>QPKB01000005.1:31899366-31921224 GCA_003546025.1 Camphora micrantha | reverse complement strand
CCAGGGGCTGTTCTCTGCTTCTTGGCAGGAGTTGTTTTTTCCGCGGGAAGTGGGAAAGGTCCCAGCGACCCGAAGACGATGGACCGGGGAGAGGAGGTCGACCGGTTTCCTGTGCGTTGCCGAAGGAAGTGACACTTCGGCCGCTGGCAAGGTGCTTAGGAGCGCTTTTGTTTTGCTTCTCTTGAAGCATCAGCTGGTACTTGTTCTCGTCGAAGGTGATTGTCAGCGAAGCTGCCATGTTAGTTTTGAAAAACCTTTCTGAAACAAGACCGGATCCATTAGTAATCACAAGAATGTGGTGATCATAAATGGAAATCAACTATGGTTTTTCCTTTTCAATTTGCTCGAGGGGACAAGGCCCGGCCCAAGCAAAATGAAGAAGGCAAAAAGCCATAGAGTATACAATTGTTCTAAACGCGAGTATGAAAGACTCAGAGTGAGCGTTCCAGTGACTGCTAGAAGCAATTGTGAACCTTAATTCAGATTACCGAGGAACGAGGCTCACTCGAGGTAAAATGATATAAGGTTGGGGTACAAATGTGTCGGTCGCGAATACAGTAGACCCAAGAGGGCGTACTAGCACCGCTAGGCACAGATGTTGTAAATCACATCCTTGAAATGGACACGAGATGGGATTTTTTGAAAGGTCAAGGTTGGGTTCATAAAAGAGAGCAAATGGCACTCCGATCCGAAAACGTGCTCAACATTTCTGCGAGCACAGAGTCCGAAAAGGAAATAACCAGAATTTCTCAAATCTGGACCTAACAGTGACGGAAGTTTTTTTTTTTTTTTTAAAAGTCAGGATTAGATTCATCAAAGAGAGCAAATGACGTTCCAACCCAAACACGTGCTCAACATTTCTGCGAGCACAGTAATCCGAGGAGGAAGAGGTCAAGATTTCTCGACTATGAACCCAAACGTGACAGAAGTTTTTTTTTTTTTTTTTTTTTTTGAAGATTTTTTTTTGAAAGTCAGTATCGGATCCATCAAAGAGAGCAAATGATGTTCCAATTCAAACACGTGCTCAACATTTCTGCGAGCACAGAGTCTGAAAAGGAAGAGAACAAGATTTCTCAAATTTGAACCAAAAATCGACGAAAAGTTTTTTTAGGGTTTGAGAATACATCGAGTTCTCACGATTCGTTCTTATGAAACCAATGTTGATAGATCAGCCCCCAGGTAAGGGTAGGATTACTTAATGAACCCGTTTGGAGGACCCTTACCTAGAACAACCTAGCTGTCTCCACACTCTGGACAAGGCTTTTCTTAGATCAACGTCGATTAAAGAACGCAATCGGTAAAACTTTCGTGTTCTCAAATGCTCCCCCCCCCCCCTTTTTTTTTTTTTATGGACTCATTAGGGAGAGCGAATGGTCCGTCCCCGTCTGAACAGGGGCTCAAACAATTTCTGCGAGCCCTGAGTCAGAAAGGAAAGAAAACCAAAGTTTCTCAAATTTGGATCCAAAAGAAAGAAGATTTTTTTTTTTGAAAATCTGACAAGTTTGAAATCAGATTTTTTTTGATGGATTCATCAGCGAGAGCGAATGGTCCGTTCCCCGTCTGAACAGGGGCTCAAACAATTTCTGCGAGCCCTAAGTCAGAAAGGAAAAGAAAACCAAAATTTCTCAAATTTGGATCCAAAAGAAAGAAGATTTTTTTTTTTGAAAATCTGACAAGTTTGAAATCAGATTTTTTTTTTATGGATTCATCAGCGAGAGCAAATGGTTCGTTCCCCGTCTGAACAGGGGCTCAAACAATTTCTGCGAGCCCTAAGTCAGAAAGGAAAAGAAAACCAAAATTTCTCAAATTTGGATCCAAAAGAAAGAAGATTTTTTTTGAAAATCTGACAAGTTTGAAATCAGATTTTTTTTTTTTTTTGAACTCATCAAAGAGAGCAAACGGTCCCTTTCCCAATCTGAAAACGCGCTCAAACATTTCTGCGGGCACTGAGTCCAAAAGGGAGGAGATCGAGATTTCTCAGATCTGAATTCAAGGAACAAGAGAAGATTTTTTTTTTTCCGAGAAGGAGAAAGATTGGAAATAGACTTAAAGAAAGAAATTTCCAAAAGCAAAAAAATCCCATCTCATGTTTCTTTTTTTTTTTTTGCAAGATTCAACATTGGCCACCAACTAGAAAGGTGCCAAAGAATTTAAGTTCATGTTCTCAAATGAACGAGTCCCACCGGGTATGCCAGCTTGATGGACCCGATTCTTCCCTCTCTCCCGCTGCCTCCGCCCCGGGTCTTTCGGGCTACGGCGGAGGGGAGGAGAAGAAAAGATAAGGGGATCAACATCTTTCTTTCTTTTTGTACGGGTATGCCAATTTCACATTTCTACTTGGAATTTAGAAACGGTGATCCGAAGATCCACCTTCACAAGTAGAAAGGGGAAATGAAACTTTTTCTAGTTTCTATTGCACACATATTTTAAGAAAAGAGACAAGAGTTTTTTTGGATGCCGTGAAAGGCGATTTCATTTGTTGCCGTGAAAGGCGATTTCATTTGTTGCCGTGAAAGGCGATTTTGCCGTAAAAGGTGATTTACAAGTCTTATCCATTATGAAAGACAAGAATTGTGATTTTTGTCTCTAAAAGAAAAATAAAGTACAATAGAAATCAAGAAAAGGAATCTGACTTCTCATTCGATTGTGGGGACACGTTCAGATCGACGGTCGCGAGTCATGTATGGACTCCTCCATCGTCCATGCAGATGAGAACACGATGCTTGGATTCTTGGCTTGGCTTTCTAACCTCAGATTTTTAAAGGACAAAGACCAAGAGAAGGTCTTATATCCGATAAAAAGCTAAGTAAACGGGCTGAAAAGCCACGTTTTAGCCATGTTGGTAGAAGAAGGAAGGTCCTTGGGGGGGTGTCCCCCCGAGGGTGCTTCAATCACCTTTTGGTGGTCTTTGCAGCAGAGTTGCAGGAGTTCTGGATTTTTGTCTTCGTCGGGGGGAGAGCGAGAGCTAGATAGAGAGCGAGAGCTAAAAAACTGGATCCTTTTTCTTTGGAATGCCCTCCTATTTATAGGCCTTTGGCAGCCATTTAGGAGGGTTTATGAGCATTGAATGCATTAATGCTCATAATGGGAGGAGTTACAAGTTTTTAAATTACTTGTTTTGTAACTCCTTTTTCCTTGAATCTGATTGGCCGATGGAGAATAATGAGCTTTTAATTGCCTTTAATCCCCATCATGGGAGGAGTTTCACGGCTTTAATGCCATAAATCCTTTGACTTGTAACTCCCATTTGCTTGCTTTTGATTGGGCCGTCCAAAATAATGAGTTAATGACCGCATTAACTTGTCATAAAACGGGTCATTTAACCTCATTAATTGGTCGCCAAGTCGCTTGAAGAGTCGCGGGCCGCGCCGCGTCTTTTGGAATTCTTCTTGCGTTGATCGCCGGTGGATCCACATGTTGTTTGATGTCGGATGGCGATGCAATTTCAGACATTGATTAATGTCAATGTGCCGGCAACATCTGTCCTGTCGATTTCACGATCGGGCGGGCAGAAAGTGTGCTTTCTTTGTCGGCCGGTTGGCGATTTCGAGGCGTCTAATGATCATCCAATGATTTCGGCGGCGAATCCGTGATGTTGACGAAGATCGACGGATTTCATGCACGAAAAATCAGATTTTGGAAAAATCACAGGGGCCAATCAACTCGAAACGCGAAAAGGACCCGAAAAAGTGTCTTCCGGCGACTTTTTGGGCCACCGGAATTTCCATGGTCGCCGGCGACCATGCACCCATGGTCGCCGGCGACCGTGGGCCAAGGTCGCCGGCGACCATGGGCCTTGGGCCCGTTTTTCGGTCGCCGTCCGGTCGCCGTTTCTTCGCCGTTTTGCGGTCTTTTTTTCTTCTGTATTTTTGCTGACATTTCCCCTCATTTATTGGCCTGATTCTCTTGAAGAAAACCCGACGAGAAGCCATGCAAGTCGGAGCACAAAGTTTCCTATTTTTTGGAAAGCCGAAGACTTTGTTGTGCGGTTTTGCCGATTTTTTGTCAAGCGTTGAAACTAAGCCAAACGATGTCGGAATGACCTGAAATTCGACGTGGAGCTTCTTGAGCATTAGATAGGACCAACTATAGGCTTTGGTTTGAGTTTTGAAGCCGTTTGGGGTCCCGCAAACGCTCGCCTTGATTTCATCTCGAGGAAAGTGCCGAGCTTCGAAACTAGGCCAAACGATGTCCGTTTGACCTAAAACTTGACAGGGGACCTATTGGAGTCATTTCGGGATGATCCATTGGCTCCAATTTAGATGCCATGATTCCGGGGTACTCCGTCGCCGATGGGCCTGTTTTTGATTCCCGAGAGTTGATGAAGGGTCAAACGTCGTCCGTTTGACTTGAAATTTGGCAGGGGGGCCTTTTGGAGGTATTTTGAGACCATCCGTAGGCTCTGATCGAAGTTTTGAAGTCTTCGACACTGTCGCTGCCGGGAGCTCTTGTCTGGCTGTCGGAGGAGTGAAGTTAGGCCAAATGATGTCGAAATGGCCCGAAACTTCATGTGTACCCCTCTTTTGGCTGCTTTGAAGGATCTTGCAGTTTTTGTTTGATTCTGACAAGATCTGGTGCTTGAAGTGGCGCCTTTCTATTTATGGCAGGACGTGGCTCCATGTAGCTTTTGGTGTTGAAGGGGCATAGTGACATTTTTGGTGTCAACAACAACCAACTCACACGATCAAGTATGCAGAAGCGCGCGGCAAATCACATCAAAGTCAATCATAACAGAAGATGAACATATATTTCGTCGAGACATAATATCAGAATGAAGACATAACAAGGCATTCCCATAATAATTTAAGTTGCAAAGTTAACAAAGTATGTTAAGTTATTACAATTCCCAAAATAAGAGGCCAACAAAGGCCAATACAATACCAAAAATATATAAACCCAAAAAGGTGATCCATCGGAAACTCATGACCCGTCCCAACGTCTAGATGACGTCGTCGGGTTGCCACTCACGGGCTAAGGTAGGCCCAACAGTCTCCTCCTGACACTCCTCCTCAAAGGGATGGTCTCCTGCACCTGGACACCAAAATACAAGCATCAAACACGACGGTTTGGCAAGAAATCATTTTAAGTGAAAGCATGTAAAACAATGTTTAATCGAGAACATAAAGAAATACTTTCCTGAACGTATAACAAATACTTACGAAACACTTTTCTAAATCAAAGACAAACTAACATGAATGCATAACCTATATATCATGAATCGTAAATCCACAAAGAGCCCATCCTTTCTCTATCATTTATAATGAAAAGAGTAAGCACGCACGACAAGCACGAATATACATAATATAACATGACACGATTTCCACAAATACGGGATTCCGGCCGCGGAACCGGACACGCACGATGTGTAATAAATACACGACTAATCTGCAGTTAGTTCACATGTTTAAGGACCCCCAAACAGTGGATCAGACTGAAAGGGCAGTCCAAACTCTATGGTGTTCACTTGAGTTCATGAATGCACAAAACACGCAAAACACGATTCAAACATATCGAAAATAAAAGGGGAACTCAATTGTCACAACAAGACAAGGCACGACTAGCAAAAGGCATAATATATATGCTCACAACTTATAAAAGTGATCCCCATTTAATACTTGAAACACATCTTAGAACGAGCTTAAATACTTGACTTCAAAACGAGTACACGATATGACTTGCGGATCTTAAATCAACGCTCAAAACACGATAATTTTATCAAGTACATGCTTAGGCTATTCATTAATCATTGGGTGATTGGAACTCTATATTTAAAATACAAGGATTGGTGTCCCCGAAGTTGGTACATAGCATGGAGTTCCATTCACACAATGTCTACTTAAAGTCCTTAATATAGCCTAGCTTTCGGATTTTAAAAGAAAATGCAAATGGGCAAAAATCTCTTAAACAGGGGAAATTCCAGTGTGCCCAGTCGACCTGGCCCTTGGTCGGTCGACCGGCCAAGGCCCGGTCGACCCTGAGTTGTAAATTTAATTCCATGAACAGTGTTTTGATCAGGTTCCAGAGAACCTGACCCTGTGTCGCCGGTCGACCGCGTGAACTGCAGGAACAGTCATTCCCGCAGTGCAGCAGGTCATCCAACTGGGACCAATCCCAGTGTCCCCGGTCGACCGCGCCCCTTGGCCGGTCGACCACGTGAACTGCGGAAATCAGAACCCAGTTCTGATTTTGCAGTGCACTGGTCCATCCTTTCCTTCCTTTCTTTTCTATATCCTTTCCAACCTAATTAGCAAATTTGATACATGAAGATAACATGCTATCAAGGCTCACATTGGGGCATTTAATTCAAACTTAAACAAGCCATTAACCTAGAAAAACAAAAACCCATTTCATAAACCTTCAAACTCATTCTTATCAAAACAAATCGAAACTTCAACAAAAGCAAGGCTTAATTAAAAGTAATGAAATCTGAAAGTTTGGAAAGCTATTTAACATGCTTGCATTCTCTAAAACAAGATCACAATATGAAAACCTAGTAAAGCAAAGTATTAATACCAAATGACAAGTCCATGAACGCACATGCACAACAACTTAAATAGATCACTTGCCTTAGCCAAATGAAATCAAAACTCTTCCTCAAGCACTCCTAACCAAGATCCAAGCCAAGAACTACAAAATCCCATGAAATCCATTCAAAAACTCACCCAAAAATACAACCAAGCAACCCATTTCGAAATGGGTGCTACAAGTTAGAAAAACATGATCTTTAGGAGTAGAAAGAACTCTATTAAAGAGATGGGTTGAAGCTCTTACCTAAAGGTGCCCAAATAAGAAGTGAAGAAGGAAATGGAGATCTTTCCCACCAAGAAACTTCAAGAGAATGGTATCAATGGAAAGCTTGGCTTGAGAGGAAGAAGATGATGGTTTTAGAATTCCATTTGGAAACTCCTAACTCAAGCATTCAAGAAGAGAAGAAGAAGAAGAGAGAAAAAGGGTTTTTCAACCTAGGTTAAGAAAAGTTGCAGGAATTTTGTGGAATGGGGAAAGGAAGAGGGGAAAAAGGCTTAAGTGCTAGACAAGTGGGTCTCTCTTAGTGCCAATCTTGCATGAGTCAAAACATGGTCTTGTGGGCCTCAAACGAAGTCGACGAAGAAGGATAAAATGATCCTTGAAATATCTAGTTTTCAAAAAGTATATTTTTGACATGGTTTTGGGATCTCGAAAATCGTGTCCAGATTTGAATGTGAAAAGGCTATTTTATCCCTTTTGCCCAAAACTTGAGTTTCTGGACTACAAACACAAATGGGTTAAACACGAAAGTTGTATATAATCATAAAACCAATCAAATGAAATGAAAATCACGATTAACACAAAACCAAACACGATCTTCCCACGCTTGCACGTACACCAAGGCCTTCCTAAGTGAGCCTAGTAAACACTAAACGTTCTCGAACTCCCCCAAAGCTATAACCATGACTAAAACTAATCACACTCTAACCCACGATAACTAAACCCTATTAAGACTAAGCACACACTAAGCAAACACTATAGGGTTAATCCTGGGTTGGGGTTTGACACACCCCTTTATATAAACCCCACTCTCCCCACTTCTTCCCACATTCGTCCTAGTAGAGAGTGAGGGAGAGGAGCTCCAGCTCCTTAGGGCTTCTTGTCCTTTTTCTTCTTCTTCTTGCTCCCTCTCACCAAATCCATCTCCAAGCTTGCTAAATAGGGAGATTCGAGTCCACCTCCTCATTCTCCTTCCGTCTAGCTCTCCATCGATGTTCTTGTGAAGCCAAGCCAGCGGGGACAAGGCCTCCATTGAGCAAATTCTCTTCATTTGAAGCTCTCCAAGTAAGAGACTCCTACCCATCTTCTAGATTTGGTCTTTACCACCCCTAGAGAGTCTTTCCCTCTCCTCTTGCAAGCCCTTTCTTCTTCTTTCATTGTCTTGCATTTTAGGGTTCTAAGTTGGGTTTATTTCGGGGGTTTCTTATGTTAGGTGTGCTAAGGCCTAATTGGTTGGATTAAAGGCTTATTTGAGAGCATTGGAGGCCAAGGCAAGATGATGAATTGGTTAAATTGAATGCTAGTAATATTTGTGAGAATTTCTTAGTTTTACTACTTTGTTCATGGTGATTTCATGGTTGAATGCATCTTAATTTCTTGTTAAAGTTTCAATTGATTTCATAAATGCAAGTTTGATGAGTCTTTCTTTTAGTTTAATCCCTTGGAACTATTGCATCCTATTTTGCTAAATCTTGTTTTCATGTTACATATGGGCTTCATGCATGATGCGCTTTCTTGTGGTGAATGAGGTTGAGAATGAGATGGATTTTATGTGATGATGTGAAGTGATTGGAAAAGGAGGAATTGTGGTTTTTGGAAGGCAAGGAGGCCCACTCTATGTAAAATAAGAATGTAGCTCAAAGGGGCTTCAAAGAGGGGGAGAAAAGAAGCCCCAGCAGCATTGAAAAAGGGGCCTGGTAGAGTTGGCTCGAGCCAACAACAGTTAGCTCGAGCCAACCCCTTCCAGAAACCAGTTGGCTCGAGCCAACCCTCCTAGAAACTTGTTGGCTTGAGCCAACCATGTGTTAGCTCGAGCCAACCCTCCTAGAAACTTGTTGGCTTGAGCCAACCATGTGTTAGCTCGAGCCTACCTATCTTTTGGCCTATGTTTGGTTTGAGCCTTTTGGAAAGGTGCTTTTGATGGTGGAAATGGACTGTTTGGAGTCCTATCTTTTTGGTTGGGTCTAGTAGGTGTGGCATGGAGGCGGGGTGCGGAATGGTAAAAAAAAAAAAAAAGAAGCTCATCCCAGACATATATTGAGGACGTTTTGATTTACCAATGTGTATGGGATGCTTGAAATGTCCTTGTGATCTTCTGGAGTGCCAAGCTGAGAATAAAATTGACATACAAGATCTTTATACGTATTGAACTAAGTCTTAAAGCCTCAATGTGTGGTCCAACATACATGTGGAAAGCCCACGTTTTATTCTATTTTACTTGCTTTGCCTAAAAACAAAAACTTTTAGTTATTTTGCCCGTTTTCGATTAAAATTAATCAGTTTGGATTATTTTACTCAGTTTTGACTAAAACAATCAATTTGGGTTATTTGGTTCGTTTCGACTAATAAAAGCAATCAACTTTAGGCTATTTTAGCTCGTTTTGACTAAAATTAACCAATTTCGATGTTTAGTTTGTTTTAGCCAAAACGATCAGCTTTTCAAGTCCGTATGTTCTAGTGAGCTTTTATGTATATCTTGAGAGGACTACTCTTACGTTAGTGCGTACACTTTTGACTTGGCCTGTTTGAGTAGTTCCTCACCATATCTTGTGTGTTAGTTCGCTTTTGATTTGTAAATGGGCACCACTCAGCTTAGGCCACCTCGTCGGCTTGATCCACCGGCTTGTGGTCCTAATTAATCTCAGTGGTCCTAATGAATCTCTTAGCCAATTACAGCTTGGGTTTCCTTAACGTGTTGTTTGCCCGGTTCCACGGCCGGTGCCTCGTGTGATGGCTAATTATATTAGTCCATATATGTGCTTAGTGTGCTCCTATTACCTTGTGTGCCGGAGACTATGTATTATGCTTAGCGTGCTCCTGTCACTTCGTGTGCCGGAGACTATGTATTATGCTTAGTGTGCTCTGTCACTTTGGTGATGGAGAATTTACCTTGTGTGGTAGCTAATATGTCAGTGTGATGTGCTATCAATTCGACTTCATTTTCTAGCCTGTTTTACCACCCGGTTTATGTTTCGTCATACTAGTCCGATTTTTATTTGTTTCTACTTTGGGATTTCAATTTGAGACCATGTCGCGTTTTATGGGCATATCATGCTTTTACATGTGCTTCATGTATACACGTAGCTTTTGTTTTAAATACCAGTTTTGTTAGATATTCATGTTTTATACACGTTTTAAATGCAACTTTTGATCAAGTAACATGATTTATTACATGTTTTTATTAATTGACATATTTATAAATTATTATTATGTTTATATTTCTTCACCCACCTGGCAGACCATCGTGTCTGACTCTGTTCATTTGGTGCTCTAGGTAGCAGGTTCTTCGTCCCGAGCTGAGTGCATATGTTGGTTGTGGAGCCATGAGTTTGCAGGTTTGTAGTGTCCGCGATGTCATGTAAACATTGAGCTTGATATATCGGAGCTACGTCATATTTGTGATAGTATTTTATTTAACTTGTAATTTGTATGGCTTTTATTAGCCTTTTTTCTTGGGATTTTAATTAATAGACATTGATAATTTATAACTTTAACATGTGTGTGAATGAAATATGCTGTTGTTGTCAGCTTTGTATTTGTTATTATGTTTTGGTCCAGTTTGATATGGGCCTTGATATTATAGCTTTACACTAGCGGTTGAGTGCAATGCGGAATCCGATGGCCACGGGCTCCGAGTCGCAAAACCAAGTAAGCTTCCGCGAAAATACTTAAGTTGTGTTGGAATTCTAATATCCTCACACACGCGGATCCTGGGAAAACACAAATATTTACTTATCCCAAATTCACACTCACGCGGATCGGGCCGCTACAGGAGTTCTTATCGCTGAAGTCTCAAACCTCTCAGTTCCACTTTCCCTGATCCCCAAGCACATAAAAAATGTCCTTCACAGACTGAAAAGTGGAGGGGGTGAGTTTTGGACCTCAATAAGTAATCAAATATCGGTTAGACATCCAAAGTATTATTTATAACTCAAATGATTGTTTCCACATAACCCCAATTTATTTAGTTTGAAACTAAGAGTAATATAGTTTAAGCAATAAATAATAAATTAAAAGTTAATTTTGTCAAAGCTTGGAATGCCAGGGACTAAATCTAAAATCCAATATCGTCATAAAACAAATTTCAACTAAATACACACTTACAGCGGAAATATTTAAATAAAAATAGGTTAAATAAAAACATCAAGGTGAAATCTGGCCTGGCATCTATTTTCAAAAACCACTGCAATAAAATTGCATCAGTGTAGGACCCTAGGAGGGACAGTGCTAATCTTTCCAAAGATAATGCATATCCTCGGTAACAAATCACAAAACAAAAGCGTGCCTGCCAGAATTAAGGATTGACCAAGCACAAGTACCCGCCAGAATAATTAAGACTTGACCAGGTACAAATCCAAAATCTAAAGTTACCGATGATAGTTTAACGCATAACTTTAGTAACTCAATTGAATCCTTTTTGTTACTGAGCGTAATCCCAAGAGCTTCAAGAACTGGTCACTGCTGAGCATAATCCCAAGGCCTCAACAACATTCAAATGGGCAAGCTGCAGACTATTGACAACGTAGAAAGGGTCCCAATCCCAATGTCATACCAGAAAATAGTGGACTAAATATCCACGTCTAGGCGGCCTCATGTTACGATGCCCATACTTGAGATAATGCCTTAGAGGGGTCAAAGGTCAACTGATTAACATTGTATTTTTCTCCTCGGAATGGATGGTTTTGGAAATACTAGCAAAATGAGTAGGATGTAATCTAAGAACATTTTAAGTTCCATCCATAAATCTCAATTGGTAACGCATGTAGGGGCATTTTCTTGTAATAATTCAATTTTTTAAAACAGGTCTCACGAGGAACATCAGGTATATATAAGCGTAAATATCATACTCAAAATTATCAATCAATACAAATCAATTTATATGGTCCAAGCCATTGGTTTCATTTTATGAAACTTAAGAAGAAACGGGGGTTTTTTTTTTTTTTTTTGGTAAGTAAGAAGAACGGTTTTAAGTTATGGTTTATCACCATGGATTTAGGTCAAAAAAGGAATATTAGATCCTAATTCATTCAAAACATATAAATAAGTAGAGAAACCATAAAAAATCATTGGAGTTAACTAAGAGAAATTATAGTAGAATCACAACCATTCAAAAATAAAGCATGGTCCAGCTAATATGTAAAACAAATCAAATCAAATTAAAATGAATACAAGCATGATTAATTGAATTTGACCACTTGCTGATAAAAACATGCAAAACAGTGATGCCAAGATGATGATCTCAGGGCCTACTTCTCTTATCCAAGCCTCTTTCTGATATCGTGTGCGTCCCTGTGCGGTGATAATTTCACAAGTCAATGGTTGGGTATGTGGGTTGATACATGAGCCATTTGGATTTGGTCTAAAATGAGGGATGGTTGACCAGATCGATTCCTGATTACCGGGTCTTGCAAACGGGTTCCACGAATGGGACTCAGTTTAACTTATCCTTAAATGCCGAGTGGGCCATGCATTTGACTGGTTAGAATGGCCTCGTTCAATTAATGCAGGTTAATGGGCTATGATTTGACTCGGGTTAAATTGGCACAGGCAAGCTGGAAAGTTACTGTGCTGCAATGTTGGCCTAGGGTGACGGTGGTAAGGTTCGCTAGGTGGGTCAGAGGGAACTGATCGAACGGGTTCTCAGGACTCCGATCAGGCTCAGAGGCTGAATGTGGTTGATTCACTGCACAAGGAAGGGAAGCGTGAAGTGGACTAGACAGATGCATTGTGCAGAGAAAGATAAATGTAGGCTCGGTTTGAAGTGGAATTCACAAACCCAGGTACAAGCTGTATAAATGCTTGCGGGATTGATCTTTAGGTCATTTAAAACAAAAAAAAAAATAAAAAATAAAAAAATAAACAAGTCATCTAAAAACTCATGTTTCTCTTATCCAACTTGAGTTCAAACTCCTGCTTATTGATTAAGCTAATCTTACACAACCCTATCCACAGTAGGTCCCACAGTATGATGTACATGATGTAGGTGATGATGCAATTATTGCAAGAATTAAGATTAAATAATAAAATGCAAAAAAATTGACTAGGTGATATGGGTGGGCCCTACATGTGATCAAATCAATGTTCAAACTAATTTATCCGGATAAAGTTTATTTTAAGAAAATATGAAAAAGTTTATTTTAAAAGTTAATTACTTAATTTTTGTAACGACCCAGGCCGCTATCCACAAGATATTGTCCGTTTTTACTCATAGGATTCCCACCTAATCTTGTCATGTTAGGTCGCACATTATAAGTACATGATCAGGATTTGGATATTTCTAATGTGAGATTTGGACAAAGCTTTACGGTGCTAACCAAAGCAGTCCACTCTTATCCCTACGGATTCCCTTTTCTTGGCTCAAATGAGCACCTCACCGGATCTTGTCTCAAGGGATACCCAGGCAGATTGGGGTCTCACACAAGGACAAAAATATTCATGACCCAAAGCCCAATCACATAAAAAACAATCGCTATCCACCTCCGTCAAATTTCACTCTCATTAGAGTTTGTTCCGCCAGACTAATCACATGTATAACACATCAGTAATTTAACAAACATAATTCTTTTACATGTGAGCAACTAGAAGGTGGGCCAACTCCTGTCTGACTGAACTTTGACCAGAGTGCTCTTGTTAAAATTAAGTTCAGCAGTTGTGAGGCCAACGTCTAATTAAACGCACGCAAACCACCCAAATAAAATTAAGTTTATATGTGATCAATACGGCGGTGAGCCCTACTACAGCTAAATTGAAATTTAACTAGAGACCACAGAAGCGGGGTAATTAATTTATTGTGCGCAATTAAAAAATGAGAATCCTAATCGGGCGCTTTGGGATTTCTCGTATGGCCCTGCCTCAAAAGATCCACTCATGGGATCCAGTGTGCCCGTACTAATGGTTACGTTTAGCACTGTTTCCGATATATAGAAGTCCCTGATGTGGTTTTGTGAAACTCGAAAATAGTTCTAATTCTCAGTGCAACTCCTCTTCGGTTGTGTGGTGCAGTAATTGTATTCTCGTGAAAAAGGAGAAATACGAAAGTATTATTTTTTTATAAAGATGATTTCGATTTACTATATTGGGCCCAAAAATGTTGGTTTTCTCTTACTGATGGAAATGAAAATAGAGAGACGTGGGTGGGGGTGGTGGTTGGGGGTGGGGAGGGGGGTGGGGTTGGGGGGTGATGGGGGATCCTGTCGGTGCACGAATCCACCCCTAGTAAGAAAAATGGTTCCATATTGCTCATAAGTGATATATCATCGCTACCAGCCACACAGCTGGGGAACATATATCACATTCACACCAAAATATATGGGCCAGTATTTAAAAACATGATAAAGTCCCATCTACCACATACCTATGGAGTCCCCCTCACCTGAGCACCCTTATGTGAGCGCATCATCCCCACCAATCAACGGGACTGTGCATGGAGAGTTGAAGGCTGTAGCTTGTAGCTTATAAATAATAACATAAACAACCATCAAGCACGCTGTGACTGAGGAAAAAGTCTGAGTCACGATAGTGAAGCCTCTGTCATTCATGGCTTACTCCAGAGTTGCATGCCTGGTTCTCGCCTTTGTGATGCTTGCCACCCTTGTTGATGCCGCCAACCTCTGCGCGCAGTTGAAACAACAACTCAACCCATGCATGGACTACCTTAAAGGTAGCAGCGATTCTAGAGGCTGTTGCAGTAGTGTGAAGAGGGTCAATGATACATACAAGACAACCGTTCTTCGCCGACAAGCGTGCAAATGTATTCTAGAGGAAGTCCATGGTACACGTGGTCTCGACGTGAATCGCCTTGCTAACCTTCCGAAAACATGTCATGTTTCCATCCCTGGTTATCGCGTCAGGCAAAACTTCAACTGCAAAGAGTAAAACTCTTCTCCTTGTATTGTTGTTTTTAGGGATTTGATGTATTAATTTTCCTTAAATAATATTTTCTTAATTTCATGAGAAAAAATCTAGAAATGTGATAAGAGTCGTCGTTTGACTCTAGTCCATAACAATTTTTTTATTTTATTTTTCTTTTTTTTATCTTGGATCCCATGATTTCATGGGATTTACGGTAAAAAAGTAAAGAAAAAATGTGGACCAGTGCCAAATGACTCTGGTGACATTAGTTACAATTTCAATCACAAAATTAGGGATGCAAGTTTTAAAGGGTATTAATATGTCAAATCCCCTTGTTTTTTTCTTTTTTTTATTTCTCATGTCCTCGTTAGGAGCCTAGGTGCTACTGTGTACATCCTTTGGCACGAGGTTTTGCGCAAAAACTCTTGCCCATGTTGAAGCTTACAGAATTTGTTGCAAGGTTACTGATCTTTGCAAGGTTACTGATCTTTGTCCACATATCATCTTTGATTACTTTGTTCTTAATTCTAATGTGTTTTCAACCTGACAAGTTTGATTTTAAAGCACTTAGATGGTCACATGTGGTAATTGTTGGTTGTATATATGATTTAAATTTAAAACCATAGAATTACAGTATCGACCACATATAACTCAGTATACACACAAAAAAAAAAAAAAAAAACTTCAGATTTATCCCTAGTTGTAGTACCTTTAGTGACCAACATTAGGTCAGGTGTGAGTATTTACTAAAGCAATATGTAAATAAATAAATAAATAAATAAATACACGCTATAAAGATGAGGCAAATAAGAAACCAAATCTGTGCATCACTTTGGTGCATGCAAATTCAACTTGGGGAATATTGAATCTCGAGTGGGAAAGTAGAATTCTATAAAAATGTAATTAGTTACTTCATTCGGCTTGGACAATGCCAGATCTAGGATTTTTGTTATGGGTGCAAGTGATGGTCCACCCATAATTTCATCTATCCTTTCAAATTATTGGGAGACCATTATCCTCATTTTTCTTATCAGTTCCAATAGCATCATAATTGTGCCCTTATGTGTGATGAAAATAAAGAGAGCCATAGAAATATAACATTCTTATCAACAATGCCCTTTGACAGACATTAAAGGAATTATACTCGCATAATTCAAAATAAGTGAGGGATCATATCATATTTGATACTTCATTTATTTTATATGCAAAATCCTTATCCCCGTCATAACCACCTCATTTCTAGGCATCATAGCCTGAAAGTCCCACTTTTACCTGCATTTTCTCTTAAACAAACGCAGTGTCTAGACTAACAAGTTCAAACGGAAACACTAGCCTTTTGAATTATAAAATAGCCGTCCAATTTTATTTTTTTTTCTTTTAAGCGGACACAACGTAAGAACCTAATAACACAAATAAGTAAGCAAATAACGTAAGCAGACTTTATAGACTCCACCATTAGTTTACAATTGCTAGTTATTGGATGTTAATAAAAAATGCAAGAATACATACTGACCAATAGAGCAATATAAATATTGAGTCTGGTCCTTCGAGTGAACGGAGTGAACTTCATAGCGAAGTCCACCTATTGAAAACCCCAATCGATCAAAATCTGGGTATAGTATATCAATCCCATGTCCCATAATTTTACTCAAATTGTAGTTGGTGCACAGTAGGATCGAACATTAATTAAACAATTAATCCTAAGATGGGACTCACTCTTATTTGTGTAAAATTTGATGATATCTCTTTCAAGAGGTGGGCACTCATTTAGAGCATTCAAACTTTTAATAGGTTGGCCCCACTAGGGAGTCCTAATTTCCTCACGAAATTGTAAGTGAGATATTTGGAAACCTTAACCCAAAGATTTTTCCTTTTTCTTTCTGGTAAATTGTCATAATCCAAAGTTGAGAGGTGGCAGTTGTCCATATGGATCTAGCCCGGCCCCTAGACTGGCTATTTACCAAGAAAAATATGGTACTAATTTTTTTCTTACCTCTTGAAACAAAAACAGAAGAGATTAAAATAAGAAAGGATAAATAGTGTTGGCAAAGCTTAGGGGCTTTAGTAACTCTAAAAATAAGCTCTCATTTTGTAATTTGGAGCTTATTTAGAGATAGAGTGTTTACTAAACTTCTCATTGTATTTTTAGTTTTGAGAGCTTATTTACAAGTTAGAGCTTATGTCTCTAAAAGATAAGCTAAGGGAGCTATTTAATTTTTAGAACTTTTTTAGCTAAAGCAGATGGAGGTGGACAATGAAAACTTTATAAGTATATATTTTGGATGAAATAACCTCATAAAATCTTCAAAATGATACAAACGACTAGTTCTACATTCTAATTTTTAGAAGGTGGTCCCCAATTACCACGATTCCTAAAGGTGGGCCCAAATCGACTCATGGTGTAAGAACTTTATTTTATAATTTTACCAAACACACTGATTATAAACTAGAACTTAAAACTTAGATCTTTTGTTTTAGACCTAATCAGCTCTTATTAATTAGATTAGAGTTTCCAAACAGTCCCTTAATTTCAAAAGAATTAACTAGCTATACTCAACTTGGGTTAACAAAAGTTTTGGGGGATGCATGCCAATTAGCAAGGGTGTTGGACCAGTGGATTGATCACGTCACCAATCTCGTAGTTTGAATAAAACTCAATATATTAGAGTTGCCATGTTGCCCAGTTTATGACCAACTAAAAGTTCTAATCCCATTAGCATGCGAAAGAATTAAAAGTACCTTCTTGATAAATTACCCTGTTTAAAATCTAGATGAGTCGTCTTGATTTTTGGCTTATAGTAAAAATACCATTGAAGGAAAATTAGAGAAGTCAATTTCATGAATGATCTATGGTGCTCATATTCTTTGTTTACAGCTTAAAAGCCATAAATTCGTCTACCAACTTACTAATCCGATACTTTTATTTGGATAATTTTTCTTTGCAGGATTAATTAGGCAAGGTGGACTCGATGGGTCATAGGTCGTGAACATTTATATACTATTTACATATTAATTTCGAGTCGATGGTGATATGAAAACTCAAATGACATTGTTAACTCAATGGTTAGATCTTGATTCGATTCAGAAAGTATATAATTTACTATTTGCGGTTGGTAAATGAGCTTAAGAGCTACTCTTGAAGCGCATGAGAAATAAATTGGGTCCTGGCCCATGGGTGTGGTGGTTGTCTGAGGGCCCTTGTGAACTATCGCGCGCCCTTGTCCTTGTCCTTGATATTTATTAATAAGTTCATCAGTCACTTCTTAATATGTGATGTAAGTTGTTTTATTAATTAAAGGCCTTTTGAGTGTACTCACTACTTATCCTTCTTAATTTTTTAGTTGAAGAACCTCTGAATGTGAATGTTCATGTTTTTATGGTTTGAAGAATGTGCATGTTCAAATGATAATATGTTATTTTAACATCCAAAAGATGGACCCTTCATTGCAAGGAATGTGAGCGATAGCCAATGCTTGTTCATTATTGGCTTCCAATTACATCTAAAAGTGCCACTTATGACGGCTATTTTGTGTTTTACACAATTCATCCTCATACCAATTGAAGGAAAGGATCTCGTCTCATTGTTCGGACCACATGTATAAGGAATACGATTTCCATCCATACGGAGTAACGAATCCACCCATCACATGTATTGGGAATTTTGTGGCACAACCGATTGCTGCCCCTTTCTTAGAAATTATTATTATCTTTTTGTAATCTTGGAAAAAGATAGATCACTTTTTCCTTCTTTCCAACCTGAAAAGAACCATACAAAACAACGAAAAATAGCAAGTGCAAAAAGTTCGTCTTTTCCCTCCCATCGATGAATCCTTGGCATTGTGTCATGTGCTTTTACATAAGGTTGTAAATGGGTAGCACTTTTAGGACTGCATGAGAAAACATGAAAGCCTTGATCAGTTACAGACATAGGCCCCAAAGCTTTATCTTAATCTTGTTAGATTGTATCGTCTCAATCCAGTGGATGATGTAAATAAATTGATTTATTTCATAATTAATTTATATAATCATGCTTTTATTCATGTAATGTATAATATTTATTTCATATGATGAATGGTATTTTATTTTATTCCCTGCTTGCACATGACCAATACAAAATGACGTGATGGTTTACGAGATGAACCAGAGCCCACGAGTATATTAGATGGAATCCATATGTGCGGATGAGATCTACATATAGGAGACATAGATAACAAATCTTATACTTGAATTGATTCACAACCAGTGAAGAGATTGGATATCTCATCTGACAAGGCTGCAGCATTATGATCACTATAAGATAGTATGATTTGTTTCAATCATCAGATGTAGGACTTTGGATCATTGTGCTAGTACATTGGATGTACTGGAGGAAAATGAGTTGCACCTTATGCAAATACGTCTTCGATTTAAGGACTGTTCTCATAACTCTCTAGCAGCAGCCTCTTAATCTTGAGAGATTAATGAACTCAAGCTTCTATGAGGCATTTACTTTGAGTCAGCAATGAGTGAAGCCAATTATAGGTCAACACCTCTGTGTCTTGGGTACATCGTAGTGGAACTGTGGGAACATAAAATTACCAAGATGGAATCTATCCTCTAATAGATGAATCTCCTTATGCCAATTAATAAATTTATCATTGGTAAGTGCGCACCTATCTCAATTAAGAGTTAATTGGATGGTACTAATGATCACTGTGATTAATTGGGTCACAAGGATAATAAGATATGAATCTAATTTGATTTGACAGATTTAATCCACTTGATCTATGGATATAATTGATATAAGGGCATACTTGTAGTGATTGAGAAGTTTATGGTCTTCTTGTAATTTATTCTTAAGACTGGAGTTCAATTGCGTTTATATAGTGGAGTTGTTTGTAATTAATTGTGGCTCCGGAGTTCACATGAGATGTGTTGTCCAACTTCCCAGTTAAAGTTAGATTTTAAGGAATCCCTAGTGGTCCCCATGCTAGCCCTAAGAAGTGATTCTTTCTAACTCAATTTGAACTCTTAAAAGAAGGAGTAGTAGGATGCATACTTATGATAGAAGTGAAACTTCTAATTATAATGAAAGAGGAGGTGCTCATATGCTACAAAAGAGAAGAGGGGGCTGGACGTTCCCCATCCATCTCACACGCCCAAGCCCCTATCTCCTCTCTCTCCTCTTCACTCATCTGGTTTGCTTCTAGATAGTTGATAAGTCCACAAAATTAGATAATTAGATCATCAATTCATATACATTTGTGGACTTGATTAGGCTTAATTGCATAGAATTACACTCAATTCATGATATCATGTATTTGGGGCTATTTTTGGAAATATGGTCAAATTTGGTGCATCATTAGGAATGTTAGGGTCCCATTCATGATCCGTATAAATTTCTCACACATGATTACTGATTAACTTGTTTCTTTAAATTTGTGTAGGACAAAAGAAAGTTGGGTCCACATTGGAAATTAGAAAAAAGAGAATTGAAGAAAGGAAACAATAATGCATTGGACGTCCACGGAGTTCTTTCCCACCTTAGTTTGCATGCCATAGTGGGGCCCACACTCATTGCAAAAATTGAAACAAAATCTGGGATTAAGATATCCCAAGCCATGGTACTTCAAGACATCGCAATCACATGTGGGGTTCACAATTCATCCAAGATTACTACTCACATATCATATTTTGAGAAATTTCCAAGATGGTATAGGACGTTACCTACCAGCCAAAAGTGAGATCCAAGACATGTCCAAAAGGAAATCTAAATCTCTCAAGCTATGCAAGAATCTGATTTGAACTTGTCCTAAATCAAAGTGAGGTCCCACATACACTTATGCACGCCCAAATTGAAGCTTTCCTTATGAACATTAAATCTGAAATTTTTGGCAAGTCGCAACAAGTGAGATTCTTGTGGAACCATTTTAGAAAGCCTTGCTCCCCAAGACACTTTATTTGGTAAGGGACTCTAAGCAATATTTCAAATTCTTTCCAAGTGTGAAGCCTAGCTCGAGGCCTAAGCAAGAAATCTCTACACATAAGGAAACAAGTTCTAAAAAAGAGAAAATTCTTTGCTAAAAAGGAGGCATCAACAACTATAAAACTAACCCTAAAGGAGGCTGAACGTCCATCACCTTAGGAAGAGATCTCTCTCTCTCCATCCATCCCTCCACCCTCTTTCTCTATATTCCTTTCTTTACTACTTTTTCTAGTCTTCTAGGGTACTGGTTGTTAAACTTTATTCAAGAAGATGATGGAAGAGTAGTTTTCTTAATTTCATGTAATTTCAAGTGCGAGGATTAAAATGAAGTACTTTGATTGATTTTGCGTGCAATCAACCTCTCCAAATTGGTACTTGAATTTTCTTTGATTATTGTTCTTTGATGTGTTGTTTTTGTGATAGATACATCACATGCTTAGGACTAGTCTTGGGAACGTTGATATTGGCAAATTAAGGAGAATAATATCTTGCATAAAAATCAAGTTTTCAATTTTTTCCATCTCTATTTAGAGGGGGGAAGAGGCCAATTACCCGTATAATCAATGCTTAGGAAATAGTGGGGTTCTAAGTGCCTGATTTACATATTTATCTGCTTTTCATTTTTCACCCCTCTTTTTTTTATTTTCAGTTAATATTCTTATTATCTTTATTGCAAATTCTCTACAACTTGCATCTTTCCATGTTTAGTAGAAACTTACTATTTTTGTTACCTGCATAATCTATGGTTGAAAATTGTTTTTGTACATGCATCATAATTAGAAATTGCATTAGAACAAGATTTTGTTGCTGAAATCACAACAATTAATGACTGATGAAGAAAGTAATTTTCGGACATGGTACATAGTTCAAAATCTGCACATTGAAAAAAAAAACTACACTGTTTCAGTAGTTTTCATTTGACTGTGTTCCAAAAGTCCACAATTTAAAAACTAGAAAAAGTAAGTTATTTTCCCTTGAAATTTGGCAGAATTAAAGTAAAGTAATAGGACTTTTGTGAGACCCCGACCCGAGAGGCCCAGATTAGTGTTTTTGAGCTGTGTTTAGCTCTAAGTGTGTTTCGTGGTTTTTGGTTTAATTTGGATTTAAAATAGCTTTGTTATAGCTGTTGACACCAAAAATGTCACTATATCCCCTCAACACCAAAAGCTACATGGAGCCACATCCTGCCATAAATAGGAAGGCGCCACCTTCAAGCATACCAGATCTTGTCAGAATTAACCAAAACTGCAAGATCCTTCAAAGCAGCCAAAAGAGGGGTACACATGAAGTTTCGG
>QPKB01000005.1:31878677-31898366 GCA_003546025.1 Camphora micrantha | reverse complement strand
CAATGGGAGTGGGCTCCACCACTTAAGAACTTGGTGGGGTCAAGATCATGGTTTTTGGGACCTCGGATGAAATCGACGAAGAAGGAAGAAATGATCGTCGAAATATCTAGTTTCCAAAAAGTATATGTTTCACGGGTTTCGGGAATAACAATAATCCGGTACAGATTTGGTGTGAAAAGACTGTTTTGCCCTTGAAGCTAGAAAAGTCAAGTTTCGGGGTTCGGGACGGGAACGGGATCAACATGAAAGTTGAAGGTATAAACAAAACAAGTAAATCGGGATAAAATACAAATCGAGAAAACCAAGATAAAACCCCAAGTACACGAAAAGCCATAAATAGAGAACCCCCAAAGGGCCCCACACTAAAACCAAGACACTCAAAATATCCCAAAGCTATAACAAAGCTATTTTAAATCCAAATTAAACCAAAAACCACGAAACACACTTAGAGCTAAACACAGCTCAAAAACACTAATCTGGGCCTCTCGGGTCGGGGTCTCACAAAAGTCCTATTACTTTACTTTAATTCTGCCAAATTTCAAGGGAAAATAACTTACTTTTTCTATTTTTTAAATTGTGGACTTTTGGAACACAGTCAAATGAAAAATGCTGAAACAGTGTAGTTTTTTTTTTCAATGTGCAGATTTTGAACTATGTACCATGTCCGAAAATTACTTTCTTCATCAGTCATTAATTGTTGTGATTTCAGCAACAAAATCTTGTTCTAATGCAATTTCTAATTATGATGCATGTACAAAAACAATTTTCAACCATAGATTATGCAGGTAACAAAAATAGTAAGTTTCTACTAAACATGGAAAGATGCAAGTTGTAGAGAATTTGCAATAAAGATAATAAGAATATTAACTGAAAATAAAAAAAAGAGGGGTGAAAAATGAAAAGCAGATAAATATGTAAATTAGGCACTTAGAACCCCACTATTTCCTAAGCATTGATTATACGGGTAATTGGCCTCTTCCCCCCTCTAAATAGAGATGGAAAAAATTGAAAACTTGATTTTTATGCAAGATATTATTCTCCTTAATTTGCCAATATCAACGTTCCCAAGACTAGTCCTAAGCATGTGATGTATCTATCACAAAAACAACACATCAAAGAACAATAATCAAAGAAAATTCAAGTACCAATTTGGAGAGGTTGATTGCACGCAAAATCAATCAAAGTACTTCATTTTAATCCTCGCACTTGAAATTACATGAAATTAAGAAAACTGCTCTTTCATCATCTTCTTGAATAAAGTTTAACAACCAGTACCCTAGAAGACTAGAAAAAGTAGTAAAGAAAGGAATATAGAGAAAGAGGGTGGAGGGATGGATGGAGAGAGAGAGATCTCTTCCTAAGGTGATGGACGTTCAGCCTCCTTTAGGGTTAGTCTTATAGTTGTTGATGCCTCCTTTTTAGTAAAGAATTTTCTCTTTTTTAGAACTTGTTTCCTTATGTGTAGAGATTTCTTGCTTAGACCTCGAGCTAGGCTTCACACTTGGAAAGAATTTGAAATATTGCTTAGAGTCCCTTACCAAATAAAGTGTCTTGGGGAGCAAGGCTTTCTAAAATGGTTCCACAAGAATCTCACTTGTTGCGACTTGCCAAAAATTTCAGATTTAATGTTCATAAGGAAAGCTTCAATTTGGGCGTGCATAGGTGTATGTGGGACCTCACTTTGATTTAGGACAAGTTCAAATCAGATTCTTGCATAGCTTGAGAGATTTAGATTTCCTTTTGGACATGTCTTGGATCTCACTTTTGGCTGGTAGGTAACGTCCTATACCATCTTGGAAATTTCTCAAAATATGATATGTGAGTAGTAATCTTGGATGAATTGTGAACCCCACATGTGATTGCGATGTCTTGAAGTACCATGGCTTGGGATATCTTAATCCCAGATTTTGTTTCAATTTTTGCAATGAGTGTGGGCCCCACTATGGCATGCAAACTAAGGTGGGAAAGAACTCCGTGGACGTCCAATGCATTATTGTTTCCTTTCTTCAATTCTCTTTTTTCTAATTTCCAATGTGGACCCAACTTTCTTTTGTCCTACACAAATTTAAAGAAACAAGTTAATCAGTAATCATGTGTGAGAAATTTATACGGATCATGAATGGGACCCTAACATTCCTAATGATGCACCAAATTTGACCATATTTCCAAAAATAGCCCCAAATACATGATATCATGAATTGAGTGTAATTCTATGCAATTAAGCCTAATCAAGTCCACAAATGTATATGAATTGATGATCTAATTATCTAATTTTGTGGACTTATCAACTATCTAGAAGCAAACCAGATGAGTGAAGAGGAGAGAGAGGAGATAGGGGCTTGGGCGTGTGAGATGGATGGGGAACGTCCAGCCCCCTCTTCTCTTTTGTAGCATATGAGCACCTCCTCTTTCATTATAATTAGAAGTTTCACTTCTATCATAAGTATGCATCCTACTACTCCTTCTTTTAAGAGTTCAAATTGAGTTAGAAAGAATCTCTTCTTAGGGCTAGCATGGGGACCACTAGGGATTCCTTAAAATCTAACTTTAACTGGGAAGTTGGACAACACATCTCATGTGAACTCCGGAGCCACAATTAATTACAAACAACTCCACTATATAAATGCAATTGAACTCCAGTCTTAAGAATAAATTACAAGAAGACCATAAACTTCTCAATCACTACAAGTATGCCCTTATATCAATTATATCCATAGATCAAGTGGATTAAATCTGTCAAATCAAATTAGATTCATATCTTATTATCCTTGTGACCCAATTAATCACAGTGATCATTAGTACCATCCAATTAACTCTTAATTGAGATAGGTGCGCACTTACCAATGATAAATTTATTAATTGGCATAAGGAGATTCATCTATTAGAGGATAGATTCCATCTTGGTAATTTTATGTTCCCACAGTTCCACTACGATGTACCCAAGACACATAGGTGTTGACCTATAATTGGCTTCACTCATTGCTGACTCAAAGTAAATGCCTCATAGAAGCTTGAGTTCATTAATCTCTCAAGATTAAGAGGCTGCTGCTAGAAAATTATGAGAACAGTCCTTAAATCGAAGACGTATTTGCATAAGGTGCAACTCATTTTCCTCTAGTACATCCAATGTACTAGCACAATGATCCAAAGTCCTACATCTGATGATTGAAACAAATCATACTATCTTATAGTGATCATAATGCTGTAGCCTTGTCAGATGAGATATCCAATCTCTTCACTGGTTGTGAATCAATTCAAGTATAAGATTTGTTATCTATGTCTCCTATATGTAGATCTCATCCGCACATATGGATTCCATCTAATATACTCGTGGGCTCTGGTTCATCTCGTAAACCATCACGTCATTTTGTATTGGTCATGTGCAAGCAGGGAATAAAATAAAATACCATTCATCATATGAAATAAATATTATACATTACATGAATAAAAGCATGATTATATAAATTAATTATGAAATAAATCAATTTATTTACATCATCCACTGGATTGAGACGATACAATCTAACAAGATTAAGATAAAGCTTTGGGGCCTATGTCTGTAACTGATCAATTAAGGCTTTCATGTTTTCTCATGCAGTCCTAAAAGTGCTACCCATTTACAACCTTATGTAAAAGCACATGACACAATGCCAAGGATTCATCGATGGGAGGGAAAAGACGAACTTTTTGCACTTGCTATTTTTCGTTGTTTTGTATGGTTCCTTTCAGGTTGGAAAGAAGGAAAAAGTGATCTATCTTTTTCCAAGATTACAAAAAGATAATAATAATTTCTAAGAAAGGGGCAGCAATCGGTTGTGCCACAAAATTCCCAATACATGTGATGGGTGGATTCGTTACTCCGTATGGATGGAAATCGTATTCCTTATACATGTGGCCCGCAACAATGAGACGAGATCCTTTCCTTCAATTGGCCGGTATGAGGATGAATTGTGTAAAACACAAAATAGCCGTCATAAGTGGCACTTTTAGATGTAATTGGAAGCCAATAATGAACAAGAATTGGCTATCGCTCACATTCCTTGCAATGAAGGGTCCATCTTTTGGATGTTAAAATAACATATTATCATTTGAACATGCACATTCTTCAAACCATAAAAACATGAACATTCACATTCAGAGGTTCTTCAACTAAAAAATTAAGAAGGATAAGTAGTGAGTACACTCAAAAGGCCTTTAATTAATAAAACAACTTACATCACATATTAAGAAGTGATTGATGAACTTATTAATAAATATCAAGGACAAGGACAAGGGCGCGCGATAGTTCACAAGGGCCCTCAGACAACCACCACACCCATGGGCCAGGACCCAACTTATTTCTCATGCGCTTCAAGAGTAGCTCTTAAGCTCATTTACCAACCGCAAATAGTAAATTATATACTTTCTGAATCGAATCAAGATCTAACCATTGAGTTAACAATGTCATTTGAGTTTTCATATCACCATCGACTCGAAATTAATATGTAAATAGTATATAAATGTTCACGACCTATGACCCATCGAGTCCACCTTAACCTACTTAATCCTGCAAAGAAAAATTATCCAAATAAAAGTATCGGATTAGTAAGTTGGTAGACGAATTTATGGCTTTTAAGCTGTAAACAAAGAATATGAGCACCATAGATCATTCATGAAATTGACTTCTCTAATTTTCCTTCAATGGTATTTTTACTATAAGCCAAAAATCAAGACGACTCATCTAGATTTTAAACAGGGTAATTTATCAAGAAGGTACTTTTAATTCTTTCGCATGCTAATGGGATTAGAACTTTTAGTTGGTCATAAACTGGGCAACATGGCAACTCTAATATATTGAGTTTTATTCAAACTACGAGATTGGTGACGTGATCAATCCACTGGTCCAACACCCTTGCTAATTGGCATGCATCCCCCAAAACTTTTGTTAACCCAAGTTGAGTATAGCTAGTTAATTCTTTTGAAATTAAGGGACTGTTTGGAAACTCTAATCTAATTAATAAGAGCTGATTAGGTCTAAAACAAAAGCTCTAAGTTTTAAGTTCTAGTTTATAATCAGTGTGTTTGGTAAAATTATAAAATAAAGTTCTTACACCATGAGTTGATTTGGGCCCACCTTTAGGAATTGTGGTAATTGGGGACCACCTTCTAAAAATTAGAATGTAGAACTAGTCGTTTTTATCATTTTGAAGATTTTATGAGGTTATTTCATCCAAAATATATACTTATAAAGTTTTAATTGTCCACCTCCATTTGCTTTAGCTAAAAAAGCTCTAAAAATTAAATAGCCCCCTTAGCTTATCTTTTAGAAACATAAGCTCTAATTTGTAAATAAGCTCTCAAAACTAAAAATACAATGAGAAGTTTAGCAAACACTCTATATCTAAATAAGCTCTAAATTACAAAATGAGAGCTTATTTTTAGAGTTACTAAAGCCCCTAAGCTTTCCCAACACTATTTATCCTTTCTTATTTTAATCTCTTCTGTTTTTGTTTCAAGAGGTAAGAAAAAAATTAGTACCATATTTTTCTTGGTAAAGAGCCAATCTAGGGGCTAGATCCATATGGATAACTGCCACCTCTCAACTTTGGATTATGACAATTTACCAGAAAGAAAAAGGAAAAATCTTTGGGTTAAGGTTTTCCAAATATCTCACTTACAATTTCGTGAGGAAATTAGGACTCCCTAGTGGGGCCAACCTATCAAAAGTTTGAATGCTCTAAATGAGTGCCCACCTCTTGAAAGAGATATCATCAAATTTCACACAAATAAGAGTGAGTCCCATCTTAGGATTAATTGTTTAATTAATGTTCGATCCTACTGTGCACCAACTACAATTTGAGTAAAATTATGGGACATGGGATTGATATACTAGACCCAGATTTTGATCGATTGGGGTTTTCAATAGGTGGACTTCGCTATGAAGTTCACTCCGTTCACTCGAAGGACCAGACTCAATATTTATATTGCTCTATTGGTCAGTATGTATTCTTGCATTTTTTATTAACATCCAATAACTAGCAATTGTAAACTAATGGTGGAGTCTATAAAGTCTGCTTACTTATTTGGTGTTATTAGGTTCTTACGTTGTGTCCGCTTAAAAGAAAAAAAGAAAAAAATTGGACGGCTATTTTATAATTCAAAAGGCTAGTGTTTCCGTTTGAACTTGTTAGTCTAGACACTGCGTTTGTTTAAGAGAAAATGCAGGTAAAAGTGGGACTTTCAGGCTATGATGCCTAGAAATGAGGTGGTTATGACCGGGACTAGGATTTTGCACATAAAATAAATGAAGTATCAAATATGATATGATCCCTCACTTATTTTGAATTATGCAAGTATAATTCCTTTAATGTCTGTCAAAGGGCATTGTTGATAAGAATGTTATATTTCTATGGCTCTCTTTATTTTCATCACACATAAGGGCACAATTATGATGCTATTGGAACTGATAAGAAAAATGAGGATAATGGTCTCCCAATAATTTGAAAGGATAGATGAAATTATGGGTGGACCATCACTTGCACCCATAACAAAAATCCTAGATCTGGCATTGACCAAGCCGAATGAAGTAACTAATTACATTTTTATAGAATTCTACTTTCCCACTCGAGATTCAATATTCCCTAGGTTGAATTTGCATGCACCAAAGTGATGCGCAGATTTGGTTTCTTATTTGTCTCATCTTTATAGCGTGTATTTAATTATTTATTTATTGCTCTAGTAAATACTCACACCCCACTCAATGTTGGTCACTATAGGTACTACAATTAAGGATAAATCCGAGGTTTTTTTTTTTTCGTGTGTGTGTATACTGAGTTATATGTGGTCGATACTGTAATTCTATGGTTTTAAATTTAAATCATATATACAACCAACAATTACCACATGTGACCATCTAAGTGCTTTAAAATCAGACTTGTCAGGTTGAAAACACATTAGAATTAAGAACAAAGTAATCAAAGATGATCTTGCAACAAGTTCTGTAAGCTTCAACATGGGCAAGAGTTTTTGCGCAAAACCTCATGCCAAAGGAAGTAGACAGTAGCACGTAGGCTCCTAACGAGGACAAGAGAGAAAAAAATAAAAAAAGGGGGATTTGACATATTAATACCCTTTAAACCTTGCATCCCTAATTTCGTGATTGAAATTGTAACTAATGTCACCAGAGTCATTTGGAACTGGTCCACATTTTTTCTTTACTTTTTTACTATAAGTCTCAGGAAATCATGGGATACAAGGCAGAAAAGTAAATAAAAAAAAAAAGTTAGGACTTGAGTCAAAAGACTCCTATGATATTTCTAGGTTTTTGCTCATGAAATTAAGAAAATATCATTTAAGGGAAATTAATACGTCAAATCCCAAAAATCAACAATACAAGGAGAAGAGTTTTACTTTTTGCAGTCGAAGTTTTGCCTCACGCGATAACCATGGATGGAAACACCACATCTTGTCGGAAGGTTAGCAAGGCGATTCAAGTCGAGACCAACTGCACCATGGACTTCCTGTACAATACATTTGCACGCAGTTTGGCGTTCAGCGATTGTCTTGTATTTGGCATTGAGAATCTTCACATTACTGCAACAGCCTCTAGAATCCCCGCTTTTATCTTTAAGGTAGTCCATGCATGGATTGAGTTGCTTTTGCAACTGCGCGCAGAGGTTGGCAGCATCAACAAGAAGGGTGGCAAGCATCACAAAGGCGAGAACCAGGCATGCAACTCTGGAGTAAGCCATGAATGACAGAGGCTTCACTATCGTGACGAGACTTTTTCCTCAGTCACAGCGTGCCTGATGGTTGTTTATGTTATTATTTATAAGCTACAAGCTCCAGCCTTCAACTCTCCATGCACAGTCCCGTTGATTGGTGGGGATGATGCGCTCACATAAGGGTGCTCAGGTGAGGGGGACTCCATAGGTATGTGGTAGATGGGACTTTATCATGTTTTTAAATACTGGCCCATATTTTTAGGTGTGAATGTGATGTATGTTCCCCAGCTGTGTGGTTGGTAGCGATGATATATCACTTATGAGCAATATGGAACTATTTTTTTTACTAGGGGTGGATTCGTGCACCGACAGGATCCCCCCATCACCCCCCAACCCCACCCCCCCCCACCCCCAACCACCACCCCCACCCACGTCTCTCTATTTTCATTTCCATCAGAAAGAGAAAACCAACATTTTTGGGCCCAATATAGTAAATCGAAATCATCTTTATAAAAAAAAATAATAATAAAAAATAATACTTTCGTATTTCTCCTTTTTCACGAGAATACAATTGCTGCACCACACAACTGAAGAGGAGTTGCACTGAGAATTATAACTATTTTCGAGTTTCACAAAACCACATCAGGGACTTATATATATCGGAAACAGTGCTAAACGTAACCATTTGTACGGGCACACTGGATCCCATGAGTGGATCTTTTGAGGCAGGGCCATACGAGATATCCCAAAGCGCCCGATTAGGGTTCTCATTTTTTAATTGCGCACAATAAATTAATTTACCCCGCTTCTGTGGTCTCTAGTTAAATTTTAATTTAGCTGTAGTAGGGTTCACCGCCATATTGATCACATGTAAATTTATTTTATTTGGGTGATTTGCCTGCGTTTAATTTGACGTTGGCCTCACAACTGCTGAACTTAATTTTAACAAGAGCACTCTGGTCAAAGTTCAGTCAGACAAGAGTTTGCCCACCTTCTAGTTGCTCACATGTAAAATAATTATGTTTGTTAAATTACTGATGTGTTATACACGTGATTAGTCTGGCGGAACAAACTTTAATGAGAGGGAAATTTGACGGAGGTGGACAGTGATCGTTTTTTTGTGACCGGGCTTTAGGCCAGGGATATTTTTTGTCCTTGTGTGAGACCCCAATCCGCCTGGGTAATCCCTTGAGACAAGATCCGGTGAAGTGCTCATTTGAGCCAAGAAAAGGGAATCCGCAAGCATAAGGGTGGAGTGATTCGGTTAGCACCGTAAGGCTTTGTCCAAATCTTACATTAGAAATATCCAAGTCCAGATTATGTGCTTATAATGTGCGACCTGACTCGACAAGATTGGATGGGAATCCTATGAGCAAAAACGGAAAATATCTTGTGGATAGCGGCCCGAGTCGTTACAAAAATTAAGTAATTAACTTTTAAAATAAACTTTATCATATTTTCTTAAAATAAACTTTATCCAGATAAATTAGTTTGAACATTGATTTGATCACATGTAGGCCCCACCCATATCACCTAGTCAATTTTTTTGCATTTTATTATTTAATCTTAATTCTTGCAATAATTGCATCATCACCTACATCATGTACATCATACTGTGGGACCTACTGCGGATAGGAGGCATTTAAGAGTTTTGGTGCGAATTAGATTCGTGAGATGTAGATGTAGGTGATATTTAAGAGTGTTGTTATTTTAGAATTGATTGTGTAAGATTAGCTTAATCAATAAGCAGGAATTTTAACTCAAGTTGGATAAGAGAAACATGAGTTTTTAGATGACTTGTTTAATTAATTTTTTTTGTTTTAAATGACCTAAAGATCAATCCCGCAAGCATTTATACAGCTTGTACCTGGGTTTGTGAATTCCACTTCAAACCGAGCCTACATTTATCTTTTTCTGCACAATGCATCTGTCTAGTCCACTTCACGCTTCCCTTCCTTGTACAGTGAATCAACCACATTCAGCCTCTGATCGAGCCTGATCGGAGTCCTGAGAACCCGTTCGATCAGTTCCCTCTGACCCACCTAGCGAACCTTACCACCGTCACCCTAGGCCAACATTGCAGCACAGTAACTTTCCATCTTGCCTGTGCCAATTTAACCCGAGTCAAATCATAGCCCATTAACCTGCATTAATTGAACGAGGCCATTCTAACCAGTCAAATGCATGGCCCACTCGGCATTTAAGGATAAGTTAAACTGAGTCCCATTCGTGGAACCCGTTTGCAAGACCCGGTAATCAGGAATCGATCTGGTCAACCATCCCTCATTTTAGACCAAATCCAAATGGCTCCTGTATCAACCCACATACCCAACCATTGACTTGTGAAATTATCACCGCACAGGGACGCACACAATATCAGAAAGAGGCTTGGATAAGAGAAGTAGGCCCTGAGATCATCATCTTGGCATCACTGTTTTGCATGTTTTTATCAGGCAAGTGGTCAAATTCAATTAATCATGCTTGTATTCATTTTAATTTGATTTGATTTGTTTTACATATTAGCTGGACCATGCTTTATTTTTGAATGGTTGTGATTCTACTATAATTTCTCTTAGTTAACTCCAATGATTTTTTATGGTTTCTCTACTTATTTATATGTTTTGAATGAATTAGGATCTAATATTCCTTTTTTGACCTAAATCCATGGTGATAAACCATAACTTAAAACCGTTCTTCTTACTTACCAAAAAAAAAAAAAAAAAAAACCCGTTCTTTTTAAGTTTCATAAAATGAAACCAATGGCTTGGACCATATAAATTGATTTGTATTGATTGATAATTTTGAGTATGATATTTACGCTTATATATACCTGATGTTCCTCGTGAGACCTGTTTTAAAAAATTGAATTATTACAAGAAAATGCCCCTACATGCGTTACCAATTGAGATTTATGGATGGAACTTAAAATGTTCTTAGATTACATCCTACTCATTTTGCTAGTATTTCCAAAACCATCCATTCTGAGGAGAAAAATACAATGTTAATCAGTTGACCTTTGACCCCTCTAAGGCATTATCTCAAGTATGGGCATCGTAACATGAGGCCGCCTAGACGTGGATATTTAGTCCACTATTTTCTGGTATGACATTGGGATTGGGACCCTTTCTACGTTGTCAATAGTCTGCAGCTTGCCCATTTGAATGTTGTTGAGGCCTTGGGATTATGCTCAGCAGTGACCAGTTCTTGAAGCTCTTGGGATTACGCTCAGTAACAAAAAGGATTCAATTGAGTTACTAAAGTTATGCGTTAAACTATCATCGGTAACTTTAGATTTTGGATTTGTACCTGGTCAAGTCTTAATTATTCTGGCGGGTACTTGTGCTTGGTCAATCCTTAATTCTGGCAAGCACGCTTTTGTTTTGTGATTTGTTACCGAGGATATGCATTATCTTTGGAAAGATTAGCACTGTCCCTCCTAGGGTCCTACACTGATGCAATTTTATTGCAGTGGTTTTTGAAAATAGATGCCAGGCCAGATTTCACCTTGATGTTTTTATTTAACCTATTTTTATTTAAATATTTCCGCTGTAAGTGTGTATTTAGTTGAAATTTGTTTTATGACGATATTGGATTTTAGATTTAGTCCCTGGCATTCCAAGCTTTGACAAAATTAATTTTTAATTTATTATTTATTGCTTAAACTATATTACTCTTAGTTTCAAACTAAATAAATTGGGGTTATGTGGAAACAATCATTTGAGTTATAAATAATACTTTGGATGTTTAACCGATATTTGATTACTTATTGAGGTCCAAAACTCACCCCCTCCAGTTTTCAGTCTGTGAAGGACATTTTTTATGTGCTTGGGGATCAGGGAAAGTGGAACTGAGAGGTTTGAGACTTCAGCGATAAGAACTCCTGTAGCGGCCCGATCCGCGTGAGTGTGAATTTGGGATAAGTAAATATTTGTGTTTTCCCAGGATCCGCGTGTGTGAGGATATCAGAATTCCAACACAACTTAAGTATTTTCGCGGAAGCTTACTTGGTTTTGCGACTCGGAGCCCGTGGCCATCGGATTCCGCATTGCACTCAACCGCTAGTGTAAAGCTATAATATCAAGGCCCATATCAAACTGGACCAAAACATAATAACAAATACAAAGCTGACAACAACAGCATATTTCATTCACACACATGTTAAAGTTATAAATTATCAATGTGTATTAATTAAAATCCCAAGAAAAAAGGCTAATAAAAGCCATACAAATTACAAGTTAAATAAAATACTATCACAAATATGACGTAGCTCCGATATATCAAGCTCAATGTTTACATGACATCGCGGACACTACAAACCTGCAAACTCATGGCTCCACAACCAACATATGCACTCAGCTTGGGACGAAGAATCTGCTACCTAGAGCACCAAATGAACAGAGTCAGACACGATGGTCTGCCAGGTGGGTGAAGAAATATAAACATAATAATAATTTATAAATATGTCAATTAATAAAAACATGTAATAAATCATGTTACTTGATCAAAAGTTGCATTTAAAACGTGTATAAAACATGAATATCTAACAAAACCGGTATTTAAAACAAAAGCTACGTGTATACATGAAGCACATGTAAAAGCATGATATGCCCATAAAACGCGACATGGTCTCAAATTGAAATCCCAAAGTAGAAACAAATAAAAATCGGACTAGTATGACGAAACATAAACCGGGTGGTAAAACAGGCTAGAAAATGAAGTCGAATTGATAGCACATCACACTGACATATGATGATAAGGACTCCATTTATACATGTTAGTGATTACGTTCTAACTTTTACTTTGAGGTGAGCTAGTAGTTCAACAAGTTCGCATTCCCCCCCCCCCCCCCAACAACAACCCCCTGAAAAAAAAAAGAAAACTCCAAATTTTTTTTTTTTTTTTTAATTCTGATGAAGCGTGATGAAGATAGGAATGCATATTTGGAAAAGATGCAAAGGGAACAACAGAAAATGCACGCTTCTATGATGGATATGATGTGACAATTGTCTGGCCAACAACAAAATTCCTTTGAATGGGTAAGTCCACAAATTTATTGTGTAATATTATTTATTGTATGTATGTGGTCTGTAAGAAGGTATTCTAAATGTTTACCTTTTTTTATTTTTTTGCAGGGAGAAGATAAAAATGATCGCGGAGCAAATGAATGATATAATTAAATTATTATTAATTAAAATTTTCTTTCATGTTAGCAATAAATATGATTCTACTGATACAATATTAGGATTTTAGCATTTAGTTTTGATGGAACTCTTGTCCTTTTCGAAAATCATAGTTATGATTATAATTTAGATTTCTCATTAGGTGTTGCTTCGAATTTAGGTACAAATATGATCCATACATACAGAATAGTGTGGTGATTGTGATCATGCAGGGGCAAGTTTGATTGCAAGTGGATTGATATACAATTTATCTTCCACTTTATTGTTAAGTCGTTTATGTATAGTTTGTTTATAACGCTGGATATATAACAGATTATAGAATTCTTAATTTTTTTTTTCTCATATATACTTACAACGTCATGTAGTGATTTATATGGACTAGTCTTTTGTACCAATTGTATGCTAAATAATTGGGAAGACAATTTGGCCATCATTGCTATGGATGGAGTAAATGATTTTGATCTTGTAATTATTCATCTTGGAGATTGCTTCTGGAAGGAGAGACGTGATGTTTTTCTTTATATGATTTCTTCATGCTTGAGAATATCCTTATAGATGCCACTCAAGTTGTAATTATATTTTTATTTTTTATATATGAGCAAGAAGCATGTTTGATATATTTTTTTTTTTTTGGTTATTTTACAGATTGTACAAGTTGCTAGAAGGTGTAATGAAGTTTCTGTAAATGATGCATAGTCTTGCATATCTTACTTGTAAGAGTTCATTTATGATACATGTTCCTACTTATAATTATTGGCTTTATTTTCTCAGTTTTCTAATATTCATTATTTTAAGAGTGTTATTTATTAGTATTATTATCATCCTTTGATAAGTTGCGTGGAGCATAGGCAGCGATTGCTTTTCTATAAACACTATAGTAATGGCAATCTTGATGATGTGCTTCAATCAGGTGATGAATTAAACAAGAAACTAAAATATCTTTGAATTAATGCATCTGGATATCCCATGAAGTTGCCGGATCTTTAGAGTAAGTAACATTGAAATGTAATTTTCTTCAACTAAGGTGATGTCCAAAAAAGTATTAGCTAACTCAATTCTAACAACTGTAATTACAGATGTTTGGATGTTGTCTTGCTAATTGCTAAGAGATGGTGACTAAAAAAAAAGGTGAAGCCCGTTCAAAATGAAGCTGAAGAGTTAAGATGGTGACGATTGTTTTAGTGAGATTTGTTTCCACAGTTGTATAGCATGGAATTTTGTGAAAATGTTTCATGTAGGGTCTTGGTTGTTCAAAGGACTTTCTTTTGTAATAACCTTAAACGTCATTCAAGTAGACTACTAGAAATTGGAGATGGGTCTTATTCAATTTGGTTTTAATACATGATATAAAATGTACAAATAAAATAGTATAAAAAAGTAGTTTTTTTTTTTTTTTAAATTCTTGATATACTTTGTCTGGATTAATATGAACAGGATTATGTACATGAAATGCAGTTGAAGCTTATGCTAAAAAATTATTCAATTTAAGAAAAGAAAAATTACCACTTTTAGCGGGGCTACCTAACCGCCGCTAAAACATTTGTTCCTTTTTTCATTTATAGTGGAAACTTTATCTTACTTTTACGGGCGGCCAACGACCCCCACTAAAAGATTTTTTTTCCATTTAATCAACCCACAAAATGTTTTACTGGCAGCCAACAATCCCACTAAAATCCTAATAGCCTGGCCCCCGCTATAAGTTTTAGCGAGGGGTAATTTATGTTTTAACAGCGGCCGCTGGCCCCTTTAAAAGTAGTTTTTCTTATAGTGAGCTCAACAACAACAACAACAACAAAAGAAAAAAATAATTACGAATCTTTGCTGCCAACACACTCATGATTGAGTAGTGTTGGCATCTCTATATCGCACACATGCCCAGGGATTGATAGCATCACTCCTAGCTGGTAGGCCTATATATATATATATATATATATATGTACGTATGCACACACACACTATGTATGTCTGTACGTACACACACATAAAATGTTTGATTTCTTTAGCTAACCATTCGAACCAAAACCTCGAGGTATTAGTAGAGGCAGCATAAATACTTTTCAATACACCCCCACCTGGTCGGTGTACTTTCGGCCGCACACTTTTTTTTTTATTTGATCCGATTCGTTCCTCCTAGGATTCGAACTCGCGACCGGTTGGATCTAATACCATGTAAGATACCATGTACCAACCCAAAAGCTTAAGCTAATAGGTGGAAGGCCCAAAAGGTATATAAAGCTCTATCAAAATTATTATATGGGCAATATGGGATGTGGGGCTATCCCAATAGTTGCCCCTTGGGTGGAGCTCCACCCGAGGGGCGTGCAGTATTAAAAAGTATTTATGCTGCCTCTACTAATACCTCGACATTTTTGAACGAATTGTTAGCTAAATAAATTTAAAATGATATCAGAGCGGGTTCCGATGATCCGATCTCATAGTTCTTGTGTAGCCCAAGTGGCAGGCCCATTCATGTAATTTGTCGGGCATGTGCGAGAGGAGGAGTAATGGAAAAGTTTCACATCCTACATTACCCAAGTAATGAGTTTGATAAGGCTTCATATGCCTGTTTAGACATTTCACCTATTAGGTTAAGCTTTTGGATTGGTAGACGGTAAATTATAAGTACTTGAGGGCTCACCACCGAAGTATATGCATCCCCGTACAAGTACGCAAATTGAAGTTCAACGGGAGTTGCCGATTAATAAAAGTTCAACAAAGTTGAGAAAGAGTACAAAAACAATTGAGAGAAAATAGGAGTCACATGTGATGATGCCAAAAAGTGTCTTCGGGCACCACCGGTTGAGTAATGAATAATTAATGTGAAAATTGAGAGAGAGAGAGAGAGAGAGAGGGGATTTATAGTGGTTCGGTTAGTGTGACCTACGTCCACTTCAAAGTGATGATTTTACTTCTCCAATGTGTAGAGATTACAAATTAGAGAATACAGAAAGATGTGATAAAGACTGATAGGAATAGCTTGCCCCTCAGTGCCGGTGGGGCTCCGCGTTTTATAGTCTTCTCCTAACAGATGGGGATGACTCTTTAGCAAAGGATGCTTCGTTTTGGCGGAGTCTCCGAACCGCTCTCAACAGACGAGGCAGTAGGATCTCCTCCGTAGGACTTGGTAAAAGCGGGTTAAAGGAACGACGTGCTGACTTCGTCACTTTGTGGATCCGGACCCGACTTTTAACGAATAGATCTGGACCTGGGCTCATCATGGCCTCGAGTCACTTAGGTCTGACCCACCGTCGTGAACTGAGTCTCTTGGTCCTGGCCCGTCATTGTGGACCGAGTCATTTGGGCCTGACCCATCAACATGCTGCCATGAGTCAGATAGGGTAATAAGTTCCTTTACACCCACGAAACAAAATAACTTCTACAACCTTTTCCTCTTCTCTACTTAAATACTCAAATAAAAGAGGAAATAGATATCTCACCTAAAAGCAGGAATTGGATTGAATGCACTAGAGAAACCAGATAATTATATCAACAAGAAAAGTAAAACAAGGTGAAATATCTACATTAGTAATAACATAATCATGGGCATAGGCCGTGGGTGGCTGATCCAATTGATCTGATCCTCGGATCACATTCTTATGCTTTCATCAATAGGGTTAAAGAAGGTGACTCTAAATCTCTGTAAATAGGGATTGATCCCTAGATTAAAACATTAGGAGTTCAGCTGAGATGGCCCCGATCAGAGCCAAATGGATCACACACCATCATTAGTTTACATCCGCAGCAAACCCATTCAGACCATCAAGTAGTCCAATGGGGTGAACAGTTGAAATAATGGGATTTGCTTAAAACGGCAACCTGGATGGAGAAAACCAGGAAATCTGCTGTCTATTTCTAGACTGTTGTTGAGTTCCATTTTAACCATCCATTCATGTCTCTTGCTTCAAATAAAAGAGATCTTTACAAATACCAGGCGGTGGGCCCTCATATAGATAGAGTTGTGGTCTCAAGTAATTGAAAAGGACTGGGCGTGGGCTAAACCTGATCCAGCCGAAGGTTGACGCCTCTCCAGGTCAAGCCCATTTATTTGTCAGGACAAGCCCATTGGGTTTAGATAGGATGGACCGAATTGGTCACCCCTTAAAGAAAATGCAATGACAGTAGATTTAGATCTGGCCAAAAAATTTGGCCTGGCCTACTTGTAATCCTTGGTAGCCACACAATCTTCCGTGAAGGCAGCCCACAAGTGGAAAGGAAAGGCCATATATGTGGGAAGAGCAACCCACATAAGTAGGAAGGTAGAGTATCACACATGTAGGAAGAGGAGCTCACAAATGGGGGAAGAGTGGAATTCCCATGGATCGATCCCTTGGTAGCAAGTTGACATCCAGGTTACCGACCGAGCAACCCCATGTTGTCTCAGGGATTTTTTTTTTACAGATTTAGTCAGTCCCTTAATTCTTCTTTCAAAAGATTATTCACTGACCAAGGATCATTGATCATAGGCTCATGACCTTTCAGTTGGGCTGCAGCAGCCAATCACATCAAGGCCGTTGATCACCAAAAGTGCCCCCCAACCCTCATCAGGTACCAAATGCCCTCAGGAAACACTGATTACTCACCTAACCATGCATTGATAGCAGACACCAGAATAAGATGATCCCATTTCACCACCCAATGGCCCCACTTGAAATAATGCAATTTATGTGATGAATCAAGAACCCCCAGGTGGCCCAACTGCAAGCAACTTCCACCAGCACAGAACCAGAAACTGACTCCTTTTCATCACCAAACTGCGACCACATTCAACCAAACAGTAGATGTTATAAACAGCACACCAGTATCACATAGATATCCAATTCCACAGCTAAAAATGGAAACAGCAATTCCAGTCAAAATCGGCACCAAAGGCACGATAGCCTCATTGCTTTCACAGGAGATCCTGTATTTCAGAAGACTTGAGTTGGACCGGCAAACGAGAGCAGACATGGGTAGTTCTGGGCCCAAGTCTGGGTTTCAAACCACGACGAAAATAAAGAGCAAGAACAGAGGCTTCTGGCTTCTCCCCAGCATATGTTCCTGCGTGGAGATTGCTAATGAAAGGAAGGAGATATTGCGGAGCTACAAGAATTTGAAAATCGATGCGAACGAAGGTGAAAGATAAGGAAGAGCATAATTGCTAATATGAGGAACAAATGCTCGAGTTGTCTTATTTTGTGAACTCTTGCAATAGTATTGCTTGGGATCAAGGCTGTAAACAGGAAGTAATTGATATAGGTATTCGAGAGGGCAAATGAGTATCCCAGTAACTATGGTTTGGGGATAAACTGGGCAAAGTCGGATCAAAGGACTTGTCAACACTGGACAGAAATTGTATACATTTGGAACACTTTTTTTTTACAACTGTATGATTTGAGCAACCCTTACAATGACAAATTGGCAGGACTACGTCCATCCTGGAAAGATTGGAATTCTGTTTATGGGCACTTCAAGTTTTTAACTTGTTGAGGTCACCGTCCACCTTCGTTCCTAAGCGGTCATAACTGTGGTCGAGCCCTTACCCTTACCATAAAACAATTGTTGTGCCGTTTCCCATCACCAATTATTTTTGGATAAGTGGGAGCTCAATGGAGTGTAAGATCCTACAAGTGGTATTAGAGCCTAGTAGGCCGAGTGTACGAGTTACGGGAGACGCTTTGCGGTGGGTGTGCCGTTGAGGGAGGGATTGTTGAGGTCAACGTCCACCCTTGTTCCTGAATGGATTCCTACTAAATTAGCCTTCGACACTATGTATTCTAAGCCTCTAAGGCTGAGGGCATGCATCAGATCTCTGGACCTCATTTGCTGGACCAATAAATGTATGTGAAAAATGTCTCATTTCACACATTTTGTGAATGTTTGCGCCCGCATTGCCTGGAATTTGTTATAGCAGATGATCATTCAGCTGTTTGGAAATGGGTGTCTGTGTAGCTATGCTAGGAAGATTCTTAATCATGAATTCTCAAGGAAAATTGCCCCAGCTACTCATGGCCTTTCAGTTCCTAATCTTGATAGACATTTGTAGTAGTGCGAAAGGGTAGCAATTGTAATGGTAATGATGGGCTGTGGTTTTGCTTTAGAACCGTGTTTGGATGTGGTCAAATTGCAATGATGTAGTTCAGTAAAAAGGGAAATTGTAAAACTCAAGTTCTTTTAGTGAATTATTGGACTCGTTTTGAAGTCATTATCTTAGGATTGAACGAGGCAACAGAAATTTAAAGTTTACCATTTGGTAATAATGGGGAATTTCACTAAGATTTGGGAGTTACTTCTGTTGGAAATAGGTGGGCCTCGTGGATGCGATTTTAAAACTTTTGATCTACTTGAATCAGGGATCAAACGCCCATAAGGCCATTAACTATATCCAGGATGCAATCCCTCATACTCATATACCATGTACAACAATTATACAAGCAACACCATGCAAATATAATCTATAAAAGATAGGGAAGCAGATTATACCGTTGCTGTCCGGTTGTGCTTTGATGGAGAAGGAAACTACATAGATCTCCAAGACCTTTTAGTCTTCCACGCTATGACCCGTACCAGATCTCTTCTCTAAAGGAGATAGGTGGGATCTCCTAAAGAAAACAACTAGAAGCCCTAAAGGAAACTAGAAGAGAACTAGAAGAAGAAGAGAAGTATGTGCAACTCTTGCACAAAGGGGGCTGGGCGTGAATTCCAAGGTTGTTTTGTCCCAGCCTCTTTATTACTCCTTTTATAGCATTAAGCAACCTCCTTCTCTTGTACTAATTGAAATAGAAGTCTTACTTCTACACAAAATAGTAACCTTACTATTACCACTATTA
>QPKB01000005.1:31709830-31877109 GCA_003546025.1 Camphora micrantha | reverse complement strand
TCTACCTAGAACTCAAAAGGAAATGAGACTTCTATGAATTAGTAAGTAAAAGGAGTTGCAATAAACTATAAATAGGGAAGACCCTCGGACATTCCTCATGGAATCCACACCCAAGAGAAGTGCAAGAGTTGCACGTTTTTCCTCCTCTCCCTCTCTTCTAGTTTTCTAGAGATTCTAGTTGATTTCTTTTGGAGATCCAACCATTCTCCTTGAGGAAAGAGATCTGAAACAGGTCATAGCATGGAAGATAATTAGTTCTTGGAGATTCTAATTAGCTACTAACAAAATGTTCTTTATTCAAGCTAGTCTTCTTCTCCATTGGACCACAACCGAGCTCCCAAGTATCATCAACTTCCTTGTACGTTGTTGATTATTGTGGATGCATGGTGTTGCTATTATCTATCTTAGAGATAGTGTTTACTGATCTTGATCATGAGTTTGAGGTTTTGGATCCTGGATTGGTTTTTGTAGCCTTATGGATACTTGATCCCTGAGTCAAGTGGGTCAAAAGTTTTTGAAACCTATCCACGAGGCCCACATACTTCCAACAAAATGTTACAGAAAGATGTGAAGATGACTCGAGCGAATATTTTCTTGCATAAGAAGAATCATCCTCACTTTTGTTCACACGGGTTCTTCGTTGCTTCATCTTTTGAGTGCAGGTTGTTTACAATTTTTTTTATACAACCCCTAGTCAAGCTTAGGAGATCAAAACAATGGAAATATACATTGAAGGGAGAGATTAGAAGTCTACTATCTTCAAGAGCTTGCTGGAGACGGAACTAGAGAAGTCTACAATTTGGCTTCTTCTGTTTAATAAGTTAGATAGACCATCATTAAAGAGGAAATCACCTTCATCTAATCCAACGAAACTTTGGCACCTAAGGCTAAAGTCACATTAACCCTGATAAGATTGACAGCCTAGTAAAAGATTGTATCTTGCTTTCATTGGTGGCAGAACCAATGCTTGTCTGCGAGTCATGTCTAGAAGGTAAAATGACGAAAAGACCATTTTCTTCTTAGTGTCATAGAGGGAAAGATTTATTAGAATTAGTACATACTGATGTGTGTGGACCCATGAATGTAAGAGCAAGAGGTGGTTTTGAGCACTTCATCACTTTCACAAATGATTGCTTTAGGTATGGATACATATATCAGATGCACCGCAAGTCCGAGGGTCTTGAAAAGTTCAAGGAGTTTCAAGCAGAAACGGAAAAGCAATTGGATAAAAGTATCAAGGCTCTTCGATTGGATCGAGGAGGGGAATACCTCTCTGTTGGTTTTATGGATTACTTATCAGAAAATGGGATTTTTGCCCAGTTGTCAGCTTCTGGAATGCCTCAACAGAATGGAGTGGCGGAAAGAAGGAACATGACTCTTTTAGATATGGTTAGGTCTATATTGAGTTTCTTAGCATTACTCATATTCTTTTGGGGTATGCCTTGGATATAGCGATATGCATACTAAACCTCATATCATCTAAGTATGTACCTAAGACTCCCCGGGAGTTGTGGTTTAGGCAAACGCCTAGTCTATAGCATTTACATATTTGGGATTGTCCAACATATGTGCTAAAGGTTAAAACGAATAAGTCGGAATCGAAGTCAGAAGTATGCACTTTTGTAGGATATCCAAAGGGAACTAAAGATTGGATATTCTGTAATCTCAGAGAGCAGAAAGTGCGAGGAAGATTATGATTGACCAAAGAGCCTTAGAACAAGCTTTCCTGGAAGAGATTCAAGAGCAAAAAATTCCAAGTTAAGTCAGAACCGAACTTGAGGAGATTCCACCCATACCTAATCTTGTTGCTACATAGGAACCTCGTCGAAGTGGGAGGATTGTTAGCCACTTAACAAGTTCACATTGCTGAGAGAGTCTTATGAAGTGATCTCGAAGGAGCATGAACAGGATCCCTGTAACTATGAAAAGGCTATTGCTGACAAGGATTTGGGATGTTGGCAAAAAGCTATAAAAGCTGAGATGGAGTCCATGTACTCTAATCAGGTCTAGAAACTCGCAGACTTTCTTGTCAATATTAAACTTGTTACGTGCAAGTGGGTCTACAAGAGAAAGTGAGGACCAGACGGAAGAGTTGAAACCTTTAACGCCAGGCTTGTTGCGAAAGGATATACTTAGAAAGATAGTATCGATTAAGAGGAGATTTTTTAGCTGGTAGCCATGCCCATGTCCATTTGGATACTCTTATCCATTATAGCGCATCTCGACTGCAAGATTTGGCAAATGGATGTCAAGACGGCATTTCTCAATTGCCATCTTGAAGAAGACATCTATATGATGCAGCCAGGCGATTTTGTAGCTAAGGGTTAAGAGCAAAGATTTTGCTATCTGCAGAAGTCCTTTATGGACTAAAGCAGGCGTCTCGGAGTTGGAACATCCATTTTTGACCAGACAATAAAATCGTTTGGTTTTAATCAAAATCTAGATGAGTCATGTGTGTACATGAAGGGTGAAGAAGGTAGGGTAGTTTTCCTGGTTTTCTATCTTGATGACATCCTTCTCATTGGGAGTGATATAGGGATGTCGTCAACAATTCAAGTTTGGTTGGCACAAACGTTTAATATGAAGGAGTTGGGAGAAGCCAACTACATTATAGGGATCAAACTTTATCGAGAAAGAAAAAAAAAAGATGATAGGCTTATCTTAAACTACTTATATAGATAAGGTACTGATACGATTTGCTATGCAGAACTCCAAGAATGCTATTACTCCCTTCAGGCATGGAGTGCACCTTTCCAGGGGTCAGTGTCCTAAGACATATGAGGAAAAGGAGCATATGAAGGTTACCATATGCGTCGGTTGTTGGTAGCCTCATATATGCTATGCTATTTACTAGTCTGGATATGTTATAGCAGTGGGCCTAGTCAGTAGATATCAATTGAACCCAGGTCCTGATCATTAGAATGCTGTAAAGTGGATTCTCAAACACGTGAAAAGAACTAGAGACTACAAATTAATTTACGACAGTGATGAGTTGATTCCAGTTGGATACACAAACTCTGATTTCATGTCAGATAAGGATTCTAGGAAGTCTACCTCTGGGTACGTGTTTTTGCTTGGCGGAGGAGCCATCAGCTGGAGAAGTGTTAAACAAGATTGTACAACTGATTGCACCTTGGAACATGAATATGTAGCGGCTTATGAAGCAGCTAAGGAAGCAGTATGGCTCAAAAAGTTTCTCTAGGAACTTGGGTGGTACCATTGGTGCAACAGCTGCCCATAGTCTTTTGTGATAGTAGCAGGCCAGTTGCTCAATAAAAGGAACCAAGAAGCCATAAAAGCCTAAAACACGTAAAGAGAAAATATCATCTAGTCAGAGAAATTGTGTAAAGGGGTGACATTGTTACCAATATTTCATCTGCGGATAATCTTGTAGGTCCCTTTACTAAGACTTTGACTACCAAAGTCTTTGAGCGGCATTTAGATGGGATGGGCGTGATATGTAATCCTGACTAGAATTGAGTCCAAGTGGGAGATTGTTATATTGTATGTTCTTAATCCAGTGGATGATGTGAAAAAAATCATTTATTATCTTAATTAATTTATAATTTCATTCTTCATTCATGAGATGAATAAGATTTTATTTAATAGTTACACATAAGAAATACAAAACGACATGATTGTTCATGAGATGAACATGGGCCCCTAAGTATATTAGATGTGATCCACGTGTGTGGATGAGATTTACATGCAAGAGACATAGATCACAACTCTCATATTTGAAGTATTTCACATTCAGTGATGAGACTGGACACCTCATCTGAAAAGGTTGTAGCACTACAATTACTATGAGATGTTGTGGTTTGTCTCGACCATTAGAGTGGAAGACTCTGTATTGTTGTGTGAGTACATTGGATGTACTGAAGAACCATGAGTATCACCTTAAACCAAATAATGTCTTTGTTTAAAGAATGCTCGCATAAGTTGCAAGTCATAGGCTCTCAATCCTGAGAGAGTAATGGACTCAAGTTTATGCTATGTATTTACTTTAACTTACCAATGAGTGAGGCTAATTGTAGGTCAACACTTTGGTATCTTAGGTAGATGGTAGTGGGACTGTAAGAACATATATTCTCAAGATGGAATCTAATTTCTAAAAGAAAAATATACCCTTCTAATGATTAATGGAGTTAATCGTCGACAAGTGCGTACCCATCTTTATTAAGAGTTTATCAAATGGTATCGATGGTTAGTGTGATTAATTGAGTCACAAGGATAATAAAAGGTGGATCCGATTTGGTTAGATAGTTTGATTCCAATGGATCGTTGGATATAATTGATGGAGGGGCCTATTTGCAGTAATTGGAAAGTTTAGAGTCTTCTTGTAACATTCATAAGACTGGAGTACAATTGCATTTATATGGTTGAGTTATTTGCAGTTAACTATGGGTTTAGAGTTCACATAAGATGTGGGGTTCAAATGCTTCAGTCGAAGCTGGATCTAAGAAATCCTTAGTAGTCCTCACGCTAGCCTAAGGAAGAGAAAGGTTTTTTCTAATTAGAACTCATAAGGAAAGGAGTAGTAGGATACATAAGAGAATTGGAAGTGAGACTTCTAAGTGCATTAAGAGAGGGAGTTCCAAACATTATAAATAAAGAGCCAAGGGCTGGTCGTCCAGTGTGTGTTGCACGCCTAAATATTGTTGGATGTCCAATAGGTGTCTTTCCTCTCCTTCTCTTTTCTCCTCTGGTTTCTCTACTTGAATGCATAGAGTTCTCTTCTCAATTAGAGATCCCGTCATTCTCTTTAAGAAGTTCTCTACGAGAGGGTCATAGAGTGAAAGATCACGGGCCTAGGAGATCACAACTATGAAAGGATTTCACGAAATCCAGAACTTCAACTTCTCAATTTGAGCGAAACCGAGCTCCACGAGTATAGATCTACATTAGTTATGTTAGTAGATCTTTTTTTCTTGTTTGTACATGTTCAGATTTGTCCTCTGCCGATAGATTTATACTCTTAATACATGAAATAAGGAACCTAGATCTTGGGAATGGGTTCTTGGCCTTTTGGGTGTCCGATCTCTTAGTTAAGAGGGTCAAAAGTTTTAAAAACTCATTTGGAAGGCCCACCTACTTCCAACAATAGCTTGCAAAAGTATGGATGGCCCAATCAAATTGTGAGGCCTACCTACATGAATGATGGATATATTTGTTGGGGGCTGGTCCAGTCTAGTCGAGGCCAAATTTCATCACATTTTGGACCATAGTCGTAAAACTCAATTTGTCTAAGCAAGTTAGACATGGTCGACTAGACTCATAGGTGACTCAAAGTGAAATCCAAATGAGTACCCGGCAAGAATAATCCAAGGTCTTCAACCAAAAAAAAAAAGTGCGCATGTTTTCAAAGAGACGACTTTCCAAGCTGAACTGATTTTCCAAACTTAGACATTGCATTTACATGGAAATAACCGGAATTTATATGCCCAAGGACGTTGACCAATAGCTAAATGAAGTAGCCTACATCGATATCTAACCGGTCAAATTCGAACTAGCCTTTTCATCTGCCCTCCTCCCCATGTATCTAAGTAACATAATTTGGGTCCCTCCCATGAATCAATATCTAGAACACCCTCAAACATAGTCGAAAAAAAAAAAAAAGAATTTGAAGAAATTATTAGGCATATGATGGAAAGCATAAATTTTTCAAGCACTAAGAACCTGTCCAACTCAACCTAACCATATACTAATTGACTACATTGGGTCAAACTGGCTTGGGTTTATTTTTAAGATGAAACCCAGTTGACCCACCTGATTGACTTATAAGTCGGCCTGGGTTTGGCCAAGTAAATATATCCTAATGGATAGAAAGAATGCAAAAGAGTCATATATCTATGCCTCACATTTTTATAGATGATTGAAGTTAAATATGTGCAAAAGAATTTGGAATTATAATTTTACATGAGAATCTATAATTTTGAAAAAGATGTGTATATTATTTTTATTTTTACAATTTTTCTTCCTTTAAAGAGATGAATAGGAACATGGTACAATAGTTTATTTTTATTTTTGAAAGGTAAGTAGAGATTTTTCCCTCTTTTTTTTCTGTTAAACAAGTATAGGCTTCTTATTAGTGCCAGGCTCCAGTGCAGAGTAATAAGCTGCATCTTTCCCCTCCTCATATCAGCACACACCATCTACCAATTTCGTTGCTGCAATTTGACACAAGTTTCAAGGCCGTTTAAGACTAAGAGCTGCTAAATGCACACTGATTTTCGCTCTCCACACACTGTACTTTTATTATGACCAATATACCGTTTGTTTACCTAAAAGGACATCTCTCTCTTCCCAACTTCTTTCGACACCCACCCACCCTCACCCTCCATCCAAAAGCACCACTAGATGGGGAGGGAGCAAGAGGGAGAGACAGACGAGGAGGGGGAGGGGGAGAGAGATAGGGATGGAGAAACAGAAAGAGGGAGAGGGGGAGGGAGAGAGACCTAGAGAGGGAAAAGGAGAGAGGGCGGGAGGGGGAGGAAGAGAGGGCGGGTGGGAGAGGGAGGGCGGGTGGGACAAAGATATAGGGAGGGGGAGTGTAAGGAGAAGTTGAGAGAGTCAATTTTTTATTTTTTTTTATTTTGCAAAGGAATTTTTTTTCCATAATTACCCTTTCAATGGCTTGACCGCACAAGGAGATTTCAGTGAAGGATAGCACAATAAATGGTACGCATTGCCATATAATCTCATTTATCAAATAAACTAATGGACCCCGTTTTTCTCATGAACTAGCTTCTTGAATATACATATGTTAGGACTGTTCTATTTCAATTGGGGCCCATTGAATTAAATCTATGACGTGGATGCATAGATGTATAGCTTAGGATATCAGCATGATAATAAATGTTGAAGTTTTAGAAAACAATAGGCCCCACTAATTCATTTTTTTAAAGGTCTCGTATAGTAGTGGGCCTCATTTTTTTAGGTCTAATCAATGGCCACTGAGCAAAACATAAATCATTTGATGATCATAATGGTCCAACAAGGAATCTCTCCAAATTGAACAGCTAGAACATTTGATTTAGCTTTTCATTTTGCTACTCTTGACTAGTGATTATGATCATCGATTTCTTATGCCACTCTTGATCAATGATTATGATCGTCATTTCCATATGCAAACAAAATTGGGTCATTCACATTTAGCTTCTCTGTAATGCACTAGAAAAGAAAGTTGTTTGACTCCCTTTGACCAAACAAGTTGTCCAAGAGCCATTAATCTTGAACATGATTGGATATGGTCTTGACCTTATAATTTTTATGGCCACGAAGTTTTCTTATAATCATTTGATTTCTAAAAGAGACGAGCCCATGGTATAGTGAAAGATATTCAAATTTGCAAGGTACTATCATCTGAGAGGAATCCTCTCTGATTTTCCTTGATTCCAAGGAACATCCAGGTTTAGGTGAAAAGAGGAAAAGTGAGAGATGATTTTCTAAATCCTCCAAACCCATCAATAATCCTCTCCTCCTTTGATTCCTCAGTTCCCCCCATAGAATTTTGTAAATCCACGGAGCCAAAGAAGCACATAAGTTACAAAGAGTGGCTTCTCCAAGGTGTTTCCCAAACCTAGAATGCAATGACTCATCTCCTCAAAAACCCTTAGAGAGGATAACATGGTTCCTGGGGAATGAAGAAATACTTTGGACAGAGGATTACTCTCTTTTACCAAACGTGCTCCACATGCATCATTACATACCTTAATTGGTGAAGACGACCACTTTTCCATTTATGTGCATTGGGACAGGGGTGGGTGCACGGTTGGTGTAGGGTGTTGGTTGCAGTGGGGATGGTTCAAGTGTTAGGGCTCTAATACCACTTGTTGTGTGCATGTATGTGGAAGAGTGAAGCACCACGATAGAAGGATCAACAACCACACAAGAAAAAGGAAAATACACACAGAGATTTATGTGTTGTTCAGCAAACTCGCCTATGTCCATGGGAAAGAAACTTGACTTCCCTATAGCCCCACGTGGTTCGGAATAATCCGGCTTCCATGGGAGAGAGAGCTCTCACCGCTCTCACAGAGTCTAGGATTACAAATTACATGACATATATAATCTTCGCTTTCTTGGTCCATAAGAAAGCCTTAATTCAAAGACCATACTACCCTTGACTCTAAACCAGGTCAATAGCCAACCCAATGAACCAATCCGGTAAACTTGGGATATAAGACATAAACCCAACAATCTCCACCTTTACTTGGATTCTGCACAACTCGAGCCACGGGAATATTAGGCAATGTGTTCTCGAACCTTGCTAAATGGTACATCCCTACACTGCCACTTTAACATGTTGAACCAGCACTTGAACTTTAAGTAAAGTTCATCTTCTCTTCAAACTCCACCTCGAACTTGACGCTCGAATTCATTGACGAGTCTAAGTGATATTGATGTCTGAATCACTCACTACCCATTTGTTAAACTGCCTTGGCTTCAACAACCTTGCGAAGGTCATTCACAACAAACATGCAAGAAAAAAATGGATCGAAAATCCAAGTCCTAATGACTCCACAATTGCAGAACAACCACTGCCTTTGAATGACCAAAACCCCTATTTGACATTATCTAAATCCCTGTCTCCGATCAGCCAAAACCCCTATTTGACCTGGTCTAAGTCCCTATCTCAGATCAATCAAAATCCTTGTTTGAGCACTACTAATTTAGGCATACATGGCATCGGTTCTTGCTTACAAATTCTTCACTGTCAAGGCTTTGGCATGATGAACTACATCACATGTGATCTGACAACATATGTCTCCCTAACGAACACCTTCATTTTCACTAAATCTGCAAACCCTTTCCAATTTGGTCAAGCCTGGCCCCATTTTACCTTTTCTTGATGATGTCAACAACACCTGCTAACTAAGCTTGCTTCTGCCATCGAGTCTTGTTGACCCGATTCTAACTTGAACTTGACTTGTTCGAGTGTTCTTTTTCTCATCTTGATTTCTGGATCACACTATAAATCTCATCACCACGAACACGTTGGAAGAACGGGTCTAAAATCTGACTCCAGAGAGCTTCGATATCAAAAAGATCATTTTATATTTTACAATTAGTCAAACTGCCTCGTTGACCATTAAGCCGCCACTCTCTTTCCACTATTCTATAGATTAGCTCGCAACGAGTCCGTAGGCGTAAACGGATCTCCGATCGGGCTTCAGATGATCAAGATATCGTGGAAAGAAGTCTCATGCGTCGATCTTGGTCAAACTGCCTGTTCACCGTACATCTGCTGACGTGTCACTAATTGTAAGACCCCAACCCATGTGACCTCGATTAGTACTAATTAAGTCGTGTGTTAGTTCTAAACGTAATTAGTGAATTTTGGTTAAGTTGGAAATAGAATAGTTTTGTTATAGTTTTGGAAAATTTTGAGTGCTTTTTTTATTAGTGGAGCCCTTTGGGGGTTCATTTTTATGACTTTGCATGTACTTGGGGGATTACCCGAGATTCCTGTAAATTGTGTTTCAATCCAGTCTTATTCATCTCGTTAATTCTTTACAACTTTCATGTTGATTTTGTACCTGTTCGAAACCCTGAAACCCGACTTTCCTTGCATCAAGGGCAAAATAGTCTTTTTACACCAAATCTGGACACAAAAATTGATATTCCCAAAACCCGTGAAACGTATACTTTTTAGAAACTAGATATTTCGGCGAACGTTTTTGCTTTCTTCATCGAATTCATTCGAGATACCGAAAACCATGTTTTTAGCCCGACAAGTTTGTTAAGTTGTGGCCCACTTTCATTCTCTATATAAAGAGAACCCACCTTCACTTTCCCGCTCTTCTTCCTTTCCAGCTCAAAAGTGGCAGCCAACTAGGGTTTTCCTTTTCTTCTTCTTCTTCTTGCTTCTCCATCTCTCTTTCACACTAAACTTGCATCAAACAAGAAATGGGCTTCATCTTCTTCTTCCCCACCTTGCAAGCTCTCCATTGATAGCATTGAGAAGGAAAACCAAGCATCCTAGGACTCTCTTTGACCTAGTCTTGTCCATTTGAAGACCCTACAAGTAAAAAATCTCTCCAATCTTCTAGACATATTTTCTTCTAACCTTAGAGAAGCTCCATTGTCATTATTGGAAGCTTTCTCTTCTTGTCCTTTGGTTTTGATTATTTTAGGGTTTGTATTTGGGGGTTTTTTATGTCTTGTAGGTTATCCTTGAAAAGAGTGTGATTAGAGCTTGATTTTCTAAGGTTGGACCTAAGGCAAGTGGATGAATAGATGTTTTGAGCATGAAATGGTTTTTATGAGATATATGAATGATTTTATAAATTATTTTTGTCTTGCATTAGTTTTGAAATAAATGCTCATAAATGAGTCTTGTTGGTTGTTTAACTCTTGTAAACATGGATATTTATGGTTTCCATTGAATACTTGTTGATAGCTCAAATGAATCTTTATGATTGGTGATTTCTTCTCTTTCTCTTATGGTTGATTGGGTGAAGAAGGAGGTGATTGGATTAATGTTTATAGAAGTTTTGATGGGGGGAGTGTTGAATGATGAATTAGAGGAGCTTTTTAGCTCATTTTATTGCAAGGGAATAGATAGGAAATAAAAAGAACTGATTGGAGGAAGAAAAGGCTTAAATCTGAACTCAATGTGAATTTCCCGCAGCTGGGCGGTCAGCTGGCGGTCACCTGTTGGCTAGTCGCCTGGTGACTGGCAGTTAACCGAACCAGGTTCGGTCACAATTCCAGAGAGTTGTTTCAGTTCTGAAGGGGGGCGGTCAACTAGCGGTCACCTAGTCGGCTAGTCGCCTAGTGACCGCCAACCAACCAAATTACGGTGGTTACAATTCCAGTATGTTACATCTTGTCTAGCAACCCGCGGTCAGCCGCACGTTTAGGCAACGGCTAACCGCCTAACCCATCAGTGGCTAACCGCCAGGTAACTGACCTATCCAGGAATTTTGAGAATGAAGAGAAGTGAAGGGGTTTCCGTTCCAATCGTTTGTGCACCCCTTTTTAAAGGGCAACGTGTACTGTTCATCTGGGGACTACGTTGGAGCAGGAAGGTGATGTTTAAATGTTCGTTCGAAGTCCGTTTGAGAAAAGAAACCTTATCACAAAGATTCATGGAAGTGTTGAAATTACCAAGGTGTGTAAGGAGCCTGGAATGTCTCCAAACTCAAGAAGTACCAAGTCTATATTGAAATCGACATATGGGACCCCTAGTCACCTTGAACTAGTCTCGAACCACGATTCTTGTCCTGAGATTTGAAAAATCCAATAGTAACCCATTGTTCCCGAATTTTGATATGCACTCCCGAAATTACTGGAATGACATTTATAGTACTTTGCTAGCCTCAACGTGCATTACTTAACATTGAGATGATATTATACCTTTGAGCACCCTCGTCCTACTCAATTATATACTTGCACCTGATGTATTTTATACATGTCCCAATTTCTGTTATTTGACCTATGAGTAGGCACCACTAAGCTTGGATGACCTTGTCGGTTTGATCCACCGACTTGGAGATCCCCCTCATGTCCCGCCAGCTGCAGTTTGGATCCCGCTACCCGGTTATTACCGTGGTCTTGTCCCGCTACCCCAGCTTGCTACCGTGGTCTTGTCCCGATGCCCCAGCCGATGCCCCAGCTTGCTACCGTGGTCTTGTCCCGATGCCCCAGCTTGCTACCGTGGTTCCCGATGCCCGCTCGTTACCGTGGTCATGTCCCATATAGTATATATATATATGTATATGTATATGTATATTACGCTGAATCTCCTCACTTCGTGTGACTGAGATCAATGCCCCGATATGCTCTTGTCACTTTGGTGATAGAGGACTTAGGTTTGTGTGGTTGTCATCTTGCTTGTTCCAAATTCCTTGGATTCCTTACATGTTTTATATTGCATATTTTTTCCAGCAAATGATTCTTCTATTTTACGAAAGTTATTGTTTAAATAGGTTTAAATGTTTTCCAAGGTGAATTTCAATTATTTTCATATTGTTATATCTTTTCACCCACCTGCCAGACCGTCATGTCTGATCCATTATTTTGGTACTCAGGTCTAGTTGCCGGTTTCATTGAGGAGGAGCCAAAGGAGGCGGTCGGTGAACCGCAACGTTTAGTTGAGTGGCATGCCGACGATGTCGTCTAGACATTCGGCTGCTTGAGTTACAAAACTTTTTGGGGATCATGTTTAACCTATTCTTTTGGGATTTTGTTTGAGATGTATTGGCCTTTGTTGGTCTCTATTTTTAGGAAATGTTAATTAAATGATCTTTTGTATAAACTTTAACGTTACTTTTGGAAAATGCTAACATGACCATTGCTCACTCTGACATCAAGTTGTTTACATGTGTTATCATCTTGTTATTTTGGAAATGAAATTATGAATCGATTTGCTACACGCTTCCGTACTTAAATAAAATATTATGTTAATGTGACATCCTCACCGCGGACACCTGTGGAAAATCGCGTACACGAGTGGCATCTTTTATCAACTCGTATACGTATTGGTTAAAATAAATTTATGGCATTGATAACCGTTCTTTATTTAATCATCATCCAAATTCAATCCCGATCCCGGATTAAGCCCCTTGACCCGGTCCAGGGTCGCGACACTAATGTCACCTGATCACATCAGTACTGTTGATGTTTTAGTCGCCTGATCACATCAGCACTGCTGATGCTCTAGGCTTCCAGGAACGGGTCAAGTTAACCCGGAACTGAACCCGACCAGAACCAAGTAACAGAGCTTGAATAACTTTGTGGCCCACCAAGAGATCAAAGTCCAATCTCTTGCTCTGTTTTCTGCAACCACAAGAAAACCCAAGTCTTCCTTCCATCAGATTCGTTGATCGCACACAGCTCAACCCAAGTCCTAAGAAAACCCTAGGCTATGATACTTTGATAGAAAAATCCAGCAGGGATCCAGAGCGATCTCCACCTCGTTTGAACCCGAGGAACTCCACCTCACTCTGATGCCGGAGGTCAGCCTCGCTATGATGCCTAAGGATCACTCAGCCTCACTTTGAATCCGATGAACTTCACCTCGATCAAATCCCAAGGAACTCCACCCCGCTCTGAAACCCGACGATCTCAACCACACTACTACTTGTTGGCTACAAGTGGCTTTGAGCGCGTGTATGGGAAGCGTGAATCACCCCACTCACGATCAACAAAAATCACACAGAGATTTGCGTGGTCGGCAAACTCACCTATTTCCATGGAAAATGAACTTAACTTTCCTTTAGCCTCACGTGCTTCAGAATACTCTAACCCGCACTAAAAAGTGAGCTCTCACCTTTCTCATGGTTAGATTACAGATTACATAATATATATATATATATATAACCTCCACTTTCTTTGTCCCTAAGAAAGCTCCGGTACCATAATACCCCTTACTTTAAATCTGATCATTCGCCAACCCAATGAACCAGTCCGGTAAAACTTGGAACACAAGACATAAACCCAATAGGTACATGTTGGAAATACAGCCATTTTGGTTTTGAAAGTAATTTATATTTTAATGGGGCGCACTTCGATATATTGATTCAGTCAATGTGGGATTACGGCAGTATTTATGGGTGGAATTTGAGAAGTAGTTGCGGGTGCACACCGTGCAGCAGTGTAAAGTTTTTCACTTTACACCAACCATCACTTTATATCCCTCCACTCACATTTATCTAAACAGGCCCAACGGGTCAAAATTCACGTCAGACAACAATGTGGAGAATTCAATTGTGGATTCACTTGGTCACAAGGAAAGCCAGTCACAAGGGATCCATGAATGGGGAGATGGTCACATGCCTAAACTCCCATCAAAATTTGAAAGTGATAGCTTACCTGTGATCTCTAGCACCCATATCAAAAATCACTGCCGGTTTACATTGGTCATTGGTGACTATCCAATTTGTTCAGCTGCTTGCAAAATCTAGTTCAATAAAGAAGTTGTTAGATTGTATGGACTCAATCCATCAGATGATGTAATAAATTGATTAATTTCTTTATTTATCAATAATGTCATGCTTTCCTTTCATGAGATGAATGGTGTTTTAATCCTTAATACACATAACTAATACATATGACATAAATGGTTCATGAGATGAACCGAGACGGACCCATTAGTATATTAGATGTGATATATGTGTATGGATGAGATCCACACACAGGAGACATTTGTCACAAATCTTATACTTAAACATCTTCACAACCGAGATGAGACTGGGCATCTCGTCTGATAAGGTTGCAGCGCTTTGATCACTATAAGATAGTGTGATTTGTCTCGATCATCAGAATGTAAAATTCTGGATCACGGTGCTGGTACATTGGATGTATTGAAGGACCATGAGATGCACCTTATGGAATATTGTCTCGAGTTTAAGGTCTGCTCTCATAATTCCCTAGCAATAGGCTCTCAATCCTAAGACATTGATGAACTCAAGTTTCTATCTATTCATTTGCTTTGAGTCACCAATGAGTGAGACCAACTGTAGGTCAACACCTTAGTGTCTTGGGTACGTGGTAGTAGGACTGTGGGAACATCCAACGGTCAAGATGGAATCTATTTATATTATCCCCTTGTGTCAATTAATGGATTTATCATTAGTAAGTGCGCACCCATCTCGATTAAGAGTTAATTGGATGGTACTAATGATCACTGTGATTAATTGGGGCTCAAGGATAATAAGATGAGGATTTAAATTGGTGGGACAGTATTAGTCCAGTTAATCCATGGATATTGATAGAGGGGCTTAATTGTGGTAATCGGGAAGTTTAGGATCTTCATTGTAATTTATTCCTAAGACTAGAGTGCAATTGCATTTATATAGTGGTGTTATTTGTAATTAACTGTGGGCCCGGATTGCACATAAGATGTGGGGTCACATGTCCCAGTTGGAGCCAGCTTTCTATCGAATCCCTAGTGGTCCCCACGCTAACCCAAGTTATTGGAAAGATACTAATCCTACTAGAACTCTAAGATGAAGGAATTAGGAAGTTACTATTTCTATTTGAAGTGAGACTTCTAATAGTGGTAATAGTAAGGTTACTATTTTGTGTAGAAGTAAGACTTCTATTTCAATTAGTACAAGAGAAGGAGGTTGCTTAATGCTATAAAAGGAGTAATAAAGAAGCTGGGACAAAACAACCTTGGAATTCACGCCCAACCCCTTTTGTGCAAGAGTTGCACATACTTCTCTTCTTCTTCTAGTTCTCTTCTAGTTTCCTTTAGGGCTTCTAGTTGTTTTCTTTAGGAGATCCCACCTATCTCCTTTAGAGAAGAGATCTGGTACAGGTCATAGCGTGGAAGACTAAGAGGTCTTGGAGATCTATGTAGTTCTCTTCTCCATCAAAGCACAACCGGACAACAACGGTATAATCTGCTTCCCTATCTTTTATAGATTATATTTGCATGGTGTTACTTATATAATTGTTGTACATGGTATATGAGTATGAGGGATTGCATCCTGGATATAGTTAATGGCCTTATGGGCGTTTGATCCCTGATTCAAGTAGATCAAAAGTTTTAAAATCGCATCCACGAGGCCCACCTATTTCCAACAGAAGTAACTCCCAAATCTTAGTGAAATTCCCCATTATTACCAAATGGTAAACTTTAAATTTCTGTTGCCTCGTTCAATCCTAAGATAATGACTTCAAAACGAGTCCTTCAATAATTCACTAAAAGAACTTGAGTTTTACATTTCCCTTTTTACTGAACTACATCATTGCAATTTGACCACATCCAAACACGGTTCTAAAGCAAAACCACAGCCCATCATTACCATTACAATTGCTACCCTTTCGCACTACTACAAATGTCTATCAAGATTAGGAACTGAAAGGCCATGAGTAGCTGGGGCAATCTTCCTTGAGAATTCATGATTAAGAATCTTCCTAGCATAGCTACACAGACACCCATTTCCAAACAGCTGAATGATCATCTGCTATAACAAATTCCAGGCAATGCGGGCACAAACATTCACAAAATGTGTGAAATGAGACATTTTTCACATACATTTATTGGTCCAGCAAATGAGGTCCAGAGATCTGATGCATGCCCTCAGCCTTAGAGGCTTAGAATACATAGTGTCGAAGGCTAATTTAGTAGGAATCCATTCAGGAACAAGGGTGGACGTTGACCTCAACAATCCCTCCCTCAACGGCACACCCACCGCAAAGCGTCTCCCGTAACTCGTACACTCGGCCTACTAGGCTCTAATACCACTTGTAGGATCTTACACTCCATTGAGCTCCCACTTATCCCAAAAATAATTGGTGATGGGAAACGGCACAACAATTGTTTTATGGTAAGGGTAAGGGCTCGACCACAGTTATGACCGCTCAGGAACGAAGGTGGACGGTGACCTCAACAAGTTAAAACTTGAAGTGCCCATAAACAGAATTCCAATCTTTCCAGGATGGACGTAGTCCTGCCAATTTGTCATTGTAAGGGTTGCTCAAATCATACAGTTGTAAAAAAAATGTTCCAAATGTATACAATTTCTGTCCAGTGTTGACAAGTCCTTTGATCCGACTTTGCCCAGTTTATCCCCAAACCACAGTTACTGGGATACTCATTTGCCCTCTCGAATACCTATATCAATTACTTCCTGTTTACAGCCTTGATCCCAAGCAATACTATTGCAAGAGTTCACAAAATAAGACAACTCGAGCATTTGTTCCTCATATTAGCAATTATGCTCTTCCTAATCTTTCACCTTCGTTCGCATCGATTTTCAAATTCTTGTAGCTCCGCAATATCTCCTTCCTTTCATTAGCAATCTCCACGCAGGAACATATGCTGGGGAGAAGCCAGAAGCCTCTGTTCTTGCTCTTTATTTTCGTCGTGGTTTGAAACCCAGACTTGGACCCAGAACTACCCATGTCTGCTCTCGTTTGCCGGTCCAACTCAAGTCTTCTGAAATACTCGATCTCCTGTGAAAGCAATGAGGCTATCGTGCCTTTGGTGCCGATTTTGACTGGAATTGCTGTTTCCATTTTTAGCTGTGGAATTGGATATCTATGTGATACTGGTGTGCTGTTTATAACATCTACTGTTTGGTTGAATGTGGTCGCAGTTTGGTGATGAAAAGGAGTCAGTTTCTGGTTCTGTGCTGGTGGAAGTTGCTTGCAGTTGGGCCACCTGGGGGTTCTTGATTCATCACATAAATTGCATTATTTCAAGTGGGGCCATTGGGTGGTGAAATGGGATCATCTTATTCTGGTGTCTGCTATCAATGCATGGTTAGGTGAGTAATCAGTGTTTCCTGAGGGCATTTGGTACCTGATGAGGGTTGGGGGGCACTTTTGGTGATCAACGGCCTTGATGTGATTGGCTGCTGCAGCCCAACTGAAAGGTCATGAGCCTATTATCAATGATCCTTGGTCAGTGAATAATCTTTTGAAAGAAGAATTAAGGGACTGACTAAATCTGTAAAAAAAAATCCCTGAGACAACATGGGGTTGCTCGGTCGGTAACCTGGATGTCAACTTGCTACAAGGGATCGATCCATGGGAATTCCACTCTTCCCCCATTTGTGAGCTCCTCTTCCTACATGTGTGATACTCTACCTTCCTACTTATGTGGGTTGCTCTTCCCACATATATGGCCTTTCCTTTCCACTTGTGGGCTGCCTTCACGGAAGATTGTGTGGCTACCAAGGATTACAAGTAGGCCAGGCCAAATTTTTTGGCCAGATCTAAATCTACTGTCATTGCTTAATGTTTTCTTTAAGGGGTGACCAATTCGGTCCATCCTATCTAAACCCAATATGGGCTTGTCCTGACAAATAAATGGGCTCGACCTGGAGAGGCGTCAACCTTCGGCTGGATCAGGTTTAGCCCACGCCCAGTCCTTTTCAATTACTTGAGACCACAATTCTATCCATATGAGGGCCCACCGCCTGGTATTTTTAAAGATCTCTTTTATTTGAAGCAAGAGACATGAATGGATGGTTAAAATGGAACTCAACAACAGTCTAGAAATAGACAGCAGATTTCCTGGTTTTCTCCATCCAGGTTGCCGTTTTAAGCAAATCCCATTATTTCAACTGTTCACCCCATTGGACTACCTGATGGTCTGAATGGGTTTGCTGCGGATGTAAACTAATGATGGTGTGTGATCCATTTGGCTCTGATCGGGGCCATCTCAGCTGAACTCCTAATGTTTTAATCTAGGGATCACTCCCTATTTACAGAGATTTAGAGTCACCTTCTTTAACCCTATTGACGAAAGCATAAGAATGTGATCCGAGGATCAGATCAATTGGATCAGCCACCCACGGCCTATGCCCATGATTATGTTATTACTAATGTAGATATTTCACCTTGTTTTACTTTTCTTGTTGATATAATTATCTGGTTTCTCTAGTGCATTCAATCCAATTCCTGCTTTTAGGTGAGATATATATTTCCTCTTTTATTTGAGTATTTAAGTAGAGAAGAGAAAAAGGTTGTAGAAGTTATTTTGTTTCGTGGGTGTAAAGGAACTTATTACCCTCTCTGACTCATGGCAGCATGTTGATGGGTCAGGCCCAAATGACTCGGTCCACAATGACGGGCCAGGACCAAGAGACTCAATTCACAATGGTGGGTCAGACCTAAGTGACCCGAGGCCATGATGAGCCCAGATCCAGATCTATTCGTTGAAAGTCAGGTCCGGATCCACAAAGTGACGAAGTCAGCACGTCGTTCCTTTAACCCGCTTTTACCAAGTCTTACGAAGGAGATCCTACTGCCTCGTCTGTTGAGGGCGGTTCGGAGACTCTGTCAAAACGAAGCGTCCTTTGCTGAAGAATCATCCCCATCTGTTAGGAAAAGACTATAAAACGCGGAGCCCCACCAGCACTGAGGGGCAAGCTATTCCTATCAGTCTTTATCACATCTTTCTGTATTCTTTAATTTGTAATCTCTACACATTGGAGAAGTAAAATCATCACTTTGAAGTGGACGTAGGTCACACTGACCGAACCACTATAAATCCCCTCTCTCTCTCTCTCAATTTTCACATTAATTATTCATTACTCGACCGGTGGTGCCCGAAGACACTTTTTGGCATCATCACATGTGACTCCTATTTTCTCTCAATTGTTTTTGTACTCTTTCTCAACTTTGTTGAACTTTTTTTAATCGGCAACTCCCGTTGAACTTCAATTTGCATACTTGTACGGGGATGCATATACTTCGGTGGTGAGCCCTCAAGTACTTATAATATACCGTCTACCAATCCAAAAGCTTAACATAATAAGTGAAATGTCTAAACAGGCATATGAAGCCTTATCAAACTCATTACTTGGGCAATGTAGGATGTGAAACTTTTCCATTACTCCTCCTCTCGCACATGCCCGACAAATTACATGAACGGGCCTGTCACGTGGGCTACACAAGAACTATGAGATCGGATCATCGGAACCCGCTCTGATATCATTTTAAATTTATTTAGCTAACAATTCGTTCAAAAATGTCGAGGTGTTAGTAGAGGCAACATAAATACTTTTCAACACTGCACGCCCCTCGGGTGGAGCTCCACCCAAGGGGCAACTATTGGGATAGTCCCACATCCCATATTGCCCATATAATAATTTTGATAGAGCTATATATACCTTTTGGGCCTTCTACCTATTAGCTTAAGTTTTTGGGTTGGTACATGGTATCTTACATGGTATTAGATCCAACCGGTCGCGAGTTCGAATCCTAGGAGGAACGAATCGGATCAAATAAAAAAAAAAGTGTGCGGCCAAAAGTACACCGACCAGGTGAGGGTGTATTGAAAAGTATTTATGCTGCCTCTACTAATACCTCGAGGTTTTGGTTCGAATGGTTAGCTAAAGAAATCAAACATTTTATGTGTGTGTACGTACAGACATACATAGTGTGTGTGTGCATACGTACATATATATATAGGCCTACCAGCTAGGAGTGATGCTATCAATCCCTGGGCATGTGTGCGATATAGAGATGCCAACACTACTCAATCATGAGTGTGTTGGCAGCAAAGATTCGTAATTTTTTTTTTCTTTTGTTGTTGTTGTTGTTGTTGTTGAGCTCACTATAAGAAAAACTACTTTTAAAGGGGCCAGCGGCCGCTGTTAAAACATAAATTACCCCTCGCTAAAACTTATAGCGGGGGCCAGGCTATTAGGATTTTAGTGGGATTGTTGGCTGCCAGTAAAACATTTTGTGGGTTGATTAAATGGAAAAAAAAATCTTTTAGTGGGGGTCGTTGGCCGCCCGTAAAAGTAAGATAAAGTTTCCACTATAAATGAAAAAAGGAACAAATGTTTTAGCGGTGGTTAGGTAGCCCCGCTAAAAGTGGTAATTTTTCTTTTCTTAAATTGAATAATTTTTTAGCATAAGCTTCAATTGCATTTCATGTACATAATCCTATTCATATTAATCCAGACAAAGTATATCAAGAATTTTAAAAAAAAAAAAAAAAAAACTACTTTTTTATACTATTTTATTTGTACATTTTATATCATGTATTAAAACCAAATTGAATAAGACCCATCTCCAATTTCTAGTAGTCTACTTGAATGACGTTTAAGGTTATTACAAAAGAAAGTCCTTTGAACAACGAAGACCCTACATGAAACATTTTCACAAAATTCCATGCTATACAACTGTGGTAACAAATCTCACTAAAACAATCGTCACCATCTTAACTCTTCAGCTTCATTTTGAACGGGCTTCACCTTTTTTTTAGTCACCGTCTCTTAGCAATTAGCAAGACAACATCCAAACATCTGTAATTACAGTTGTTAGAATTGAGTTAGCTAATACTTTTTTGGACATCACCTTAGTTGAAGAAAATTACGTTTCAATGTTACTTACTCTAAAGATCTGGCAACTTCATGGGATATCCAGATGCATTAATTCAAAGATATTTTAGTTTCTTGTTTAATTCATCACCTGATTGAAGCACATCATCAAGATTGCCATTACTATCGTGTTTATAGAAAAGCAATCGCTGCCTATGCTCCACGCAACTTATCAAAGGATGATAATAATACTAATAAATAACACTCTTAAAATAATGAATATTAGAAAACTGAGAAAATAAAGCCAATAATTATAAGTAGGAACATGTATCATAAATGAACTCTTACAAGTAAGATATGCAAGACTATGCATCATTTACAGAAACTTCATTACACCTTCTAGCAACTTGTACAATCTGTAAAATAACCAAAAAACAAAAAAAAAAAAAAAAATCAAACATGCTTCTTGCTCATATATAAAAAATAAAAATATAATTACAACTTGAGTGGCATCTATAAGGATATTCTCAAGCATGAAGAAATCATATAAAGAAAAACATCACGTCTCTCCTTCCAGAAGCAATCTCCAAGATGAATAATTACAAGATCAAAATCATTTGCTCCATCCATAGCAATGATGGCCAAATTCTCTTCCCAATTATTTAGCATACAATTGGTACAAAAGACTAGTCCATATAAATCACTACATGACGTTGTAAGTATATATGAGAAAAAAAAAAACTAAGAATTCTATAATCTGTTATATATCCAGCGTTATAAACAAACTATACATAAACGACCTAACAATGAACTGGAAGATAAATTGTATATCAATCCACTTGCAATCAAACTTGCCCCTGCATGATCACAATCACCACACTATACTGTATATATGGATCATATTTGTACCTAAATTCGAAGCAACACCTAATGAGAAATCTAAATTATAATCATAACTATGATCTTCGAAAAGGACAAGAGTTCCATCAAAACTAAATGCTAAAATCCTAATATTGTATCAGTAGAATCATATTTATTGCTAACATGTAAGAAAATTTTAATTAATAATAATTTAATTATATCATTCATTTGCTCCGGATCATTTTTATCTTCTCCCTGCAAAAAAATAAAAAAAGGTAAACATTTAGAATACCCTCTTACAGACCACATACATACAATAAATAATATTACACAATAAATTTGTGGACTTACCCATTCAAAGGAATTTTGTTGTTGGCCAGACAATTGTCACATCATATCCATCATAGAAGCGTGCATTCTCTGTTGTTCCCTTTGCATCTTTCCAAATATGCATTCCTATCTTCATCACGCTTCATTAGAATTTAAAAAAAAAAATTTGGAGTTTTTTTTTTTTTTTTTCGGGGGGTTGTTGTGGGGGGGGGGGGGGTTGTGCGGGGGCGGGGTTGGTGGGTGGTGAATGCGAACTTGTCGAACTACTAGCTCACTTCAAAGTAAAAGTTAGAACGTAATCACTAACATGTATAAATGGAGTCCTTATCATCAATCCATCAATGAAAAGACAATAAACAAATCTCATTTCACATCCTCCTCACCACATTCATAAGAATTCAGATAAGTGCCCAAACTTTAGCAATCCTAATCAGAAAAAAAAAAAAAAAAAATTGATTACCAAGCAGTGAAAAGTTGCCAAGTGCATCAAGGGGATATTCTTTTCTCTAATAATTAAAAGGATATGTTTTTTTCTAAAAGCAGATAAAAACATGTGCTATCATAAAAAGTTTACATCAAGTCAAGCAAATCTAAGCCAAGCTACACTCAGACAACGACTGACCAAAGGCAAAAGCTCTAATAGGAATTCATAACAGCCTCCCTAACAAAAACGTACCCTTTAAAACTACTGCCCTTCAAGAACGTCCTCCCAACAAATAAATGCTTATGCACAATTTACCAGTCCATGAAAAAACTCTTCTGTAGGAACTGGTGTGATAGGAGGGTCCCGTCGAGTTACAAAGAAGAAAAGTTATGCTGTCGAGGATCAAGTCAATAAGAAATTATCAAAAGGAACTGGAAGCAAGCATAATTTTTCTTTTGGTTTCTGAAAGGAACTATCACAACAGAGAACACATATATAGTTTAACTTAAAATTTATATTGTGTCATTCAAATGAATCCTATTATTGCGTTGATCTTATATAAATTATGTTAGTCATAAACTAACATTATATAAGTTATGTTAGTTGCAAACTACCAAGGCAGATATGCATCATCATGTTCCTGTGAAGAAGATTTCTTTCCTTTTAGACACTATTCATTTTACCTTCCCATAATGCCGCCTCCTCTTCAATTCACGTTATAATCTACAATTACTCTTTCAATCTATTCTGCCCTTAAAAATGGCATATCAAATGTTGGAGGGACAACTTGCCTAAGTCCAAATCGCTTCAAGAGGCGGCTAGAGTTATGTCGTTCAAAAACACAATAAAAATTAGGACTGTTGCCGACATAAATGGATATCGATCAACCTTAAGAACTTATTGCTAAAAAGGTTTTCCAAACTTAGCATACTGTCACTCTTCAAACTGCAATGCATAATTTTAACAGTAAGAAAAATAGAATGAATTATAGAATCATGCAATGTCGTAAGGGCATAAAGCAAATAATCATAATTACTCCATCAATTGCCAGCTTATTAAGTTGTTGCCGAACAAAATCTTGACTTTTGTCAATCCCATGGGGCCTTTTAACATGTTTCCCATGTCATCATCAATGGGGATTGGATGTCGTTAGTCCCATTATAATATATTAAGTTAGGAGGTTTTGGCTTCAATTTTGACCATCGGTTATAATTTTGACCGATGATTATGTAACTACTCATGCATCTACCCACTCAATTTTCCATCAAACCACTCATGTTTTGGTTGTTCCTATGTAACTATACAATTTTGTTCAAATTTCTCCATTTTCATTTTATCAAACTTGTCATATGGAAAGAGGTAAATTTTTTTAATATGTGATTATTTATTTTGTATTTTTGGGACTCGGGAGATACCGTGCTGAACATGGGTTATTAGGCTAGTATTGACTTGGTTTGGGAGATTGCCCAATTCTTGTGTACAGTCAAATCTGCACACAATGATTAACATCACGTATTAGTACTCTTTCGCTATATAGGAAGAACATAATTGAATCTATACTAAAGTTATACTTTGAATCACCTTTATAAGTTGTAGCGGGTTTGTTAGTGTTTTAAACTTCTTAGGAGGGTTGTTTATCTTATTAGACTCAAATCACTTTCTATACATCGTATTCTCCTTTTTTTGCCCATCCTTGGCCCACTTCATTGCCTTCGCCACCATCTTGTACAAGTTGGAAAAACATATAGGGCCCAAGCATAAGGCTTGAGTTCTATAAATAATCCTAAGAGATAAGCGGGTCCTCTAGTACTTGCTGAGTCAGATATAATCTGCCCCGACACAAAAAATAAATAAATAGGTCCGTGTGTTATAAGGCTCATCATCTTTTGTTAGTTTCTTCTTTTTATTAGTTGAACTAGGTCGTAATCATTGAAATTTAATGTTGTGTACAATTTAAATGACGATGCTTACATTAAGGTGGGTTTTTTCATTTTCGTTTGATACATTTTAGATTTCTTCGTGGAAGAACAATGGAGGTGTGAGTGTCACTCTTTCTTTAAGTTAAAGATTGCTTTTCTATTAAGTTAATGGGGCCATACGTCTGCTAATATGCGGTGTCATTGAATACATGCTTGACCCATGATGTATGTGCATAAGCACATACTTGGGCATCTCTTTGTTTTTGGTGTCTACCAAGCACCGTCATAGGTGCCGACAACATCCTCCTTTAAAAAATGAATCCAAACCATCTCAAATGGCAATGACAACATCAGTTTATAATGCACTGGATTCTTTCTTTTCTCATTGAGGGACCGACCACTTCACCTGCTGTATGAGTCTCCCTTGAACACTATTTGCATTTCAATCATGTGGTATAAACATTCAGCTCTGTCTTCAATTTCAACTGTCGAAGGAATTAAATCCCTCTATGGCTGATTTATACTCAGAAGGCCAAGAGAATTGCAACTAGTGTCTCATCGTCAATCAACCTATTTCAGAGTTAAATCATGTTTTCCATCTTCTCAAAGGACTTAGTCCAGAGTATGATGCTTATGTGACATCTGTCACTACCCAAGTTAATCCTATTGGCATTAACGACCTTCATGGACTCCATAATGGAGAGATCTCATCTGCTTCCTATTCTACATGTTGCTACAAAACAACCTCTTTGCCTTCTCAATCTGGTAGGGGTCTACAATCAAATACTATCATGGAAACTCTGTTTCTCAACCCAATCATTGCAGAGAATGTGGTTGTGGTCGAGGAGGTACACTTACTAAAAATGGCCCTCGGGTTATCTGCCACGGCTCCCTTTGGTCCCAACTAGTATCCGACAATGACATTAGTCATCATAGCACCTCTGATTTGAAGAACTTCATTCTCCAATCTGATTATTTGATTATCAGGACTTGGATCAGCTTTTTGTTGGCAATGGCATATGTTTGCTTGTGAATCACATTACTTAATTTGGTATTCATTTTGTAATTCACATAGGATAACAATGTCTTCATTGAATCATGGGAGCAATCCTCTTCAAACGACTTAAAATGAACTTTCCTCGAAATTTCATTCCCCCTTGTCTCGCGCGCCTATTCATCTCCTCCGTCTCTTAACAATCTCTCGCTCCTCCTCACGGTCTATTCCTCAAATCTCACTCTTCTTCGTCTACTCCTCTATCTCGACAGCAAATCTGCTCGGAAATGGCGAATGATAAGCAGAAGAAGAAGCATTATGCGGAGAAGAAAAAGAATTTATCGGAATCATCAAAAATGAAGAAGAAATCACCGGCGGCGGAACCCGGTGGCTTCTTCTTTGTCAGAGAGCCTGTTCCAACTGCAGATGCCAGGAAAAGATCGCCAAAAAATAAGGACGGTCTCAAATCTGCTTATTTCCATTTTTCCGACTCCGTTATTCTCCAAGTTATTCTTTATTAAGATTTTAATGGGAATGATGATTCTCGTTTTGAGCAGAAGGTGGGAAGAGTCGGTCTTCAGCTGGAAAATGGTAAGGGATTTGAAGATTTTATTTGCTTGAAAAATCTATTGGAGTATTTATCTTGGTTTTTGTATTGATGCAGTGATGAAGAGGAATAGATTTTGCATGCAATATGTCATTACTCCCAAGCGCAAGAAGATGATGATGCGTACAATTTCAATGACAATGCTTCCATCGAGTTGGGTTTTTTCATTTCCTTTTTCGTTCTTTTCATTTTAGGTTTATTCATGGAAGAACAATGCAGGTGTGAAGTACCACCTTTTTTTAACATAAAGATTGCTTTTCTACTAAGTGAATGGGGGCATACTTCTATTAATGTGTGGTGTCATTGAAGTACATGCTTGATCCGGGGTTTATGTGCAAAAGCACATTCTCGAGCTTCTCTTTGTAATTGGGGTCTACACAACACAATCACATATTCCAACAACATACCACTTTAAAAAATGAATCTAGACCATCTCAAATGGCAGTGACAACATCAATTTTTAATGTGATGGACTCTTTCTTTTTTCACTGTGATTGTTCTCTTTACAAGTGGTTGGTCCAACCTTTTCATCCGATGTATGACTCTCCCTTGAGCACCTTTTTGCATCTTGATCATGTGGTATAATCATGCAGCTCTGTCTTCAATTTCAAATGTCAAAGAAATCAAACCCCCACAACACACACACACACACACCCCCTCACCCCCCCCCCCCCCCCCCCCCCCCCTCACACTATGGTTGATTAATACTCAAAAGGCCAAGAACATTGCAACCAGTGCCGCCATCCTCGATCGACCTATTTTGGAGTTAAATCTTGTTTTCCATGTTCTCAAAGGACTCAGTCTAGAGTACGATGCTTCTGTGATATCTGCCACTACCCAAGTTAATCCTATTGGCATTAATGACCTTCATGGACTCCATAATCAAGAGATTAGACTGGAGAGATCTCATCTGCTTCCTATTCTACAAGTTGCTACAAAACAACCTCTTTGCCTTCTCAATTTTGTAGGGGTTACCAATCAAATACTTTTATGGAAACTTTGTTTCTCAACCCAATCATTGTAGAGAATTAATGCGGTTGTGGTGGATGAGGTTCGATTACTAAAAATGGCCCTCGGGTTATCTGCCATGGCTCCCTTTGGTCCAAACTAGTATCCTGACAATGACATTAGTCATCATACCACCTCTTGTTTGAAGAAGCTCATTCTCCAATCTGATTATCAATACTTGGATCAACTTCTTGTTGGCAATTGCACATGTTTGCATGTGGCTCGTATTACTTGAATTGGTATTCATTTTTCTAACTCACATAGGATAACAATGCCTTCTTTGAATCATGGGGCAATCCTCTTCAGACGACCTAAAAAACACTTTGCTCAAAAAAAAAATTTACCCCCTTATCTCATGTGCCTTTTCATCTCCTTTGTCTCTTTGTTTTACTCTTTACAATCTCTCGCTCCTCCTCACTGTCTATTCTTCAGATCACTCTTCTTCATCTATTCCTCTATATGGACAGCAGATCTGCTCGAAAATGGCGAATGATAAGCAGAAGAGGAAGCTTTCTACGGAGAAGAAAAAGAATTTATCAGAATCATAACAAAAGTAGACGAAATTGCCGGCGGCGGAGCCCGGTGGTTGCTTCTTTCCATTTTTCTGACTTTGTCATTTGCTATGTTGTTCTTCATTAAGATCTTAATTGGCATGATGTTTCTTAGTTTGAGCATAAGGGTAGTTAGAGTGGATCTTCAGCTGGAAAATGGTAAGGGATTTGAAGATTGTATTTCCTTGGAAACTCTATTGGTGTATTTGTCTTTGTTTTTGTATTGATGCAATGTTGAAGATGAAGAGATTCTGTAGGCAATATGCCATTACTCCCAAGCACGATTAGATGATGTTGTGCACAATTTAAATAACAATACTTACACCAAGGTGGGTTTTTCATTTCCTTTTTCGTTCTATTCATTTTAGATATCTTTATGGAAGAACAATGCAGGTGTGATGTACCCCTTTTTTTAACTCAAAGATTTCTTTTATAGTAAGGTAATGAGGGCATACGTCTGCTAATATGTGATGTCATTGAAGTATATGTTTGATCCTGTGTGTATGTGCCAAAGAAAATTCTTGGGCACCTCTTTGTAAATTGGGTCTACACAGCACCATCACAGATGCCGATAACATCCCACTTTAAAAAATGAATCCTGACCATCTCAAATGGCAGTGGCAACATCAATTTTTAATGGCATGGATTATTTTCTTTTCTCATTGAGGGTGTTCTCTTATAAGTGGTTGGTCCAACCACTTCATCCGATGTATGACTCTCCCTTGAACACCTATTTGCATCTCAGTCCTAGGGTATAAACATGCTACTTTGTCTTCAATTTCAACTATTAAAGAAATCAAACCTCTCTTTGGCTGACTTATACACAAAAGGCCAAGTGCATTGCAACCAGTGTCGTCATCATCGATCTATTTATTTCAGGATTAAATATTGCTTTCCATGTTATCAAAGGACTCGGTCCAGAGTATGATGCTTCTGTGACAGCTGTCACTTCCCAATTTAATCCTATTGGTATTAATGACATTCATTGACTCCATAATCAAGAAATTATACTAGAGAGTGTTGGATTATGTAGTCTCAATCCAATAGATGATGTAATAAATTAAATTATTTATCAATATAATCATGCGTTCTATTCATGAGATGAATAGTATTTTATTACTTCTTGCACATAACCAATAAATATGACATGATGGTTTATGAGATGAACCGGGGCTCACAAGTATATTAGATGTGATACATGTGTGTGGATGAGATCCACATGCGGGAGACAAGTCACAAATCTTATACTAAATTGATTCAGATTGGGTATCTCATCTGAAAAGGTTGTAGCACTTTGATCACTATGAAATAGTGTGATTTATCTCGATCATCAGAATGTAAGATTATGGATCATTGTACTGGTACATTGGATGTATTGAAGGACCATGAGAAGCACCTTATGAAACACTGTCTATACTTTAAGGTCTACTCTCATAATTTCCTAGAAATAGGGTCTTAATCATGGGACATTAATGAAATCAAGTTTCTATCTATTCATTTACTTTGAGTCACTAATGAGTGAAGCCAACTATAAGTCAACACCTTGGTGTCTTGGGTACGTGGTAGTAAGACTGTGGGAACATTCAATGGTTAAGATGGAAACTATCTTTATTATCCCCTTGTGCCAATTAATGGATTTATCATTAGTAAGTACGCACACATCTCAATTAAGAGTTAATTGGATGGTATTAATGAACATTGTGATTAATTAGGTCTCAAGGATAATAAGATGTGGATCTAAATTGGTAGGACAGGTTTAATCCAATTGATCCATGGATATTGATAAAGGAGCCTACTTGTGGTGATAGGGAACTTTAGAGTTTTCGTGTAATTTATTCCTAAGACTGGAATTCAATTACATTTATATAGTGGAGTTATTTGCAATTAACTGTGGGACCGGATTGCACATGAGATGTGGGATCGCGGTGTCCCACTTGGAACCAGCTTTCTATGGAATCCCTAGTGGTCCCCACACTAGCCCAAGATTAGATCATTACTAATTTTACTTGAACTCAAAAGGAAAAGAAATAGAAAGTTACTGTTTCTATTGGAAGTGAGACTTCTAATAGTGGTAATAATAAGAAGAGAAGGTTACTAATTCTTGTGGAAGTGAGACTTCTAATAATTATTAGTAAGTGAAAGAGGCTTAGTGCTATATATACGGGAGCCAAACTCCTTAGACGTCCCATGCATTGGAGTCCACGCCCAAGGCCCTAGAGGCACAACTTCCTTCTCTCTCTTCCAGTTTTTCTTCCAGTTTGCCTTGAGGTTCTAGTTGGTTTTCTCTTGAAGATCCCACCATTCATCTTGATAAAAGAGATCTGAAGCGGGTCATAGCGTGGAAGACAATAAGGTCTTGGAGATCCTAATTCAATGCAAGGTCTTGCTCAAGTTAATTGTCTTTTTCTCCATTACAGCACTACCAAGCTCCAAAGGTATAATCTACTTCTTTGCTTGTTGTGAATTTATTTTGGTTGCATGGTGATGCTATTTACTATCTTGGAGATAGTAATTTACTAATCTTGACCATGAGTTTGAGGTTCTTGAATCCTGGATTGGGTTTTGTAGCCTTATGGATACTTAATCCCTGCGTCAAAAGGGTTAAAAGTTTTTGAAACCTATCCATGAGGCCCACCTACTTCTAACAGAGATATCTCATCAGCTTCCTATTCTAGATGTTGCTACAAAACATCCTCTTCTTTGAATCTGTGGAAGAAGTGGACATTGGTCACGCACTTGTCGTGCACCAAAAGAAGTGGTGAAACAATACAAAGCATACAAGGCCTTTATTCATTCAGCGGAGATAAATGATTTAGAAGACTAGGAGTGGTATACAATGACACCAAAGGGGCCTCTATTTGACACTAAAAACTTAAACACTCGAGACTTCTTCCAAGATGAGGATAGCTGTGAAACCCCGACTCCTAATCTCTAGGATAAGTGTTGTTTTATTTATGGATTAGTTTCTCTAAGTGGGATTAGTATTTGTTTGGTTGAGTTTGTGAGCTATAATGGTTTTTTTTTTTCATTACTTTTGGGGAGTTTTGAGAGCCATTAAACCTAGACAGTGACCGTAGGGTCCTACTTATTTTACGTGGTCATCATGGGCAGGTTCTTGGTGATTCCCAAAAATTCCTATTTCAACTTTGTTTGACTAATCTCGTCGTTCCCTACAACTTTCGTGTTCACTCCGTACCCATTCGAGGTTCCGAAAATCAGTTTTTCCAACCCTGGAGGCAAAATCGATCTTTTCACATTGAATTTGGACCCAAATTTCGAGATCTCAAAACCATACCAAAATTATACTTTTTGAAAACTAGATTTTATGAGAAACATTTTTTCTCTTCTTTGTCAATCGCTTCTAGGGCCCAAAAATTGATGTTGTAATCCCAACAAGTTTAAGTGATGGCGGGGCCCACACCCACCCTTTTATGAAAGGGGCAACCCTTTCCTTCTCCCTCATTTTTCCACTCTCCATCGACTGCAACTCTCTAGCTACAGTTCTAGAAGCCATTCTTTTTCTTTTTCTTTCATTTCTCTTGCTCAAATGGAACCTCCAAGCCACCAATCCGACAAAGGAACTCTAGCAACTTCTTCCCCTTCATCTCCTCTCTCGTTTGACATCATTTTCGTGGGAAACCAAGGTGGGCAGCTCCTATTTCAAGCTTCTTCTTGTTGGTTGATGACCCTAGAGGTAAGGAGTCCTTCCCATTTTTCTTTTTGTGCAATGGCATCCCCTTAAGTTCTATTTTCTAGTTTGGTTTGAACCCATTCCTTGTCTTTCTTGATTTGCGATTTTAGGGTTCTAAATGGATTTGTTTTGGGGGTTTTTTAGTTATTCTTGTAGGTGTTGCTTGAGAGTGTTTTGTGGAGCTTGTTTAGCTAATTGAAACCCAAGGCAAGTGGATGAATGGATGGTTTGAATGTCATCAAGTTTTATGAGAAAATCCTAAATTTTATTACTTGTTCTTGGTGATTTGATACATGTTTTCACATATGCTTCTTGCTGCATTTGTATTAATTTCAAAAAATGCATATTGATGGGTCTTTCTCTCTTGTTAAATCTCTTGAAAACGTATGCATTTCATTTGGTTAAAGCTTGTTTTATGTTCATATGGATTCTATGGATGATGGGTTCACTTATGATGAATGTGGATGAAAAGGTGATGGATTTGATGTATTTTGTGGAGTGATTGATGGTGGAATAAGGGTGGTTTTGAGAAGGCAAAGAGACCCCTAATGTAGAGACAAATCAGTGGTTTAAAGGGGTTTTGTAAGAGAAGAAAGAAGGAGCCGGACTGCTCAGAAATAGTTTATGTGACAGTTCACTCATCCAGGGAGCAGTTGGCTTGAGCTAACTTGACAGTTTGCTCGAGCCAACCTGACTTGGGAAGGTCCGCTCGAGCGAACACCTCACAAAGAGTTGTTTGCTCGAGCGAGCTTCTAGTCCGCTCGAGCCAACTGTGCAGAGGGCCTGGATCAATGCAGGAAGACTTGAAATGTTCTTCTAAGACTTTGGGAGGTGCCCCAATGCGATGGTAAGACCGAGAAAGCAAAATGTGGAGCTTGATAAAGGAAGAAACCCCATTTTGGAGATTCATAGAGGATTCTTGGACTTCTCGAATTGTATAGGGAGCTTGGAATGTCATTAATCTCATCGAGTACCAAGCCAATGGCAAAAACCGACATACGTGAACCGTATACATCTTTATTCAAATCTTGGATCCTCCGTATATGGTCCAGTATTTTGTGGAGATCCCTTCGTATTTCTTTTTCACTTTGATTCCTTAAGGACTCACCTATTTTCACATGATTTTACTAGCCCTGCTTCAGGAATACTGATTTATACGCTCTAAGTGTCTTGCTAGCACTGTACATGCATGACCAGACATGAATGTGATTTATGTGCCTATGAGCACCCTTTCCCGCCTGCCTGAGGTGTTTTACACCTATATAGATATATGTATATGTCCTGATTTCTTTCATGTAACATATAAATCGGCATCACTAAGCTTGGATAACCTTGTCGGCTTGATCCACCGACTTGGCGTCCCCCTCTTGCTCCTGCCAGTTGTAGTCTGGATCCCACCTGTCCCGTTACTTGGTTCTGGGGCTGTGGTCTTGTCTAGCTATATGTATATATATTTAGTTGGTCCTCACCACCTCGAATATCCGAGACCAACACCTCTAGCGTGCTCTCATCACATTAGTGATGGAGGATTTAACACCTAAAAAGACTGAACAGGGTGCTCATAGGCACATATATCACATCGGGGTTTATCATACACATCCAGGGCTAGCAAAACACTTAAAGTGCATATTTTAGTATTTCTGAAGCGAACTAATAATATCACATGAAAACTGTAGAGTACGCATGAAATCCGAATAAAACAAAACATAAATGAGTTTCCACCAAAATACCGGACCATGCATTGAGAATTTGATATTTAAATCGATGTGTATAATGGTCCCGAACGTTGGTTTAGTTATTGGATTGGTACCCCAGAAGATCTAGGACATTCCAGGCTCTTTATACACATTGACAAGTCCAAAATCCTCAATAATTCTCCATGATGGGGTTTCTTTTTCAACCGGGCTTCATATATCCCTTCCTCGGTCCTACCATTGCATCGGGGCTCCAACCAATCCCTTCCCAGGCCTAAAAACCATGATTCAAGTTTCCCTGCATAGGCCCAGGTCAGCAGAACAAATGGCTCGAGCAGACTAGAGGTTAGCTCGAGCCATGAGCTCTCTGGGAGGGGTTCGCTTAAGCGAACTTAGCTCTGGGTAGGTTGGCTCAAGCGACCAAAAGGTTGGCGCGAGCCAACTAGTCTCTGGAAGTGGTTCGCCCGAGCGACCATGGGTCCACTCATGCAAACCGCTCCAGAATTGAGTTTTTGTGCAGTTTCGAGCCTTCTCTTCCTTTCTCTTGCAACCCCTATTTGTCACTCATTTATCACCAAACATAGGGGTCTCCTTGCCTTCCCAAACCCCAAACCAAACATCCACCAAACACTCCATACAATATATCAAATCTCCTTCATTCCATCCCCATTTCATCAAAGAAACCCAATCTTCCATGGAATCCATATATATAAATCATGAAGCAAGCTTAAAACAAGATAAAATGCGTTCATTTCCTTAAGGCTTAATGACCTATCAATATGCATTTTCAAAACAATAGAAATCATAGCAAGAAACAAGTATTAAGTCATCAAAACCATTAATGAAGAGCAAACTTTTCTCACAAAACATGCCAATAACCAAAACAATCCATTCATCCGCTTGCCTTGGCCTCCAAATTAGCTAATCATGCTCCTAATCACACTCTCCAAGCCAATAATCACCAAGCTACACAAAAACCCCCAAAATATACCCATTTAGAACCCTAAAAAGCAAAAACAATGAACAAGGGAGAGAGAACTTCAAATAATGAGGATGGAGCCTCTCTAGGCTTAGAAGAACATAAATCTAGAAGATGGGGAAGATAGCTTACTTGGAAGTTCCTCAAATAGCAAGGGTTAGCTCAAGGAGAACCCTAGGATAGCTGGATTTTCTTCCAAATGGTGTCAAAAGGAAGCCCTCATGGTAGGGAAGAAGATGGTGAAGTCCATTTCTCCATTAGGCAAAGGTTGGTAGTGGATTGGAGGAGAAAGAAGTAAGAAGAACGAGAAAAACCTAGGGAAGAAACCCTAGAATGAGGGCTAGAGTTGTTCCTTCCACAAAGAGCATGAAAAAGAGGATAAGGGAAATGAGCTCACTTTATATACAAAGTGGAGATGGGTCCCACAACTTAACAAACTTGTCGAGCTAAAAACATAGGTTTCCAGGCCTCGGATGAGTTCGACGAAGAATGGTAAAGTGTTTGTTGAAAATTCTAGTTTCCAAAAAGTATACATTTCAAGGGTTTTGGTGACATCAATTTTTGTGTTCAGATTTGTGTAAAAAGACAATTTTGCCCTCAAAGTTAGAAAAGTCGGGTTTCGGAGTCTTGAACAGGAACGGAGTTAGCATGAAAGTTGTAGGGATTAATGAGATAAATCAAAAGGAGCTAAAACACCAATTTTCGAAATCGCGGATAGTCCCCCATGCTCACGCAAAGTCACTAAAAAGACTCCATGAGTCCTATTAAATCAAAATGGCTCTCCAAAAATCCCCAAAGCTATATGAAAGCTATTCTAATCCCAAACATAAACAAAATCTATTAATCTCACTTAAAGCTATCACGCGACTCAACTAGTGCTAGCCGAGGTCACTCGGGTCGGGGTCTTACAAAGAATAAATAGAACTATACCTTGAAGTTAAGTTATTAACAATGGCCATCCCAATAACCAAGGCCATTAAACAACATAAAGTCAATGAAATAAAGGTCCAACGATGAAAACAATAAATGAATAAACAATCTAAAGGAAGTCCCATGTGAGTCTCTCATGTGCCGGATATGATGCCACTACTTTACATCATCAACACACCACTCTCGCTCCTCATCTGCTGGTTGGAGATCCTCTATGATCTCCTCACCTGCCTGCTCCTCGTAGTACTCATCTGTGGTGTCTGCACACCAAGGAACAAAGTCAGCGACATATTGAGCAATAGATGAGCAAGATATAATAAACATGGCATGCATTAAGTATCAGAATTTTAACGAGTATAATAATCATGTGAATACAAGGAAACAATGATAGGCATAAAGCAAGAATAATAACCATCAGAAGCAATAACGGGAGTCCTAATATCAACTAGCAATAACCAATATCAATGCAATGCAATACAAGTATCAAGAGGGAGACTCCAAGGATGTCCTAGCCACCTCTCAGGGTATCAGTAACAATCTAATCCAGACTACTGATACCAAAGTCCAGCTCCAGGGAGATCCTAGCTCCCAGTCCTGGGAATAGCAGCATGGTCCTCGCCCTCTCCCAGTTATTCATCACCATGGACGCCGTCCTACTCTGACTACCCACCCCGATGTCCGAGTTGCCAGCCCATCAATAAAACTCCAAACTGCAGTTGGCCATGACATGTAAATAATAATGAAGTGATGTTGACATGAGGAAAAACCAAGACAAGCAAGTCTGGCTAGCTCAACACACCAGACATGTTCATAGGGATTATCTCATTCAAGATTCCAAGACCAGTCAACCACATGATAATCCCTTACATGCTAGCCAGTCATGTTTATCAATACATGACACACGGTTCCTACAATATACTTTAAGTCAGGTCCATATCCTATATCTATAAGAAATATGTTTCATAATTATTTAAGTGTTTTATTCCAATAGAGTGTACAAGGAATAGGAACAACGAATACAAGTCAAACTCAAGGAGGAATTACAATCCAACCTAGGCAAGTGGTGTCATCCCTATACCCCACATGTTCTAACAGAATACATGTGGAAATTGGATCAACGATGCTTCTAGGGAAATCCCTTGGTGTACAATCATGTTAAGCATCCATTGAGATAATTCCATACGTATTTGGTTATACCATGTGTAATACACGAATACTGTAAGACCCCGACCCGAGTGATCCCGATTAGTGCTTAGATAGTTGCGTGTTAGTCTTGATTTTGTCTTGTGGATTTTGGTTTAGTGGTTTAGAATAGCTTTGAAATAGCTTTGGGGATTTTGAGTACTTTGGTATTAGTGGGGCCCTTTGGGGGTTCCCTTGTTTATGGCTTTTGTGTGCTTGAGATTTTAGATTGGTTTTCTTGATTTGTATTTCATCTCGATTTACTTGTTTTATTATTGCCTTCAACTTTCATGTTGATCCCGTTCCCGTTCGAAACCCCGAAATATGACTTTTCTAGCTCCAAGGGCAAAACAGTACTTTTACTCTAAATCTGTACCAAATTAGTGTTAATCCCGAAATCCGCGAAACATAAACTTTTTAGAAACTTGATATTTCGACGATCATTTCTTCCTTCTTCGTCGATTTCATCCGGAGCCCCGAAAATCACTATTTCAGCCCATATAGGTTACTTGATGGTGGAGCCCACTTGTATGGCTTATAAAAGAGAACCCTCCTCCTTCATTCTCTCTTTTCCAGCAACGTTGACTTGAGCCTAGGGTTTCTCTTCTTCTTCTTGCTTCTCCATCATCAAGCACCTCCCAAGCTTGTACCATCATCTCAAAAGATTACATAATCTTCTTCTCCATTGCAAGGGCTCTCCATTGACACCATTTTGAAGGAAATCCCATCACTCCAAGACTTTCTTTTAGCTTGCATTGCTCTCTTGGAACACCATTTGGTAAGCTCTCTTCCTAATCTCCTAGATTAGTATTCTTCTAACCTTAGAGAAGCTACACTTTCAATATTGAAAGCTCTCTCTTCTTCTTCATTGTTTTGACCCATTTTAGGGTTTGTTTTAGGGGTTTTTGGTAGAGCTTATTCCCTTGACTTGCAAGAGTGCTAGGAGCTGTTTTTCAGTGATTTGAGACTTGAGGCAAGTGGATGTTTTGTTATTTTTACATTTGAAAGAGTTTTGTTGAAATGCATTTATGTTTTCATCTAATGTTTTGGAGGTATTAATGACTTGTTAGATGTGAAATGAATGCTTATATTTATTCTTGAAAGCTTGTTTTAATCACATATGAGATTGCTAATCAGGTTTGGAGACAATGTAGAAAAGATAGGAAAAAGGAAATGGCCACTGCACTGCTGTAACAGAACCTGGGTTCTGTTACGCAGTGTACGCGGTCGACCGGCCAAGAGGCGCGGTCGACCGGCGACACTGGAACAGGCCCCCTGCTGGGCAGCCTGCAGAACTGCGGGAGTCTCAGTTATTCTGAGCACGCGGTCGACCGGCCTAGGGCGCGGTCGACCGGCGACACAGAGGTCAGGCTCCCTGGAGCCTGACCAAAACACTATTCACCTATTTATTTTGCAACTCACGGTCGACCTGGCCCATGGGCGGTCGACCGAGCCCCTGTGTACGCGGTCGACCGGCCATGGGCCAGGTCGACCGGCCCAACTGGAACCCTACAGAAAACTGACTGTTTCCCCTATGATTAAATGGACTTTAGATGGAATCTAGTGACCCTCTTGTGGACCCATTGGGCTTCTTTTGAGGATGGTTGAACCGTCATTTCCTCACGGTTAATCCGGTCGTATCGGTACTTAACCTAGTTCAATCTTGAACGGAACGGAATGACGGGATATCCTTTCTTTTATCTAAACGCGAAATTTGGGCTGTTTGGGTATCGCGAATCCGTTTTCCCTTCGACGAATGAGTAGGTTGTAAGGTACTACCAGATTAACATTGTGCTTAGGATCCCATCCCTCTTAGGTTTTGTTTAATTAAAATACGATTAGGGTTTGAATCCCTAAGGTGCATAAAGAGCCCGGAATGTCTCTAAACTCAAGGAGTACCAAGTGATCATCACAATAGACATACGGGGTCCTTATTCACTTGATTTATATCGAATCCCGATACTTGTCCCGAATTGCAAGAAATGTGATTTATCATTCCCGAAAACATTGAATTTGAAACGAAAGCTTTTGCTAGCCCCGACATGCACTTCCCGTTTGAAAATGAAATTAGTGCTTTTGAGCACCCCGTCCCGCCCGTTTATTAAAGTGCATTAAACATGATTTGTACATGACTTGTTTTACATGATTTGACCTATGAGTCGGCACCACTAAGCTTGGCTTTCCTTGCCGGTTTGATCGACCGACTTGGAGACCCTTTCCCGTCCCGCCAGCTGCAGTCTTGGATCCCGCTACCCGGTTATTACCGTGGTCTTGTCCCGATACCCGGTTCGCTACCGTGGTCCCGTCCCGTATTGTATTATATATGTATATGTTACTTATGTTGCATCTCCTCACTTCGGTGACTGAGACAACATCCCGATATACTCTTGTCACTTCGGTGATAAAGGATTTAGCTATGTGTGGTTGCCATCTTGTCTGTTTCCCGTTTCCTTGGATACCTTACATGTTTTTATATTGCATATGTAATTGATCAAATGTTTCTCTTGTTTTATGAAACTAATGCTTTGACAGGTTTAAATGATTTTCAAGGTATTTTCTATATTGTTATGTCTTTTCATCCGTTTACCAAACCGTCGTGTTTGACACTTGTTTTTGGTACTCAGGTCCAGTTGTTGGTCTCCCCGAGGAGGAGCTCGAGGTTGCGGTTGGCGAACCGCAGCAATTAGTTGAGTGGCACGCCGACGATGTCATCTAGACATTCGGGTGCTTGAGATGCATAACACATTTTGGGTTGTGTCTAACCATTCTTTTGGGAAACTTGTCACTTTATTCATATTGGCCTTTGTTGGCCTCTATTTTTGGGATCAATGTAATTAAACTACTTTGTTGTAAACCTTAACTTTATTTTGGGGTTATAGCTTTAATGATCATTGCTCATTTTGGTACTAGTATGAAACATGCTTTAAATCTTGTATCGTGGACATGAATGTATGAAATATAGATTTGCTACACGCTTCCGCACATAAAAGAAATATTCATGTTGATGTGATATCCTCACCGCGGACACCTGTGGGAAATCGCGTGTACGAGTGGCATCCCTCTCAATGGACTCGTATACGTTTTGTTTTGGAGAATGGATTTAATTTATGCACAATCATACATCATATTATCAACAACAGTCCCGATCCCGGATTAGGCCGCCTTGTCCAAGGGACCCGGTCCGGGGTCGCGACAAATACCTAGACAACCCATTGAAACACACCAAGCCACGTGCTTCGATTTCAATCCCCATTAATGGTCAAGTGAGAGTAGGTTCACGGTTTCCAACATCTAAGGCCCAACCCTAGGTTAATAGTCTCATTTCCATGTAAACATGAGCTGGATCATTAATCCGGGTATTTACATCACTTCCCAATCTCCGATCATAACAAAACCAAAACCATTGGATTCTAATCTCAAGGGCTTTCCAATGGTATATTACACGTAGAAATCCAATGGGCGGATTAAAAGTTACAAGTCTCTGAAGTTGCCAAGTGCTGTCAGAAAATTACCCTCCGATCGATCGAACAGTGCCAAATTGCAGTTAACTTAGACATGTTCTCTGTCCGATCGATCGGACTGTAATTTGTCTTAGTTAACTAGGGCATTAACCCTATCCGATCAATCAAACAAGTGTCCGGGCAATCGGACAGAGTATCCGGCCGATCAGACAGCGGCCTACAACCCCGAAATTGGATTTTCATCCCTCTTCCTCCTCAGGCCATTCAGTGGTAAACCTCTAGAAAATGAGCCACCATGCTCCCCATTCATCACATTCATCATTTTCTTCCCATTCTATCAAATTAAAACATCAAAGCTACCGTTTAACAATTAATCCCAACCCAACATTACCATAACATAATCTAATATATTGATCCCAAATCAAAACATAATCACAACTTGGAATTTGGGTATTCTAACAAGAAATCATTGCAATCAATATTGAAAGATACACACATGCTAAATTATAAATTGCAAATCTACTTGTCTCAAGGAAGATAATAATTGGGGAAAACTTGAGGAGAAGCCTTCTACCATGAAACCCACGAATCCAAACCACTCAAACACAACCTAGAATGCAAAAGAGAAGGAAGGGAAGAAAAGATCAGGAACAACCTAAATCTAACCAATAGAGAAGATGATTGAAAGATTGATGGTAGGAAAAAGGCTTACCAACTGGTATCAATGGAAAGAGGAGATCAAGAGGATGAAGATATGCAGTTCGGATCGTCGAGGATGATCTCTTCTAGTGGAGTTTTAAGCTTGAGAAGATGAAGAGGAAGAAGAAGGGGTTGTTGTAGCTTTCGTTGTAGAGATTAGAAAATGAAATGATTAGGATTAATCCCTGCTTAAGAAGAAGAGAGGAGAAAATGACTGAATTGCCCTTAAGTGGGTCCAGTGAAGGAATGGACCAGTTGAAGGGTTTCTAATTGTTGGATCACGATGAGCCCAGAAACAAAAATGATCAGCGCGACAAGACCTTTCCAACGAACCCAAAAGTCTCGGCGATCAGAATTTCCGAAAAAAAAACACATAATTTTCCCAAAACTGCAAACTACCCCCTGCTAGAGTCAAACAAACTCAAAATCGCACGACACTCTGCAGAGAAAATTCTAACACTAAAGGAAACTCGCTCATGATCTAAACCCACTTAAATATCTAAAATACAATTATTTATAATAATTACAAAATAAACGGGTCAAGGAGTGTCGCGACCCCGGACCGAGGCCGCGGCATTAATGGGTGGGATTGATGATTATTTGAAAGATGATTAAACCTCCCACAGGTTCCCGCGGTGAGGGTTCCGAAAAATCACAAGGAACAACCAACTCACATGATCAAGTATGTGGAAGCGCGTGGTAAATCACATCTTAACAAGTCATGACAGAATATAACATAATGTCATCAAGACTAAAATATCAGAATGAAGACATAACATGGCATTCACATAATAATTCAAGTTGTAAAGTTAACAAAGTATATTAAGTTATTACACTTCCCAAAATAAGAGGCCAACAAAGGCCAATACAATTCCAAAAGTATATAGAAAAACCCAAGGAGGTGATCCATCGAAACTCATGACCCATCCAACGTCTACATGACGTCGTCGGGTTGCCACTCACGGGCTAAGGTAGGCCCAACAGCCTCCTCCTGGCACTCCTCCTCAAGGGGGTAGCCTCCTGCACCTTGTCACCAACATACAAGCATCAAACACGACGGTTTGGCAAGAAATCATTTTAAGTGAAAGCAATGTAAAACATTGTATAATCGAGAACATAAAGAAATACTTTACTGAACGTAAAACAATACTTACGAAACACTTTTCTAAATCGAAGACAAACTAACATGAATGCATATCATATATATCATGAATAGTAAATCCACAAAGAGCCCATCCTTTCTCTATCATTTATAAATGAAAAGAGTAAGCACGCACGACAAGCACGAATATACATAATATAGCACGACACGATTCCCACAAATACGGGATTCCGGCCGCGGAACCGGACACGCACGATGTGTAATAAATACAAGACTAATCTGCAGTTAGTTCACATATTTAAGGACCCCCAGACAGTGGATCAGACTGAAAGGGCAGTCCAAGCTCTGTGGTGTTCACTTGAGTTCATGAATGCACAAAACACGCGAAACACGATTCAAACATATCAAAAATAGAAGGGGAAATTGTCACGCCCCCGGACCGGGATCCTAGGAGAGGTCCGGGGAGGTGAGGGGTGATTATATTTCTCCCAAGATCCGCGTGTGTGAGGATCCATAAATCACAACACTGTCTGAATATTTCTGCGGAAGCTTTTATGGAAATGCGACCCGGAGTCCGTGGACAACATCGGATTCCGCGTCGCATAGAACCCCTAGCATAAAGCCATCATTTTATGAACCATATCAGACTGGATTAAACCAACATAAATAAAATACAGAGCTGACAGTAACAGGATATTACATTTCCATATATGTTCAAGTTACAAATATCAATGTGCATTAATTACAATCCCAAGAAAGGCTAATAAAAGCCGAACAATACAAACTAATATCCACTACCCCCATGTGACGTATCTCCGATGTCAAGCACAATGTCTACAGGACATAGCCGACAAGACAACCTGCAACTCATGGCTCCACAGCCAACAACTCTCGGCTCGAGGTGGGAAAAACTGAACCTGAGTACCAAAATAGTGGGTCAAACACGACGGTTTGGCAAACGGGTGAAAAGACATAACAATAAGGAAAATACCTTGGAAAACGTTTAAACCTGTCAAAACAATAGTTTCATAAAAAGAGATAATCATTTATTCAAATACGTATGCAATATAAAACATGTACGGTATCCAAGGAAACGGGAAACAAGCAAGATGGCAACCACACATAGCTAAGTCCTCTATCACCGAAGTGACATGAGCATATCGGGATGTTGTCTCAGTCACCGAAGTGAGGAGATGCAACACAAGTAACATATACATAATATAATACAAAACGGGACATGACCACTATAGCGAACCGGGCATCGGGGACCACAGTAGCAATCTGCGGCATCGGGACAAGACCACGGTAATAACCGGGTAGCGGGATCCAAACTGCAGCTGGCGGGACGGGAAGGGGTCTCTAAGTCGGTGGATCAAACCGGCAAGGAAAGCCAAGCTTAGTGGTGCCGACTCATAGGTCAAATCATGTAAAACAAGTCATGTACAAATCATATGCAATGCACTTTAATAAACGGGCGGGACGGGGTGCTCAAAAGCACTAATTTCATTTCATTCGGGCATGTATAAACGGGCTAGCAAAAATGCTAAAATACACTTTCAATACTTTCGGGAAAGCTAAATCAATATTCGAGAAATTCGGGCTAATATCGGGATTCAGGACAAATCATAATTCGAGAAATTCGGGTTATTATCGGGTTTCAATATAAATCAAGTGAATAAGGACCCCGTATGTCGATTGTGATGATCACTAGGTACTCCTTGAGTTTGTAGACATTCCGGGCTCTTTATGCACCTTAGGTATTCAAACCCTAATCGAATTTTAAATAAACAAAACCTAATAGAGAGGGGAACCTAAGCACCACGTTAATCTAGTAGTACCTTACAACCTACTCAGTCATCGAAAGGAAAACGGATTCGCGATATCCAAACAAACCAATTTCGCGTTTAGATAAGAGAAAGAATATCCCGTCGTTCCATACCGTTCAAGATTGAATTAGATTAAGTACCGATACAACCGGATTAACCGTGAGGAAATGTCGGTTCAACCATCCTCAAAGGAAGTCAAACGGGTCCACAAAAGGGTCACTAAGTTCCATTTAAAGTTCATCTAATCATAGGACAAAAAGTCCATTTAAAGTCTATCTAACAAAGGGCCAAAGGTCCCTTTAAAGTCCACCTAACAAAGGGCCAAAAGTCCCTTTAAAGTCCATCTAAACAAAGGGCCAAAGGTCCCTTTAAAGTCCACCTAACAAAGGGCCAAAATCAGTTTTTTTCCAGCAGGTTTCCAGTTGGGCCGGTCGACCTGGCCCATGGCCGGTCGACCGCGTACACAAAGGGCTCGGTCGACCGCCCATGGGCCAGGTCGACCGGGAGTTGTAAGTTAAATGGGTCAATAGTGTTTTGGTCAGGTTCTCTGGAGCCTGACCTCTGTGTCGCCGGTCGACCGCGCCCTAGGCCGGTCGACCGCGTGCTCTGCAGAACTGAGACTCCCGCAGTTCAGCAGGTTGCCCAACAGGGGGGCCTGTTCCAGTGTCGCCGGTCGACCGCGTACACTGCGTAACAGAACCCAGGTTCTGTTACAGCAGTGCAGTGGCCTCTTCCATTTCTTCCATTCTTTTCTACATTCTTTCAAACATGTTTAGCAATCTAATACTTGGATAAAACAAGCTATCAAGACTCTCAAATATGCATTTATTTCAAGTTTAAACAAGCCATTAATATCACAAAATACTTGATGAAATCATAATGCATTTTATCAAATCTCATTCAAATGTAAAAGGATCAATTCATCCACTTGCCTTGGGTCTTTAATCAATGAAAAACCAGCTCTAATCACACTTGCAAGCCAAGAACAAAATCTCTACAAAAACCCCCAAAAACAAACCCTAAAATGGGTCAAAACAAGTAATAAGAAGAGAGAGCTTTCAAGAATGAAAATGGGGCTTCTCAAGGACCAAAAGAACATGAATCTAGAAGATTAGGAAGAGATCTTACCAATAGGTTCTCCAAATGAGCAAAGCAAGTCAAAAGAAGGTCTTGGAGAGATGGGATTTCTCCAAAAATGGTACTAATGGAGAGCCCTTGCAATGGAGAAGAAGATAATGCAATCTTTTGAGATGATGGTGCAAGATTGGTTGTCTCTTGATGATGGAGAAGCCAAGAAGAAGAAGAAAAGGGTGCAAGAAACCCTAGGCTCAGTTGTGCTGAAAAATGGAGAAGGGAAAGAAGAGATGGGTTCTCTTATAATCAATGAAAATGGGCTCCACCACTTAAGAACTTTGAAAGGCTGAAATAGTGGTTTTCGGGGCTTCGGATGAAATCAACGGAGAAGGAAGAAATGATCTTCGAAATATCTAGTTTCCAAAAAGTATATGTTTCACGGGTTTCGGGAATAACAATAATCCGGTACAGATTTAGTGTGAAAAGACTGTTTTGCCCTTGAAGCTAGAAAAGTCAAGTTTCGGGGTTCGGGACGGGAACGGGATCAACATGAAAGTTGAAGGTATTAACAAAACAAGTAAATCGGGATAAAATACAAATCGAGAAAACCAAGATAAAACCTCAAATACACGAAAAGCCATAAATAGGGAACCCCCAAAGGGCCCCACACTAAAACCAAGACACTCAAAATATCCCAAAGCTATAACAAAGCTATTTTAATCCAAATTAAACCAAAAACCACGGAACACACTTAGAGCTAAACACAGCTCAAAAACACTAATCTGGGCCTCTCGGGTCGGGGTCTCACAGAAATCACTTGTCACGACAAGACGAGGCACGACTAGCACATTGCATAATATATATGCTCACAACTTATAAAAGTGATCCCCATTTAATACTTGAAACACATCTTAGAACGAGCTTGCAAACTTGATTTCAAAACGAGTACACGATATGACTTGCGATCTTAAATCAATGCTCAAAACACGATAATTTTATCAAGTACATGCTTAGGCTATTCATTGACCATTGGTTGATTGGAACTCTATATTTAAAATACAATTATTGGTGTCCCCGAAGTTGGTATATAGCATGGAGTTCCATTCACATAATGTCAAGTTAAAGTCCTTAATATAGCCTAGTTTTCAAATTTTAAAAGAAAATGCAAATGGGCAAAACTCATCTTAAACAAGGAAAATTTCAGTGTGCCCGGTCGACCTGGCCCTTGGCCGGTCGACCGCGTACACTGTGAGCCCGGTCGACCGGCCAAGTCCCGGTCGACTCAAAGTTGTAACTTTTATTCAATGAACAGTGTTTTGGTCAGGTTCCAGAGAACCTGACTCTGTGTCGCCGGTCGACCGCGCCCCCTGGCCGGTCGACCGCGTGAACTGTAGGAACAGTAAATCCCGCAGTGCAGCAGGTCATCCAACTGGGACCAATCCCAGTGTCCCCGGTCGACCGCGCCCCTTGGCTGGTCGACCGCGTGAACTGCGGAAATCAGAACCCAGTTCTGATTTCTGCAGTGCACTGGTCCTTCCTTTCCTTCCTTTCTTTTCTACATCTTTCCAACCTAATTAGCAAACTAAATACATGAATGTAACATGCTATCAAGGCTCACATTGGGCATATATTTCATGCTTAAACAAGTCATTAACATAGCAACCCATTTCAAAACCCTTGAAACACTTTCTTATCAAAACAAATCCAAACTTCTACAAAAGCAAGACTTGATTAAAAGATATGAAATCTGAAAGTTTGGAAAGCTATTAGGCATGCTTGCATTCTCTAAAATAAGATCATAACATGAAAACCTAGTAAATCAAAACATTAATACCAAATAACAAGTTCATGAACCCATATGCACAACAACTTAAATAGATCACTTGCCTTTGTCAAATGAAAACAAGATTCTTCTTCAAGCACTCCTAACCAAAGCCAAGAACTACAAAAACCCATGAAATCCCTTCAAAAACTCACCCAAAAATACAACCAAGCAACCCATTTCGAAATAGGTGCTACAAGTTAGAAAAACATGATCTTTAGGAATAGAAGAAACTCCATTAAAGAGATGGGTTGAAGCTCTTACCTAGAGGTGCCCAAACAAGAAATGAAGAAGAAAATGGAAATCTTTCTCACAAGGAAACTTCAAGAAAATGGTATAGATGGAAAGCTTGTCTTGAGAGGAAGAAGATGGTGGTTTTAGAATTTCATTTGGAGACTCATAGCTCTTGCATTCAAGAAGAGAAGAAGAGGGAAAAAGAGGGTTTTTCAATCTAGGTCAAGAGAGTTGCAGGATTTTTGTGGAATGGGGAAAGGGAGAAGGAAAAGGTAGCTTAAGTGCTAGACAAGTGGGTCCCCTTTAGTGCCAATCTTGCATGAATCAAAACATGGTCTTGTGGGCCTCAAATGAAGTCGACGAAGAAGGATAAAACGATCCTTGAAATATCTAGTTTCCAAAAAGTATATTTTTGACATGGTTTTGGGATCTCGAAAATCGTGTCCAGATTTGAGTGTGAAAAGGCTATTTTACCCTTTTGGCCAAAACTTGAGTTTCTGGGCTACAAACACAAATGAGCTAAACACGAAAGTTGCACATAATCTTAAAACCAATCAAATGAGATGAAAATTATGATTAACACAAAACCAAACACAATCTTCCCACGCTTGCACGTACACCCAAGCCTTCCTGAGTGAGCCTAATTAACACTAAACTTTCTCGAACTCCCCAAAGCTATAACCATGACTAAAACTAATCACATTCTAACCCACGATAACTAAACCCAATCAAGACTAAGCACACACTAAGCAAACACTATTGGGTTAATCCTGGGTTGGAGTTTGACAAGGAGCCTACTATTTAGCCCACTGACCCAGTAAGGTCGGGGACCTTACATCTCTCACCTCTAAAAAAACATTTGGTCCCCCAAATGCCTAAACATACCTCATCAGAAAAAAGATAAGGATTCGCCTTCTGAATCTGACTTTCAGCTCCCATGTAGCTTCCTCTGGACCGTAGTGTTCCCACTGTACCTTGACCCACTACATGGTCTTGGTACGCAGCACTATCTCCTTTGTGTCAATGATCTATGCCGACTGCTCCACATAGGTTGCATCTGCCTGAAGCTGAAGTGGCTCGTGCTGCAAAACGTGAGTAGGATTTGGATTATACTTCCGAAGTATTAAGACATGGAAAACGTCATGCACATCGGCTAGCTCTAGCGGTAAGACAAGATGATAGGCCACATCTCTAATCCTGCTCTTGATCTCGAACGGTCCCACAAAACTCTTGGCAAGCTTCCCTTTTTGCCCGAATCTAACAACACCTCTTATCAGAAACACTTTCTGTGAGGCCCCACCCTTGGTGGGCCCTCATTTTTTGAAATTGAATATTATTAATTATGATAATATAACATAATTGTACTAATTAATAGGGGTTATCAAGGGTAGATAGATATTTTCCTAAGTTTTAGGCCTATTGTGTATTTTATAGATTTATTGGGTATCTTTTTATAATTTTTGTAGGGGTTTAGGAGTTGAGGACCTTACTAGTAAATAGGTTTTTGTAAGGGGGGTTTTCCACACTTGAGAATATTCTAGAACCTCTACCGAAGGACCTAAATGCCCATGTCCTTATCCACATTCCTATGCAAACAAAAAGGCCCTTTTTGGTAATTGGCCCAAAAACCCTAGCCTATATGAGCTAAACTATTGCATTAGGAAATGAACCCTAAATTCACTCTCATTTATCCCTCATTTACCTCTCATTTCACAAAACCCTAGCTTAAACCCTAATTCCCCAAAACCCTAATTTCAAGAAGAAGAAGGGGATCACCTCCTACCTATTGTTACTACAATCTCCTAAGGACTCTCTCTTACCAATCTCTTCTTCTTCCACAACTCAAGGTGAGCCTTCTTCCTTAACTCAATTTCCATATAATTCTTTAGAATTCCCTTTTTTTCTCTAGATTCCTTCTAAGCCTTGGTTCTCTTGTGGAATGGGTGCTAGGTTTGGTAGATTTGATTTGGTTTGGGTAGCTTGGATTAGTTCTTCTTGCTATATTCCCTTGCAATCAGGATTTGAGGCAAGTGCAATATACTCACCTAGCATAGAATGCATGATTTCTATTATTGATTCTATATTTCCATTTCAATTATGCTAGAAATGGGTAGATCTACCTTTTGAGCTTGATTTTATGGTTTTTGGCCATTGATGGATGGATTTATCTCATTTGGAAGATCAATGGTCCGGATAGATTGATGGATATTTGGGTATTGAAGTGATTTGTTGTTTTACATGTTTCTGTGATGAATGATGTGGATTAGAGATTGTTTGGATGCAAATTGGAGTGTCTGCTACAGTCCCAGCATAAAACTCAATTTTGCACAGTCGACACACTAGTTGTTAGGATTGATGAGATAAAAATCTATTTTCATATGCTATGATTTGAGGAATTGATTCTTTATATATGGTAGGTTTCTAAGCAATGTTTTCATAATCCAATAATGACAAATCAGCAAGAATATCCACTCAGAAACTAGGATTTTTGGTTTCTGCACGTTTAGGGCATGTTTTGGTTGATTGAAGTTGTGGGACCCCGTGGCTCACTTGATGATTAATCTGATCCATGGGTCTGCTTGTGGACCCAGGGGCGACCCTGATGGTGGTGGACCGGTGCGAAGTGGGCCCCATCTAGCCCACCATCTAAGGGTTCTAAATAGTTGAGGCGTGAGTCACTTTGGAGTGATTTTCTTTTATTTAATCTGGTTGTGGGGCCCAGGTGGGTCACCGATTGCAGATCAGACCCCTACATCTATTAGAAGGGGCTTGGGCGACATTAATGGTGAAGTCTGATCTGGGCTTGGATCAATGGGGCCCACGATTTTGTGCAACTCAATGTCCTAAGCGAAGGCACGTTTTGGTGAAAATGTTCAGTTGCAAAACATGTGCTGTGTTGAGTGAAGAGTGCAAGTGGTGATGACGTGTGTGGATAAGTGTGAAAGAGGAAATGGGTTGAGTGTTCTGGTGGTTTGTGAGAGTATGTGAAAGTGTGGCCACCATCCTTGTTACAGCACTTTACACTTACCTTTTTAGTTTCTAGAAAGTGGGAATAAAATAAAGGAGAACGGGTGTACCTAATGACCTCCTAACCTATTAACTTATGACTTTTGATGCCTGGCCCCATTAGCTTTGGGAATTAGAATAAAACCCTATAGTTTCTAATGAACACAAATTAGACCCTTAAGCCTTTAATGAACCCCATTACATCCTTAAACCATTTTGATTGTAGAAAAAGTATTGGTTGAGTCTTCAGGTTCTCTAGAATTATAAATTAAGATTTTTATGTATCATTAATTGTAAATTTATTTTTGAATGGTGTCTTTAATTATCAATGTGCTAAACTAAGGTTTGATTTCTCTATTATTATTATTATTATTATTCTTTAATTATCCTGAAATTTCCCTTAGTTCTTTCTTTATATGTTAAATTATATTGTTGTACCCTATTAATTGGATAAATTATACCCATTGACCATCCAAATGAACTTCCATTAATGTGTTAAGCACAAGTCAATAGTGTGGCTCAACCTTGACTTGACTCGTGGGGCCACCAAGTAGGGTTTAGGGATTGGAATTGACAGTGATTCGATCCATAAACGTCGTCAAAGATACCCTTAACTTTAGGAGCACCAAACACAGTATCTTTTGGCATCTAAGACTCCGGTTAGGAATCAAATTAACTGATATGACCTTGGACCTGAAAGTGGACCATTACTTAGGATTGGACCTTTGATATCCCATTTGATTCGATAATAGTGAGTTTATTTCACTTCTATAACTCTTATGTCCTTGTTCTTGCTTAAAACCCATTAATGTAAGTGGAAAATGGAGGACCTGAACTTAGGACTTCCTAGAGGTGACCTGGTAATATAGTTTGAAGGAATTTGACCCGTGTCTGTGTCTAGGCGGGCTCTCATACGGCCTATGTTATATGTGTGAATCCTAAATGGGGAGGTGATTGTGATTAGACTTGTAACTCATTTCAGATGAGTATGGATTGTTTGATATTGGATTGAGATTGGTGATCTCTCTTGGGTTATTTAGACTAAGGCCATGGTTTGGTGGGCCTTAGTATGGACCCAATGATTGGTACTTGGACCTCTTAGGGATTTGTTAGAACCTTGCTCGCACAAGGCAAGCCTAAACAGACACAGACCTGTACCTTGATTTCCTATGTCGGTACGAACATTCACTCAGTTGTTCTAAGCTCAGCTTGTTGACTGATCATCACTGGTAGGAGCTATTTATGAGTGTTGAATGGGCTATCATGATGAGTTGTGTTTTAGACGGACGGTGTGATACCGGGTCCAGTCTCTTGAGTGATGAGTCTTTGAGATTGATGAGTGATTTGCGGGGTTAGTTATCCCTAGCACTGGTGAGATTTCCCCACCACGACTGTGTTCGATATGGGAGGGCCACGGCATAATATCCCGCGGTATTCAGCTTGTGTGAATGTGCCACGTTGTGTAGATAGATTAATTTATCTTATTTTCCTGATTCTAAATGTTTATCTTGCTCAATTGCCTAACATTTGTACCTTGGATATTCTTATTAATCTTATTACTGTCTCTACTCTTTCGATGCAGACATCCTATGTTATTTGTATATTGTAATTTGCCAGATCCTTGGATCTGACTCATTCTTGGTGCTTAGGTGTTGACCCCGATTATGAGGACGACGCGCTCGTCGAGGCGCCCATAGCCGGAGACTATGGATGGAGACCAGCAGACCAGGGGGTCGAGCTGGAGAATGGAGCGCCTGTACCGGGGGCTTGAGTGTTATCTTTTTGGGGTTTGAGTGTCTTTTTGTGGTAAGCAAGGAGTTAGTCTGATATGTTTTTACACATGTTCTTAATTATACTTTGAGATTTAGGCTGGACTTCAGCCCTGCTACACTTGATATATCTATATGATACCTTATGCTTCCGCTTTACTCTTTACACTTTCGCAAATTTTAAACATTGATTATATTTCGGTCAAAAAGTTTTAAATTAGACCTCATTCCGGACCTACGATCTTGGAAGTTCCCGGATTCTTCGGGAAGTAGCGCGCCAAATTCGGGTACCCTAATGGTTTTCTCGGTATTCAAGGTTGGGGCATTACACTTACAGAAACACCATATCCCCCACTTGGAATTCTAAAAGTCTCTGCCTCTTATCTGCATAACTCTTTTGACGATCACGTGACTCCTTCATTCTCATCTGAACAATCCTGACTTTCCCACTGGAATCAGTAATCTCTGAGGGGCAATGAAAACTCCGAACTCCTACTTCCTTCCAACATGCCGAAGTCCTTCATCTCCGTCCTTACAATGCCTAAAATGGTGCCATACAAATACTTGAATGATAATTGTTGTTGTAAGCAAACTCACACAGAGTTAAACTTTCATCCCAACTCTCCTTGAAATCCAAAACACATGCTCTGAGAAGATCTTTCAAAGTCTAAATGGTGCACTATGACTGTCCATCTGTCTGAAGGTGTTAAGTTGTACTGAACTTCAACTGAATACCCATAGATAACTGCAAAGTAGACCAAAACCAAGAGACAAACTTGGTGTCTCGATCGGATAGTATGGACTTAGGTACTCCATGCAACTTGACTATATTGTCCCAATACAACTTAGTCATCTTGTCCATAAATTGACCAATCTTGAATGATAGAAAATGTGCTGACTTAGTCAACCTATTCACAATCACCCAAATAGCATCATTGCCCTTCCTGGTGTTTGGCAACCCTGACACAAAACCCACGGTGATAGTTTCTCATTTCCATTGTGGTATATCCAACGGGTGAACTAAACTAGGAGGCCTCTTGTGCTCTGCCTTACTCTGCTGACAAGTCATACACTTGGAGATGAATTCTGCAATCTCTTTCTTCATCCTCACCCACCAATAGTGATTCTTCAAATTCTAATACATTTTGGTGGTCCCTGGGTGAATGGAGTATCTGGTGTGGTACGCATTTGTCATCAGCTCTGACTTGATGTCTTGAACATCTAGCACACACAACCTATCCTTAAAGTATAGAACTCCATCAATCAATCTGAACTCTGGCTTGTCATCGACATGCTCAATGATTCTCTGCAACTCTGGATCATCCTTTTGAGCTTCCTTGATCCTGTTAACTATTTATGGCTCACAAACTCCCATAGAAGCAACTAAAACCTTCTCATTGACAGGCCATTCTTCCACATCCATATCTTTGAACTGCTCCATCCATCTCCATCTTGTCATTATACACCGCTGAATGCTACCTTCCTACTGAGAGCATCTGCTACCATATTTACCTTCCCAAGATGGTACTTGATCGGAAAATTAGAATCCTTAATATACTCCACCCATCTTCGCTGCCTGTTATTCATATCACCATGTGTAAACAGGGATTAAAGGCTCTTATGATCTGTGTGCACCTCAAATCTTTCTCCATACAAATAATAACTCCACAACTTCAATGCAAACACTATTGCTGCTAGCTCCAAGTCATGTATGGCATATTTCTTCTCATGATCCTTCAATTGCCTCGACCCATATGCTATCACTTTGTCATTCTACATTAGAACACAGCCCAAACCACTCAAACACACCCTAGAACGCAAAAGAGAAGGAAGGAAAGAAAAGATCAAGAACAACCAAATCTAACCAATACAGAAGATGATTGAAAGACTAATGGTAGGAAAAAGGCTTACCAACTGGTATCAATGGAAAGAGGAGATCGAGAGGAAAAAGATATGCGGTTCAGATCTTCAAAGATGATCTCTTTTGGTGGAGTTCTGGGCTTGAAAAAATGAAAAGGAAGAAGAAGGGGTTGCTGTAGCTTTCGTTGCAGAGATTATAAAATGAAACAATTAGGGTTAATCCCTGCTTAAGAAAAGAGGGAGAAAATGACTGAATTGCCCTTAAGTGAGCCTGGTGAAGGAATGGACCACTTGAAGGGTTTCTAATCATTGGATCGCGACGAGCCAAGAAACAAAAATAATCTACGCGACGAGACCTTTCCAACAAACCCAAAAGTCACGGCGATCGGAATTTTTGGAAAAACACTCAATTTTTCCAAAATTACAAACTACCCCCTTCTAGAGTCAAACGAACTCGAAATCGCACAAAACTCCGCATACACTATTCTAACTCTAAAAGAAACTCGCTCCTGATCTAAACCCACTTAATTATCTAAAATATAATTAAATACAATAATTACAAAATAAACGAGTCAACGGGCCTACTATTGGGCCCAACTTATCCAGTAAGGTCGGGGACCTTACAATGGTTATTGTCACTAAGGGGAAATGGACGTTACATTGGAAGTCTTCAAGTCTATGGTGGCTAATGGCATTGAGCATGAAGCGTGCACTTACAATGTCTTGATTAATTGGTATTGTAAAAGAATGAGATTGAGTGAAGCCATGAGGCTCTTCGAAGAGACGCGTCATAAGGGATTGATACCAAATAATATTACGTACAACACTCTTTTGTTCGGGTTTTTTGGTGAAGACAATGTCCAGGAAGCATTAACTCTCATAAAGGAGATGCAAGCTTCTAGCCCAAGTCCTGACCGAATTACATACATTACATTGTTGGATGGACTTTGCAGCAAAGATCTTATTGTAGTGGCAGTAACTATATTTGAAGATATGGTTGACTCTAACTTTCAACCACATAATGAAACTTGCAGCATCGTCATTGCTGGTTTGTGTAAAGATGGGCCAATTGAAATGGCGAAAAAGCTATTTCAATGCATCTTTGACATTGGTTTGGTGCCTGATGTGGTTACATATACTGAAATAATCAGTGGCCTCTACAAAGAAGGCTTAATTGAGAAGGCTAATGAATTATTCTGTCAAATGCAGAAAAATGGTTCCTTACCTCACACTTCGACATTCAATGTAATTCTTCGTGGTTTTTGAGCAGCTAACAAGATACAAAAGGCAATGAAAACTCTCCATAAAATGGCTGAGATAGATCTTATCCCATATGCATACACCATGTCTATTGTGGTTGACTTGCTCTCAAAGGATGAGCAACATCAAAAATATGTTGATTATATTCCTACTTTTTGGTAGAAATTTCTTAGAGTAGTCCTAAAACAATTGTTTGGCATTAAGTATGCTGTATAAAAAAATGTCCAATTGAAATGATACCTTTTTTCTCTTTGTCCCTCTAATAAGAAAAAAAGCTTATCATTTATTGTCTGTGGCACTGCTTCCTACTAGTTTACAATGTGTTTGATATACTTAGTACATGGAATTAATGTTAATCCTTTCTTTTACTATCTTTCTACCATAGAATCTCATTTATTTGTGTTTAAATAGAAAATGGATGTGTTATTTTTGTTTCATTGAGTTATTCATATTTGTTGATTTGAAGACCAAACACAAAGCCCTAATGATGACGTCAGTTGCTGGTCGATGTCTTCGTAAGCAATTTCTCGAACAATCCTCAAGTCCGGGATCCGATTTCATAAGGTGGCGATTGGACCAGCAGTCATTGCAAATTACACCTTACCGTATCTGGCTGCTTTATATAATCTTTTCCATCTTATTTGTGTACTTTGTCCTTGGGTATTATAATAAGGTTAGCAATGTACCAGGGAATCCAAATGAAGTTACTTAGTGCAAGGAGATTCTAATAACTTTGCTGATGCATGCATTGAAATAAATAAAAGAAGAGGAGAGAGAAGCATCCTCATCATATTCCACACGACCAGGCAGTGAGAATAGATGTTTGGAACGTTATTTGAAGTTGGCTTCCTCATAGTACTCTGCATGCCATTACATCATAGGTTTTTTATTACTACCGTTCAACTTTAGGAATCGTAGTCAAACATCATGTCCCCCATGTCCACACTCAGAATGGCTTAACTGAATCCATGATTAAGCTCATCCAACTCATTTTTAGGACTCTACTGATGCAGTCCAAATTACCATTTAGTGCTTGAAGACATGCTGTGTTGCATGCATCAATGTTAATAAGACTTCAACCCACAACCTATCATCAATATTCTCCCGCATAACTTATATCAGAACATCAACACAGTATTTCGCACTTGCATAAGTGTGGTTGAACAGTTCGAGTCCTAATACCACTCCATAAGCTTACTAAGATGGGACCACAATGTAGATTGGGAATGTATGTAGGTTATGACTCCCAATTACTCAATATCTATAACCAATGACAGAAAATGTCTTCACTCCTCGTTTTGCCGATTGTCAATTCAATTAAACAATATTCCTGCCGTTAGGGGCAGATAAGATAGTTCTTATAGGACGTCGAGAATTAACTTAGAATACTTCCACTCTGTCTCACTTAGATCCACATACTTCGTAATGTGGAAATGAAGTATGGAGAATTGTGCAATTACAAGGAGTTGCAAATAGATTACCTGAAGTATTTAACGATGCAGCAAATGTGACAAAGTCACATGTGCCAGCTACGAATGCACCTGGCAAGATTAGTGTCCCTATAGGACAAAGTCCAAATACGGCAACAAAAGAATCTACAATAAGCCAAAAGCTTGGCAGACCTATAGGTGCAAAGGACCTAGCTCTGGGAAAAAGAGAAATGAGCAATCATCATTGTATCCTCCCGAAGAAGCACGTAACGCTCTTGAAAACGCCTCTCATAAAGAGGGACATAACTCTCCTGAAGAGGTTATGGTAAAATATGTTCTCTCTAGAATAATGGAAGTCCCTTATGAGACTTTGGAAACCCCTGAAGAGGCACCGGTACCGGATAATGAAAAGATCTCTATACTTTATAATTATTCAAGAGAGAGATGGAATAGAAAGAAAATTGTCATCGATGACGCATTTGCATGTGCGGTAGCTACACAAATATCAAAGGAAAATGATGATGATGATGATTGGGATACAGAACCAAGTACTATAAAGGAATGTTGACGAATCAAAGATTGGCCAAAATGGAAATGTTCCAACAAAGCGGAGTTAGAGTCTCCTAATAAACACGGTGTTTTTTCACCTATAGTACAAACCCCAAATGGTGCTAACCCATTTGGTTATAAGTGGGTGTTTGTAAGAAAAAAGAATGAAATGAATGAAATCACCACATATAAGATATGATTAGTGCCATAATGTTTCCTACAAGAACCTGGGATTCATTATGAGGAAACATACTCTCCTGTTATGGATATAACAACATTCAAATATCTGATAAGTTTGGCAGATTCTGAAAATTAGAAATGAGACTCATGGATATTGTAATTGCTTACTTGTATGGAGACTTAGACAAAGAAATTCATATGAAAATACGGGAAGGATTTACTTTGTGGTACAGTCATCTTAGTGAATACTTGTCTAAGGAAGGGTATGAAAACAATCTCATTTATCCGTTTCTATTCATAAAGAAATTCTTGAAGGGAACGGGGCTCCGAACTTGATGTAGTTACTTAGGATACCATCATAAATGGGCTCTCCAAGAGTGGGAAGGCAGATGATGCTCTTGTGATGCTCAAGGCGATGGAGAGGGGAATGTGTAGACCGAACACTGTTGTATATATGACCATCATTGATGGCCTTTGCAAAGGAGGGTTGGTGAAAGAGGCCATGGAACTCTTTGCGGAAATGATGGATAAGGGATATGAACCTAACACAATTACAGTAAGTACCCTCATCAATGGGCTTCACAAGATAGGAAATGTGAGAGATGCACTCCAGTTGTTTAAGAACATGGAGAGCAGAGAATGCATGCCTGATGCTTACACATACAACACTATCATTTCTGGTTTTTGCAAAAATGGGTTTTTGAACGAGGCCCAGGGCCTCCTTTTAGAAAAGATTGATAATAGCATCTCACCAGATGTTGTCACTTATAACTCTTTAATTCAAGGATTTTGCAATATGGTTGAGTGGGAAGAAGTCTTAAAATTATTCAATTACATGGTAAGTAAGGGTATATTTCCAAATGCCATTACATTCAACATAGTATTGGACACATTTTGTAAAGCAAGGATGATGGAGCAAGCACGCAAAATATTTGACCTGATCATCCTAAAAGTTGAGAAAATTGGTGGATTTCCTTATAATATATTGATGGATGGTTATTGGCTCCAAGGGGAAATGGACGTTGCAATAGAAATTTTCAAGTCTATGGTGGAAGATGGCATTGAGCATGATGTGTGCACCTATACAATATTGATTAATCGGTATTGTAAAAGAATTACAATGAATGAAGCCATGAGGCTCTTCGAAGAGAGGCGTCATAAGGGATTGATATCAAATAATATTACGTACAACACTCTTTTGTTCGATTTTCTTGGTGAAGACAATGTTCAGGAAGCATTTACTCTCATAAAGGAGATGCAAGCTTCTGGCCCAAGTCCTGACCGAATTACATACATTACATTGTTGGATGAACTTTGCAGCAAAAATCCTATTGTAGAGACAGTAACTACATTTGAAGATATGGTTGACTCTAACTTTCAACCATGTAATGAAACTTGCAACATCCTCATTGGCGGTTTTTGTAAAAATGGGGAAATTGAAATGGCAAAAAAACTATTTCAAGGCATCTTTAACATTGGTTTAATGTAACACCCCGACCCGAGTGACCTCGATTAGTGTGATTAAGTCGTGTGTATAGTGGATTTTGATTAGTTGGGTTTAGAATAGCTTTGTTATAGGTTTGGAAAATTTTGAGTGCCTTTGTGATTAGTGGGGCCCTTTGGGGGTTCCTTTTATGACTTTGCATTTACTTGGGGGATTATTCGAGATTTTTATGATTGGTGTTTTTATCCCGTTTTTCTAATCTCGTTGATCTCTTCAACTTTCATGTTGATCCCGTTCCCGTCCTGAATCCCGAAACCCGACTTTCATTGCTTTGAGGGCAAAATAGTCTTTTTACACCAAATTTGTACCCAATATTTGATATTTCCGAAACCCGCGAAACATATACTTTTTGAAAACTAGAAATTCCGACGATCATTTCTTACTTCTTTGTTGATTTCATCCGATGTCCCGAAAGCCATGATTTGGACCCCACCAAGGTTTCTAGTGGTGGAGCCCACTTGCAATTGCTATAAAGAACCCATCTCCTTCATTTTTCCCATTTCCAGCACTACAAGAGCTTGTCTAGGGTTTTCCTTGCTTTTCTTCTTCTTCTTGCTTTCCATCACTCAATCTCCTACCAACCTTGCATCTCTTGAAAAATGGACTTCGTCACCCTCCTCACCATCTTGAGAGCTTCCCATTGATATCATTTTGAGAGAAAACCAACCATTTGAAGCTCTTCTTTGAGCTAGCTCTTGCCATTAGAAGACCCTACAAGTAAGCTCCCTCCCTAATCTCTTAGATATGTGTTCTTTTAGTCTTTGAGAAGCTCCATTTTCACTATTGTGAACTCTCTCTTCCTATTTCTTTGTTTGACCCATTTTTGGGTGTGTTTTGGGGGTTTTTGTAAAGATTGTGACCTTTGGCTTGAATAGCTTGTTTAGAGCTTGGATTGATTGTTTATAGACCTTGAGGCAAGTGGATGATTTGATATTTTAAACTTTTATTTATTTTAATGAAATGCATTGATGATTTCAATATATATTTCATACTATTATGGATTTGCATTGATTTGAAATAAATGTACATTAATGAGTCTTATTAGTTCATATAATGTTTTGGAAATATGGTTGTTAGCATTTCATTTATTGCTTGATTGAAGTTTAAATGATTCCTTGTGATTGTTGATTGTTCTCTCCTCTTTGTGGTTGAATGTGATGGAGGAGAAGCAGGTGTTTTGATTGATAATTATGGAAATGTTGATGTGGAGTTTGAATGATGTTAGAAATGAGTTTTGGAGACTTCTATGTTGGAATGGAAATATAGCTCATGTGAGTTGTAAGAAGTGGAAAGGAAAGGGAGTAGAACTGTCCCGGTGTCACGTCCCCCAAAATAAGAATTGGGGAAAAACGTGAAAAATGAAAATCAAATTTAAATTCCTGTGTTTTATACAACACAAGCTTCCAAAAGTGGACCCACATAAAATTTCAACCTGCGGTGAGTCAAAATAAATTTCACTAAGTGCAACGGAAGCTTTATTCAATTGGTATCAAATGTTCATAAATAAAACCCAACAAAAAAATCCAGATAAACATTAATAATTCAAGTTGCAGAATGAATTAAATAATTTCTAAAACAAGTCTCAACACCAAAAGAAAGTTCAATTAAAATAATTCAAAGGTGACGTTCTCTCTTGTGCTGGTTCAGACGGCTCCAAAGCCATCTCCGGCATCCCACTTCGGTTCGTCAGTTGGCTCAAACGTTTGAAACGTTTGACCCTCCTCCGTCTCCTCGGTAAAGTAGGGCTCGGTACCTATGCACCAAATATTACAAAGTAAATAGCAAGTACATAATCATAATTCGAAATTTAATACAATACGAGAAGAATATAGACAAGTGTGATCATATAGAAGTAATGACAATGACAATGACACGAAAGAACGTATAACATAATCCAAACAAAGCAAAATGAGCAATATAATTCACACGAAGACAAGTGTCCCCGTTTTGGGTGGTCTGCCCTAAATAAATTGGGAAAGCCCGTCCATAACGTTGGTGGTCATAAACCGATCAAATTAAAAACACAGGATAACATGTTCACATTCATAGCGGATTATAAGTGATCCGGTCACATCGGTGATCAGCCGTCCATATATCGATCTGCAGTCATCCATAAATGACCCACATAAACATAAACATATAAGCATAATAGACTTGAATAATAAAGCTCCGACACAAGAGTCCTAAGTCAAAATAAAGTGCTGGCCATTCCACATTTCATATCATAATCAAATCGTCATACAAAATTTGTCAAGCCACTTTATAGTCCATAACACACAATAGGGTATGCATCTAAAGGAATACACATCCTAAACCAACATATATATATATATATGCATGTGAAGGTTAAGACATAGATACGAATCGATCATAAGGTCAAACATAAGGTTTCGCACCCAACAACCACAGGAATCTCTAATAAATATAAGATCAACGCATCCCTTCTTCATTAATGGTGCATAGACCCTGTTAAGGGTTTTTCAATAGAGATGAGTTGAACTCGAATCCATTAGGATTTGCCCGAGGTCATACCAGGCATTAAACCCCACGTTAGTAAGATACCGTTTGCCCGGACGATATTTACTCGGTCTAATGATCTGATTAATAAGGTCCAAAATTATAATTTTGACACATTAAAATCAAAGATAACATTTAATATTTAATTTACAAATTGATAATGATAAATGACCTTAGTTTATAATTTTAGAAAGCTTAGGGTCCTATCTTAGTGTATTACCAAGAATATAAATTTTAAGAATCAAATGGGTTCATTAAAATTCATGTCCTAGGTCAATTGTACTCTTCCTCCTCCACACACCCTAGTCAACAAGGAAATAGTCACTCAACACAGAATGCACTTCTGTAGTAGGTAGTTTCACGCCAAGTGCATCAAGTCCTCTAGAAAGTGGGCCCCACTAATCAAACCTCACTCTCAGCCCCACCTATAAGGTCGCCAAGGGGCCTTCGACTAGATCCATGGTCAGGATTGACGATGATCAGGTCACTCCCCTTGACCCCACCAATAAAAAAAAATAAGAAACTCAAAAGTGATCTAATGTCCTGCACATGTGTCCCCCCTACTACCTTTTTGTTTTCTTTTTAATTCATGTACAGGTCAAGGTCAAACCACCCTTACACTATGTATGTCAAAAATGCATTGATAATGGTCCTCACCATATTTTATATGAAAAGAAACACTTGTCTCCATGTTCTGCAACTTGAGGTCTTCCCTCTTCATTTATTTTCTTCTAAAACATGTACAGGTCCAGCCTCACACAAAACTTCATTCATGCCTGTAGCAACCAGATGACTGGATAATGGGCCCCACAGTGCACAACCCCAGATCACCCACACAAGCAACGTCGCCCAGCCATGTACGGCCGATGTTCGGACCAGATCCACAATCCAATCATCCCTTGGTCCCACATCAAAATTAAATAAAAGAAAGCAACCCAAGGAGACTCACGCCCCTAATATTATAATCATCAGATGGTGACCATCGATATGCATGCAAGGTCTCATCACAAAAATGGAGTAAATCAAACCTTAGGGCATAAGAAAAGGGTTTCTACATGCATCCACACTGGAATCAACGAGAAATACATGCATTAAATTCACCAATTATATTTAGGTACTTGCCTTTCACCGGGGTTTGAGAAAAACGCACAAATCCTAACCAATACCCAAACTGAGATTCCCACAGAGCTCGAGGATAATCCTATCACCGATTTGACAAAGAAAATGGAAACAAATGCTCAGATGAGCAGATCTATGGTACTCCTATCCAAGTCTACCATTGAAACGAAAAAGGAGATAACCCAAGAATATATATCTACTCCTAATGGTTTGAGGTGGTACTCCTATCCAAGTCTAACATTGAAACGAAAAAGGAGATAACCCAAGAATATATATCTACTCCTAATGGTTTGAGGAGAGGGTTACCCGCGATAAGAAAGTTGAGCGAAGAATGATAGTATCCTCTAATCTTGGTTCTGATGGCTGGATCATAAAATTGGAATGGCTTGGGAAGTTGAAAGAGGAAGACGACGAAAAATAACCGAGAGGAGTTGCAAAAAGAAGTCAGAAGAGATAAGACATGCGGTTATTGAAAATAGGGATTAGGTTAAAAGGGAATATTCTCTGGGCTTAAGTTATTGGGTCAAACTACGGGTCAGGTCATCTACCTATTAGTCAAACTCACCGATCCACACATCTAATCTAACGTGTGCCACACTTAATCCTACCCACTTAAATAACTAAAATACATTTAATTAAAATAATAATAATATTCTAATTAAAATATAATTAAATATTATTTGCGGGACCGAGATCTTACACCCGGAACCCATTTTTTTGCAGTTCCCTCAAACAAACCTAGTGGTCGCTCGAGCGAAGTGTCCAAAATAGGCTCTGAACCATTCCAGTAGACAGTTCGCTCAAGCGAACATTCCCAGGATCACATCAGAGCTCTCACAGAACCTTGATAGTTCGAGCAAACTATTTGTTCGCTTGAGCCAACAAGTTCGCTCGAGCGAACCCTTCTTCGCTCAAGCGAACTCTCCCAGAATTATATCAGGTCCCTCACAGAACCTTGTTAGTTCGAGCAAACTTCGTGTTCGCTGGAGCCAACATATTCGCTCGAGCGAACTCGTTATCTGCTTGAGCGAACCTCCCAGAAAACCATTCCAGAGAGCTCGTCACTCGAGCGAACTCCTTGTCCGCTCGAGCGATGGACACTATTCATCCAGGATCATTCTGTGAGCAAAAATGAAATGTTTAATGGATTGAGGGAGGTTTGTTGGTAACCCTATTGTGATGGAAAAACTTGTAACCATTGTTTAGCACCCATTTGAAAATAGAAACCAAACCACAAGCTCTCATTTAAAGTTTTGAAAATCCTAAGGAGTATAAAGAGCCCGGGATGTCTCCAAACTCAAGGAGTACCATTTTTTATTGAATTTGACATACGGGACCTATATTCACCTTGATCAATTTTGAATCCCGATACTTGTCTCGAAAATTCATGATTTATGATTTATCGTTCCCGGAATTACAAAAACTACTATTGTAGTATTTTGCCAGTCCCGATATGCACTTCTTATTTTGAAATGATATCCGTGCCTTTGAGCACACCATCCCGCCCGTTTTTGTAAGTGCATCATATGTATTTTGTATATGACTTGAATTTCGTTATTTGACCTATGAGTCGGCACCACTAAGCTTGGATAACCTGGTCCGATCCACCGACTTAGAGATCCCCCTCTTGTCCCGCCAGCTGCAGTTTGGATCCCGCTACCCGGTTATTACCGTGGTCTTGTCCCGATGCCACAGATTGCTACTGTGGTTCCCAATGCCCAGGTTCGCTACCGTGGTCATGTCCCGTATTATTTATTATGTATATGTATAAGTTACTTATGTTGCATCTCCTCACTTCGGTGACTGAGGTCAACATCCCGATATGCTCATGTCACTTCGGCGATAGAGAACTTAGCTTCGTGTGGTTGCCATATTGCTTGTTTCCCGAATTCCTTTGATACCTTACTTGTTTTAAATTGCATATATGTTTTGAATAGATGATCCTTTTGTTTTATGAAATTTATTATTTTAACAGGTTTAAATATTTTCCAAGGTAATTTCAATTGTTATATTATCTTTTCACCCACCTGCCAAACTGTCGTGTTTGACCCTTTGCTTTGGTACTCAGGTCCTATTGTCGGTTATCCCAAGGAGGAGCACGAGGAGTCGGTCAGAGAACCGCAACGTCTAGTTGAGTGACACGCCGATGATGTCGTTTAGACATTCGGGTGTTGGAGTTACGTAACATTTTGGGTTAGGAATTAACCATTCTTTTGGGAACTTGATATCTTGTTTATATTGGCCTTTGTTGGCCTCTATTTTTGGGGTAATGTAATTAAATGATCTTGATGTAAACTTTAACTTTCTTTTGGAAGATAGCTAATGATCACTGCTCATTTTGATACTAGGTTTAAAATATGATTTGATCGTGTTATCTTGGACATGAATGTATGAATTAGATTTGCTACACGCTTCCGCACTTAAAAGAAATATTCATGTTGATGTGATATCCTCACCGCGGACACCTGTGAGAAATCGCATGTACGAGTGGCATCCTTTATAGACTCGTACACGTTTTGATTTAAATTAATTCATAATTTTGGTATGGATTGTAACTTTCATTATCCTTCTGGTTACCGTTCATCATTCATAATTTTTAGTCCCGATCCCGGATTAGGCCCGTTGACCCGGTCGGGGGTCGCGACAAGTTTGGGGTGCTTGATGTGGTTACATATACCGAAATGATCAATGGCCTCTGCAAAGAAGGCTTGATGGAGGAGGCAATTGAGCTATTCTGTCAAATGCAGGAAAATGGTTCTTTACCTCACACTTCCACATTCAATCCAATTCTTCGTGGTTTTTGAGCGGCTAATGAGATACAAAAGGAGTAGCAATGAAAACTCTTCATAGAATGGTTGAGATAGATCTTATCCTAGATGTATACACCATGTCTATTGTGGTTGAGTTGCTCTCAAAGGACAAGCAACATAAAAAAATATCTTGATTGTATTCCTACTTTTGGTAGAAATGTCTTAGAGTGGTCCTAAAATAGTTGTTTGGTTTTAAGTATGCTATATAAAAAAATGTCCAATAGAAATGACACCATTTTTTTCTCTTTGTGCCTCCAACAAGAAGAAAATCTTATTATTTACTGTCTGTGGCACTGCTTCCTACCCGTTTACAATGTGTTTGATATACGTAATACATGGAATTAATGTTAATCCTTTCTTTTGCTATTTTTCTGCCATAGATTCTCATTTATTTGTGTGTAAATAGAAAATGGTTGAATTATTTTTTTTTCCATTGAGTTATTCATATTTGTTGATTTTGAAACTAAACACAAAGCCCTAATGCTATGATGATGTTAGTTTGTGGTGGTTATCTTCGTAAGCAATTTCCCGAACATTCCTCAAGTCTAAGTTCCTGTTTGATAAGGTGGCGATTGGACCAGCAGTCATTGCAAATTACATCTTACTTTATCTGGCTATATTATTTAATCTTTTCCATCTTATTTGTATACTTTGTCCTTGGGTATTGTAATAAGATTAGCAGCGTACCAAGGAATCCAAATGAAGTTGCTTAGTGCATGGAGGTTCTAATAACTGTGCTGATCTTACTGAGAATAGCTCTCAAGCTGCAAGAGCATCTTATGACAAATGGAGCAAGGACAAGCATCTAAGTCTCATGATGATCAAAAGATCCATAGCTAAAAATATCCGTGGTTCTATCCCGGATAATGAAAATGAGAAAGCCTATCTCAAATCTGTGGAGCAGCAATTTCAAGCATCTAATAAGGCTTTGGCAGCTACTTTGATTTCCAAATTATCTTCAATGAAATATGATGGATCTAGCTGTATCTGGGAACATATCATGGAGATGAGGGATACAGCGGCCCAACTCAACTCTCTAAAAATGACAATTTATGAGAATTACATAGTCCAATTTATTTTAAACTCCTTGCCCCCTCAATTTGGACCTTTCAAAATTTCATATAATACTCATAAGGAAAAATGGACTACGAATGATTACCATCTCATGTAACAGATGTATAATCTAAACAGGCTCAAAAGTGGTAATAAGGTCCAACTGAAATCCAGAATCAAGAATCAATTTGCAAGTCCCCACCGCTTTCACTTCAGCTTCCAGCCGGTTTCCCATTGAAGAATAATAGCACCGAAGTTCTTCTTCACTCATGAACTTCAGAAAAACGATGAGATTGAAGTCAAGCAAGTTCGTTCGAGTAATAACCTGCCTAATTGGTTTATCAAGTATTTGCCAAAATCAGTATTCCAACAGCTTATATATGAGATTGGCATGCGTAAAGTTCATCATCAAACTATGTAAATGGTTGTTATCATGAAGGGAAGTAATTAATCGAGGTGCATCCTGAAGTATATTGCACAGGACATTTGTGCAATGTACTCTTTTTCATTTTCTAGGTTTTATCCCACTAGATTTTCATAGTTAAGGTTTTAATGAGGCAGCATTGTGCACGTTCAACACTAGTTCAATGATCTTAAAGAATTTTGCACTCTTTTTCCTTTGCTTCAGTTTTTTCCGATTAGGTTTTTCCTCAGCAGTGTTTTTTAATGAGGCAACTGTCATTGAGTGGTGGTTATCCAAAGGGGAGTGTTATAAACTATGTATCATAGGTGGATGCCCACAAGAGATGAGTTAGGGCTAGAATCCTATTATAATTAGGGTTCCTCGATGAGAATGTTACTTTAACTACAAATAGGCATCCTCCTTTGTTTTTGTACACACTTGAAATAATAAAATAACCTCTCTCTTTTCCCTATAATGTTCTCTTTCTAAGTTTCTCCTTTTTCTAACATTATGAGTATTCATATTAGAGACGCCCCAGTGCTCATGCTCAGCCGGAATTTCACACTATTCAAAGTAATATCCACCATTCTATTAGTTAGTATGTAAAAAACATTTAAGATTATCACCTAAAGGCATAACGGATAGTGTGCATGTCTGGTCCAGTTTAATCAAATTACCATAGCCCTTGATACAGTCTTTTAACCATAGACTTTTTGGCATTCAATCCTGTAGTGCCTAAAGGACCGATGATCATAAATTAGGCATAATCGCAGATCATGGATCGATAAGATAAGACTGTGAAAGAAGCTGCTTCGATAAAAGGTGAAGTAAAGCCCCCATATAGCTGTACTTACATCAGTCCGCTCGAGGAGAAATCCCCCCTTACTCCGAGTCCCTTTAAATGCCCGTTTGGTAATTTACTTTTAAAGTAAAGTGGAGTGAAGTGAAATAAAAAGAATGAATAAAATATAAGTGAGTTATGATGGTATTTTGTTTTTAGTTATATGAGATGGAATATTTTTGACTTTTTGTATGGGGAAATGTAATTTTTTCGTCTTTTAGTGAGTAAATGTAGTTGCTTTTTGACTTTTTTTTAAAAAGATGAAAGGAATTTTGTGAAAAAGTGTTTTTGATGGGATGCTTAACTTGACTTCACTTCACTTAACTATATTAGTAAAATTATCAAACGGGCCCTAAAGATTCATCAACAGTGTCATTATGAATGAATGTTCAGAATGTGAAAAATAACCTACTGTATATTTAATAAAGGGCTAGTGAGGGATGGACCCAGCAAATTTTCCTTGGGAAGACCATAGAAGAAATTTTTTTAAAAAAAATTTATGGTGGGGCCATTTGTAAAACCTTCTCCCTCACACCCAGCTAATTAAGCCAGCCCACTTGGGTCAAGCAAACTCTTCCGCATGAATTCTCCTCTGCAGGCATCATCATCATATGATCATATTCATCCCTTGTAAGTTCTATGCAAATGAAAAACTATACTAATAAGGGATGCAGATGCTTGGGACCACCCACGTTGACAATCTTTAAAGATCAATCTGCCCATTTCACATAAAGCTTTCGCATATGCAGGAAATGAAGATCAATCAGTAGGTAGGCAGCAACCACCTGAAATGCTTGAGAATCACCAGTTGCTATCACGGTTTCAGAACCCACTGAAGTGATTTTGTAGCACTGCTTTCTCTCTTTTGCTATGTATATCCATAGGAAATGAACTGTATCGGGTATATCTCATTATAATTTAAACTTTGTGTCTAATAGGAGCATCCTTTACAGCCCAAGAAAAAAAAAGGGCTGGCATTTGTGTGCCACACATGGGAGCAATGTATATCTGCAATTGAAAGACCCCATGCTGCTTCGATCCAGTTCCAAGGTCAACCAAAAAAATTATTTATAACAAAATAAATAAAAAATTCAAATCAACAAAAATAAAAAAAGAAAACCAAACTTTTCTTCCTTGTATCAACTTCAACATACACATTTCATCTTAAAAATAAAGGATTCGTATACATTTCTGCTCATTTTGAATACTATATCAAAACTTTGAAAATAACCTTAATTTATAGAGATGGAAGGCATCCCTTTGAATTGGGTCACATCCATACAAATGGGCTCAAGAAACACATTTTATTGAAAAAACACATATGTAGCCCAAGAGACACGTTTTATTGAAAAAGCAAATATTATGTGTTTTTAAAAGGACACATTCACAAATGGGCTCCAAGAAGCTGATGTGGCTTCTCCTAAGGCTGGAATTGAGGGGTTTTTTTTTTTTTTTTTTTTTTTTTTTTTTTTTTCCAACCAACATTCAGCTTTGAAGAGAAAAAATTGTTAACAAGAGAACATCATCAGAACCAAAGAATTTCAAAATTATTAATAATTAAAAGGATTGTTCAACAATTCACTGTACCGCTTTACTAGATACAGCCGAACCTCCCCGCCAAACTGACAAGAGGAAATAAGAAAAATCGCCAAAGGAAAACTTACACATGATCACCAAAGACATTCCTTGTGATTTGGGACCTGAACCAGCTAACAAACAAGTTAGCAGCTTCAGCAACACAAATTACCAAAAGAGCGAGCTGAGAATGGGATGTAGCAGATAAGCAGTTACTGGCCCACAGCTGGATTGAAATCATGAATCCCCTTATTATGCTGTGAGGACTATGATTACAATGAGTAGTACAACCCCGAAAATCACCAATAGCAAGCAGGTCTGCATAAACAACAAAATCAGGAGTTGACAAAATCATTCGAAGTAAATAGAAAGAGAAACCAAATATATGCAAATTCTTGTAGAAACAAGCCACGCCTGGAACAGAATGCTTGGCCCACAAATGAGGATTTCCTCAGAATTCATTTAGTTAAAACTTAAAAATTGAAAAGAGAAGGGAAAAGGGAAAACTTACCAGAGATGAATTCGATTTTTGGGTCTTGGCTGCTTTTGCAAGTTGTGATTTTGCCTGTGCAGTTGCCGCATGGGAGTTGTCAATGTTGGATTCGATATCATCTGAATATGTAAATGTAAAGCAAAAGGTGAGGTTTTGGGTAAGAAAGATTGACAGGAAAATCCAGGTAAGGTAAGATACTTACCAATCATAACTCCTTGCTCATGAACCAGCACTGCAAGGTCCTTGAAGATTTCGTTGACCTCACCGATCTGTTGCTGGATCTCTTGGATTCCTTGCTCTCTTTCCTCAATAATGGCCTCATTGAAGGAAATTTCATTATCCAGAAGCAGTACCTCTTGCCTGCAAGAAGCACAATAAAAAAAACTCAGGGACCATATTCCTTGACAAAGGCAGGCCAGGTCCAGGTAAAAAAACTACAGAAACCAGCTGACCTGTACTCCAGTTATGGGACCAAACTGAAGCAATCATTCAATTTAATGTAAAATAAAACAAAACAAAACACCTTCTAGGGATTATATGGCAACTTATATAACCTTACAGGTTGATTTAGGTTGGGTCACGATAACCCAAGCCAAGCCCCTTTACTGACAGGTAAATCTGGCCTGGTCAATGACAATATAGTTTCAATCAGCACAACAAAGCCTGGCCTGAGCCACTCATCACTATTTAAGTACACTACAAAGCAAAGTCCGGATTTGCCCATGCCATCAAAATTCGTACCTATTTTTTCCCCTTTTACAATCTAGGGATTTTAACAAAAAACTATAAAGTACACTAATTAACAATTGGTGATAATGATTTGAGTTTACACCAAAGGATAACTTAAAGCTTGGGATATTTTTTTGACAAAATTGCCAATAGGTCACGATATCACAACCTAGATAACCCTTAAAAAGTTCTGACCCTTTACCTTCATCTCTATTCCTATTTTATACATCTTTTACAGTCAATGAAAACCCTAGTTTCTAAAATATAGCTGACTAATTACAATTAGTCAAACCTCAATATACACAGTGACAAGTGATCAACAAATTACAATTGCCTTGATCACTGCTAACCAGACCAAAACAATAGACCATTTGATTGGGTAAAGAGACAGATTGATGCGGAGGGTGGATTGATGCAAGGTGGGAAGAGATGAAGATGGAGGAGGGGATAGGTTCAGACCTCACGCCTAAGTTGAATAGGCCTCACACCATACCTTTTGCAGGAAAGGGAAAAGAGACCAAAGCACTCCAATGTTTTCTTTCATTAATCATGTCTCCACAGCCAAGGAGGCTTTACATTGCTTTATATAATAAAAGAGAGCCTAAAACTAATCTCAAAGCTAGAAACAATTCATGGTCAAAATTAAAGCACTTATATATAACCTATGGACCCTACTTGCACAAGCAAAGCTCCAAATAATTAAAATAAATCAAAAAAATTAAATTAGACTGGGTCAACCCACAAATCATGGGTCTGTCCTGCGTCAGCTTCTCCCGAACCAAAAGTCAATTGCACGAATCTTCGATGTTTTGTAGATGTCCTCCAGGATCAAAAGTCAATTGCACGAATCTTCGATGTTCTTGCTCTTCATTTACTTTGCATGGCTGGGAGGCTTTACTCAATCTTCTTGACTGCAAGCATGTCTTCCACTCAGAAGTAAAATGGAGGTGTCGTTGCTTCTGAAGTCTGCATTCTGCTTGGATGTGAGATCTAATCATTAAATGCTTCAATTGTTGATGTTGTACCACTTGCACACGTTCTCCTAATTTTGATGGTCGATCTCCAAGGACAAAATCAATATGAGAAACTTCTATGAGTTGGGCAATATCCTGATCAATCGCCTGTTCTTCCGATGATTTAATTTGTGGTTCTGGCAGTGGGCTTATATTTAGAACCAGCAATTGATCAGACCCCTTGCTAACTATGTCCGATTCTTCAATGGCCGGTTCTTTTCTATGATTGGCTGCCTTGCATTTCTTCATTAATAACATCCACAGAAGAAAGTTAAGGACCAAATGTAGCCTTAAAATCTTCTGCTTCTTGTTCTGGCTTCTCAATGTCAAGCTTGACATCCTCTGCCACAGGTTCCACATCAGGGGCTTTTATTGTCTTCTGAGAATTGGATTTTCGCATGAGAGACCGATCAAGCTTGTACTCAACACGGATGGGTTCCCTATGTGCTTCAAAAATGTCTTTGCAGGATCCATATTCTCCAATATATCTAGTCTTAAACCTCCAATAAAACAATTAAAATCATGTCTCACTCTCCTTTAGTTTGCATAAACATTGCAACTTTGAGAATTGCAGGTATATTCGTCCACGGTCAAGTCTCCTTGTTGCAAGTTAATATTTTTTTAAAGTAGACTTCATTCTCAAAATACCAATCTCCATATATTATTCATACAGAATTTTTTTGAAGGTCATAGGAGAATCTACATATTGGCATTTTCATATTGACTCGGATGCAGGGAATTAAAATTTAATGCTCTTCAAAGACCAAGCTGACCTGATGTGTAGATCTGATTGACAGAAGTATGCCTGTGAAGATGGATCGTCAATCGGAATCCAGATGAGCCAGATATCACTGAATGAAGATCAACGGTTGAGACTGAATCTACTGATATCAGCATTGTTGTTGTTGGGCTCTTCTTCTGTGGGCTGCCAATCGGGCTGTCAAACTGACCTAGTGTTGGACCTAGGCTCTTTTTTCCTTTTTTTGCTTTTTTGCTATTTCGGGTTCAGGGTAAACCCAAACTAGAGCCCAGCTGTGGGGTTCACCACAAGCCAACAACTTTTGAGGCATTGTTTGGTCTCGTGTGTCGTGCAGGAAAGTAGATAAACAGAAAGCTTGTACGATGAGATCACCTCGTGGTAACAAAAAAGAATGAAATAAAATATTAATTTCCTCGTGATATATCCGATCGCCGTCATCATCTCTTCATTACGTATCACCTACATTTTAGTTTCTAATAGACTAAATACGACGGCAGTATTATGATGAGAGGGAGAGAGAGGGAGGGAGGGAGGGAGGGAGGGAGAGAGAGAGTGATTTGTTTTGGTTCATTTGTTTTATACTTTTATGCATCACCATCATCAATCATGACATGAGAAAAGGAAACGAACAAATATCCTCGCCCCTAGTGTTCCAGAAGTGTGCATAGTTGGCAGCATGGAAGGTGTTGGTGGGAACGGCATCAATGGCTTCTAGGATATCAACTTCCACACCTGCTAGGTCATTTCACTGAAGGTTAGGGGAGATTAAAGGGTTAGTTAGGTCGTATGGGAAATTTCATCGAGAAGATCTTTCATGTTTCTGGTTACACTTTTTTGGCATAAATTCAAACCATTATCGTCAATTGCTAAATAGTGTACTTCTCAATAATTTCTTGGTAAAAATCCCAACAATCTATAATCCAAATTAGTAGTAAACAAACTAAATAACAATCATTAATAACAAAAGAAGAAAAAGTTAAATAGCAGGTGGAAGGGTCTATCCAAGTAATAGCTTAAAATTATTACAGCAATTGGTGAAGGATTACTTTTAGTGCTATTGCTAACAAGTAACAAAGGTAGACCATGTTGCGCAAAGGACATGTAGGGTTCAATTGGCCACGACATCAGGAACCAAACTCAATAGATTGCAGCCCATTTTGTGCAACCTTAAACCAACCTTTTTGTGGTGTACAATCCTAACAAAGAGACTGATAAGCAGTCGTGCTTCTCCTTACGGGAAGCACTCTTTTTCCTACCGGCTTGTTTATAAATCCACTCTTTTTTCTCTTAAAGGCGTTTCTGACTGTGGGTAATAAAATTTTTGGTGGAAGGCTAACTCAGCTGCACGTGTGTTGGGAATGAATGTTCGCCAGGTTTCATTCGATTTGTTGCTAAATGGAATGCAATCCGAATCGTTCTCGTCATTTCTTCTGTTTCTATTAACGCTACGCTAGACTGAACACTAACCCAATCTTGTTTTTAGGTCTGAAACTCTTGATTTTATACTTACCCGAAGGTCTTATCTATACTGTTCTTGTTTTCTCTTCCTGATAAAAATAGCTAACAGTTAAGCTTTATCTTTACCTTTAGGCCTTCATAAAGGTAACCCAAAACAGTAAAACGATACATAGTAGTCAAACAGACTGAGTCAGTGGAGAGGGCATTGGTAGCGGTCTACTGGGATTTTGTGGCCTGAACGTGTGAGATACGCATTTGATCGGAACAAGTTCTCAGCTAAAAGAGTGTACAAAAGGTCTCCACTGCCTCTGTGAAGGGGGGAAGCTCCATACGAGGCTGGGCCAGCTCTTTCTTCTTTTCCAAATGGAAGGAATCCCGATCCAACATCGTCTCACTGCCCTGTTTCCGCGAATGAGGCTTGCTTGCCATGACCAAGTCAACCTATTGCTACTTCTGGTTAGCAGAAAGAAAACCCATGTTGTGCACTTGAAATAGACAAATCATGGTATTAAATCACCAATATTGCATAGTCTACATAGAACTAATTCTTAAAAGAAGCTCCTTACACTATCCACAGACCACAAAATTATATATTGACGATAAACATAAAAGCAGCACTCACCGTCTCGACTCTACAAGAAGAGCTCGTTCCTCTGGAATTTTATCTGAACGTATGTCCAGCTCACCTGCAGTAAAGCTGTATCAGAGATGATGAAAGCCACAAATTAGTATACAGGCATTCTGAGTTTATGGAGGGAAAAAAGAAAGATTGCACAGCATGCCAAATAAAACTATACAGATAAAAAGACAGAAGGTTTGTGTGCAGACAAATATTAAATGATCTGATAATGTATTCAAGTGCGTGACAATGACAATAGAGAGACAACACAATGTACATGCGCGGGGGAGGAGGGAGTTATAATATTTGATTTCTGTAATTCATTTGTGGCTCTGCAAGATAAATAAATGATGCATCTTGCCTCTACGCTTCAACAGATTGGAAGAAGCTTATGCCTCCAAAGGCTAAGGATTCTAGCGCATGCAGTCGGACCATACAGAGGTATTTCAGTAATCTTAAAAATATAATTGAATGTGCAACGGTCTTTGTATATACACTTCTCATAATGACCTATTGTATGAATGTATTTTCTTGCAAACATTGCTTATGATCATAGGCAATAATTTAATGGACCATATCCTGAAACATGATATTATATCATGGAATATGGTGCCCTTGGCCCCTAGGTCGTCAAGTGGGCTATTCAATCTTCAATAGGACGTTTAGCCTATTTGAGAAACATTTTTCAATTTTGATATGTATTGCCTCGAAACTATCCTTTCATGATGTGCAGATTGAAAATGCATGTTTTGTCTCACACAACTTTATAATGATGAGAAATCCAGGTAACAATGACTTATATCAACGTCATCATCAAAAAATTATAATAATGATGACAACACTGGTAATGGTGGTGGTGAATTTGACAGCCAATATGTTGATCACCACCAAGATGCAACAGCGACAGATAGGTTAGAAGATGCCAAAGAACTTAAATTTAGAAACTTCTATTAAAAATATGACTCCCTTGATCTTTATACCAACCATATATAAGCATGTGAAATGTGGAAGTAAAGAGAACATCAATCAGGAGTAACGTGAAATGTGGGATTTCTTCCAATTTCTCCCCTTATTAGCAGAACCCCACTTGCTAGTTTCCCCGCATTTGGACACCCACTTATACCCCCATACATATGCATGTGACCCCTGAAAAGTTTCTTCTAGCCATTCATAAATTTGTACGTTCAATTTGGAGCAAAGTTCCTACCTGCCGTGCAGCTGAGATGAGCACACACATGCAAGTGTCATGCACATGGGTGTATAGCAAACCTCAAAATAACAGAGAACCGGAGCAAAGAAGTTAAACAAGACAAGGTCCTTTGCCCTCAAATGTACCTTGAAGGAAGAACTGCCTGGGGAACAAAAGGGGAATACGCTGTCTCCCTCTCAGCTGCAAGTCGCTGAGCCTTCTGAAATTCTTTCAGAACCGCTTGGAAATCTTTTGCAAGCTTAGCATCAGCAATCTTTTTGCTTGCCTGCATGTAGATAAACACATTTGAAACAAAACATCTACAGAGAAATAGACTACACATTAAAGAGTGAAGGGGAAGCAACATCCAAGACCAATTTATTTATGCAGCATTTCTGCAATTTCCTTTAGGGTGCGTTTGTGCGACAAGCTGTATAGAGGGAAATAGTTCTGATTTTCCATGCTGCTCCTTTTTCCATCACTTGGTGCAATGCATTTTCTCATGGAAAAGGGGAAAAAGGATAAGTTCCTCGATAGAGAGGATTTTGATTCCTATGTGGAGGGTAGGAATGTAGGACACCTCTCGCTAAGAAATGGAATTTCTGCATAGAATGGAATCCTCCTGTTGCACGAATGCATCCTTAATCAATATCTTAAAGAAAGCTTGAAGGTTGAAGGTCAAGCATCGTTAAGGGCCTGTTCGGGTATATAAAGAAAAGAACATGGAAATGGAAATAGATGCTGCCTGGATTTCCCGGAAGCCTAGAAATAGATAGGAAACAGCCGCCCAGTTATTGCAAAGGAGATTACTTCAAATGAAAGGCCCGAAAACCTAACAACAAGCGTCCAATAGGAAATAACCATCTCGTAAAGCGTATGACTCAAATGTCAGGAAAGGCCATTTCCAGGGAATAAAATTTTCCAAAATAGCCAGAGGCCCTTAGTGACTTTTCTCGAGAAATGTACGACTCAAATGAAAGGAAATGCCATTTCCAGGGAATAAAAATTTCCATAATAGCCAGATTCCCTAAGTGACCATGAATATACACCTCGAGAAATAAGTTACAAAGCAGCAATATGAGAAACCTTTTCTCTAAGCCAAAAAAATTATCTAATTATAGCAAGCAAAGTCCACAATACATTGAACGGAGAAAATACATCTTGACTGGAGAAAACGGCAATGACAACGGCAACGACAACAGTAATCTAAAAAAGATCCTCAAGATTCTGTCTAATGAATTCCAATCTATATCATTTAGCTCAAACTTTTTAATTGGAGATTAACTTAAGAGCCTAAGGGCATATTATTACAATCTCTTTCTCCAAAAAGGGGATGGCTGAAGGCCTTTGATAAAAGGAAAATCCTGGGCGAAGGATTAAGGGTGGAGATACATTAGTCTGGTTTCACTTTTGCAATAAGGACATATTCATTTACAAAGGAAAAGGATCGATTTCCGAGAATTAACTACAATTTAACCATCTCCTAACTTTTCACTCAAGCTTGAACATATTCATGTGTATTTTGTGAGTATATATATTTACATAAATATATAGTTACCGTGCGATGAGAGGTTTGCAGCAAAGGCTCATCTCTTCCTTTTCTATGTTTTTCAAGTCTCCCTCTAACTCGAGATATGCATGAGTGAAATAAGTGGGATTCTGTAGTGGGGCCCACCTTTTAAAATCTCAAATGCTAAAAATAGATTAGAGGAATACAGCCAAATTTTACTCTAAAGGGAGTTGGTTCCACACTAACATGGAGAAAAATTTGTTTTCAATACATCTTCAATCACATGCTCAATCTTAAAGCGTGCCCCATTAATCATCATCATCAACAAAGCCTTGTCCCAAATATATTGGGGTCGGCTACATGAATTTTGCTCCTCCATTCCAATCTACCATCAGCCAAATCCTTGGATAGATTGCACTTCTTCAGATCTATTGTTACTACTTCCATCCACGTCCTCTTCGGCTTACCCCTTCCCCTCAATGGGCCATCAACCTGCCTGGAAACAATTTTCCTCATTGGTGTCATTGCTAGCTTGCTTTGGACATGTCCAAACCATCTCGAACAGGCTTCTCTTATTTTATCACCCATTAATGCTACCCCTAGATCAGAGAATTAAACAAGTGGATCTTCACGATGAGGCCCCACATACTAAAAATCTAAAATGTTCAAAATGAATTTAGTCCTATCGCATAGAATGTGGCAAGATTTTCTTTTCATATTAGTGGAGCACACTTTTATGATGGAAGATATATTAAAAATAAACTTTTATCCATCTTTCATTGGGACCATGATGCAGGCCAGACAATAGGTCGGCCAACCCATTGGGTCCAGTCTATAGGCCTAACAGGACATCCATTTAGTTAGAAATGGTATTAAGTAGTTTGGTTTGTTTAGGAATATTATTAGTGAGTTTTCTATTTTATTTTAGGCATTATTCAAATATTAGAAATTATTGTTGATTATGGATTAAGCCAACTCCCCTATATAAGGATGTTAGGTCACATTTTATTTAGAATACTTACTATCAATTAATCTTTGAGTTATGAGAGTTTGTCTTCAATTATGGGGTTTCTCCTCATCGTGAGTGTGCCTTAGGGCTGGAATCCATCATTGGATTCGATCAATCCCTCAAGAGATTGATCTATTGCTCGATTGCATATCCGGGCTGCGCCAGACCAACTCTTTTTGGAGTAAACTTTGGCCATATTTCATATAAAAGAAGGGCATCTATTTTTAGCAATTCAGATTTTAAAAGGGGGGTCACACTATATGATGCAGGTCAAAACTCAAACCCATGGTCGGCCAGCTAATTGGGCCCTGTCCACATGCCCAATAGTACATCCATTTAGTTATAAGTTTTAATTACTTAAGAGTCTTATTTAGAGAGTTGTGATTTATTTAGAAGTCATTAAAATTAGGATTTTTATTTTATTTGAATTGCAGGCAGGTTTAGTTACATTTATTGTTAGGAAAGTAGAGTCCTACCAGGAAAGGGGATGTCCAACCCTTCCTATAAATATGTAATCCCTCCATTGGGAGAGTAGTTCATGATTATTCAATAAAGACCAGTATCTTTGGTTTGTTGTTTCTCTTCAATGGAAGAGTGCTCGTAGGTGTTGAGTTCCGAGAGGAATTCGGCCAACTCCCATATGCAGAGTTGGTCCTCAATGGAATCCGTCCAGGATTCGGCAAACTCTTCCATAGAATTTGTCTACACCCAATCCATCACTATTCCATCACCGCTTGTGGATCTGAGGCTGCGTCACTAGAGAAAACAATTTGTTTCACTCATGCATATCTTGATTTACAAGGAGACTTAAAATATATAGAAAAGGAAGAGGTGAGAATGAGGCAAGCCTCTCATTCCACTATCATACAAGATCATTTCTACATATATATTATGGAGAACCTTCTGCTGAGCACAATTACTGTGAGAGCTAACTATTTCAGCCCCTTTTGTGACATGCTTGGATGTATGCCAAATCATGGGAGAACAGTGGGATGGAAACGTCCGAAGAAAACTCATCCCGGTTGGATCACATCTCAACCCTCGATTTAAGAGCCTCAAAGTTTAATGACTTGTTAAGATACATTTTTTTCCTGAATTCCACCATTACAGCACAAGTTCCAATCCAATTCTGACTCCCCTCGATGATCGTTGCAAGACTAAGAAACCAATGTGGGATATAATATAGGAAGCAGAAGTGGGAAATGATACAAAGAGTGATGCAGGTGATGTCCCGTATCAAAATGAGCAACAAGAGCTTTTTTTTCTTTCTTTTTTTTTAGAAATACATATCCCAGTAACACGGCTCCTTATGTGGAAAACTATCTTCACCCACAATGTAACCTAGCCATTCACAAATACAAATGGAAAGAATCCTAATAGTATTTTAAGCCATAATTTTATTTTATTTTTTTAATGTTTATTTTAAGCCATAATTGTATGTAGAATTTTACAAAACAGCACATTGACACAACTGAAGAGAGGAACAAACGATAAGAAAGCGTCATTTTAAACCGCAATGAGTAAAACATAACAGAAATGTTAGTTGCACTCACACTAACTTCAGTATTGTGATCTGTTTCACTGGCTCGTTTAAGTTTTGCAGAAGTATCTTTCACCAGCTGACTAATATGTAGCCTTGTCTTGTGCCTGAAAACATTTAAAAGTTGAATCAATCAAGCAATTATAAGAATAAATGCAATAGAAAATTGGAAAATTGTCATGCAGACATCTTTCACATGCTAAAGAACATCCATTTGAAAAGATAAATAGGAAAGAAACAGAAAAAAAAAAATCATGGTTACAACATCATAGCACGGAAAGAATCTGCAAAATCAAGTTGCAAACCAGACAGGCAACTTGCTGATCACTAGTATAAGGCTGATGGACCAATAGGATAAAAGGCTAACATAACAACAAGAACTAAACTAACTATTTCAAAAATCATCATCTTACGCTGATCCCATCAATCTTGGGTTGGCTCATAGTATTCTACTATTTAGTCATAAAAAGTTATGTACAAAATACTACCCATGTACTCTCTCTCTCTCTCTCTCTCTCTCTCTCTCTCTCTCTCTCTCTCTCTCTCGCATGAATGTGCTCGCTTTATCTATCTATCTAAACAAGTATACTTGAGAACATGAGACTCGTTGGCATCAATAAGACTGACATACAAGAAACATTCTAATATCCTAACATCATGCATCCCCAAAAGAGCACATCAAGATATACGATATCATCTCTAACTAATATTTGTTAAGCATTGATTACTTGGTTATGTTACCCTCAAGACTTGTTTCTCACTTCTTGATGCAATCCTAGGGTTAGGATGCAAGTGCTAGGGCACAATTAGGTTCCCACAGGAACAATCACGTGAAGAAGACAATCTCCAACGATAAATCCACACATGGAAATTTTATTAACTCTAAATTCTCTGAGAAATAATTCTCTACAAAGCCATATAAATAGTAAAAGAAACTTAAACCCTAAAAAATCAATCCTAATCAAACTAGGAAACCAAATAATAATCTTACCAAAATTAGAAACTATTCCTAAAAACAACTTCTTAAATAAAAATTAGAAGCTAATAATAATAAAGAATTCCTAATCTTGATTGGGTCCCACAATTGGACCACGAGTCTTGGCAACCGTGTGCTACTGCATAAATTCCCCCCAGGTAGAAAAAGAGTTCGTCCTCGAACTCGGCTCTTCTTCTTGATGTTACTTCTGTAGATAGTGTGTACGTGAAGTGCATCCTTGGTGAGACGAGAACTGGACTCATGCTTTGGTGGTGTCGGCTTCATAGGACGGAGAGTGACTTGCTTTTCACCATGCATGAATGTGTAGGTGTTGTCGCGCATGCCATTAGTGCCATTCCTGTCATACATCCATGGACAACCCAACAAAATATCACAACTATCCATGGGTATCACATTACACCAAACTATATCTGTATAATCTGCACCAATGGAAAAGGTAACTGGATATGCATATCGGACTTGCACTTCATCACCTGTCATTAACCATCTAGCAAAATAAGGACGATGATGCTTCCGAACTTTCAACTATAAGCGATCCACAAAAGCTTGGGAGATGAGATTCTGACAACTGCCTCCGTCAATGACGACTGTGCATTCTTCACCATTAACTTGTCCTTTGGAACGGAAAATGTTTTCTCGCAGCCATTTTTTCTTAGCAGTCGATGTAGTTTCTTAGATGACCATGAGAGACTCAAGACCCTCCTCAGGCAGAACATCCACAATTTCCACTGTGTCAGTCTCTTTAGGCTCTTCTGGAGTATCTGTCACATCACTTTCATTCTCAATGAGGTTGATACGTTTTGGACATTCTACTGCACGATGCCCTTGTTGTTTACAATTAAAACATGTGAGCCTATTTTGTCCCTCGGGGCTTGGTAAAAACTTTCTCCGACGAGGTACTCGGTTTAGAACCTGCAATGGAGGAATTCTTTTGCATACCCCATTTAGCTGCATTAAGTTTTTTGGGCTTGATGATTTGCAATTCCCTCAGCTTTGATAGCATGTTGAATAATCTCATCAACATTATCGAAATGCTTGAATGCGAGAATATCTTGAATGTCAAGTGTAAGCCCATTAAAATATCTGTCAACTAAGACCTCATCATCTTCATTCAAACCACAACGAGCTTGCATGGTCATAAACTCCTCAGAATACTCAACAACTGACTTAGATCCTTGTTTCAAGTATTGAAAACGCGAACGCAGATCTCTGGAGTAATTGACAGGCAGGAACTTCTGCTTCAACAAATTTTTCATTTCGGCCCAAGTGTCAATAGGGTCAATTTGCTGGTATCTTCTTTTCTTTTGCAACTCGGCCCACCATATTGCAGCATAATTGTGAAATCGAGTTGCCACTAGTGTAATTTTATGACCATCTGTCATTGGTTTATGTGCAAAAATATTTTCAACACACACTAACCAATCTAAGAACTCATCTGGTTTCAACTTCCCATCATATTCAGGAATCACAAGTTTAATACGCAAAACTCGATCAACATTTACCACCTGTGGGTCTCGTTGATTCCGATTATATTTCGATCAACATTTACCATCATATTCAGGAAATGATCATCCCCACGCCGATTAGTTTCTAAAGTAGTTAATCGGGTTTCAATCCTCGCAAAAGTGTCTTGCATTTGAACCATCATTGCGGATAGTTGATTAACATTTGCTGATAATTCCGCAACAGTTCCTCTCAAATCTTCATCATTATGAGAGGAAGATTCAACTTCTACTTGCTTCTTGGGAGGCATTTTTGTTTAATGGGAATTTAAAATTTGTAACTGACCTGATGTGTAAATTTGTTCATTGTGATCACGATGATGAAAATGGATCGGAAATCTAACGGTGGATGAGTCTGGTATCGCGAAAAGAAGAAACCTCAACCGTTGATCTGGGCAAGCTGTCGTTTGATTGCTCTTATGATGTTCTGCTTGTGGACCTCGTCAATGGGTCGGATCGGATTTGAATTAGGCCCACTGACTCGACCAAAAATTCTGTGGTTTTTTTTTTTTTTTTTTTTTTTTTTTTAACTGTTGCTGGCCCTTGGGTCGAACTCAACCCAACTGGAGGCCCACTTGTGGAGACTCAACTGGAGGCACGTGGGTCACTCCTCGGGTTCAATGCAACCACAGGAAAGAAAGGGTTTTGGCTTTATCTGTTTTGAAGCACAGGAAGGAAGAACGAAGAGTCGCCTTCGCTGGGAGGAAGCAGAGGACGAAGACGGCAGGCGATTGGCGATTGGCGATTGGCAATTGGGAGGAAGAATAAGACAACGACGGCAGGCGAGACGAAGAGACTGGCTACTGGTCGCTGCTTGCTTGTTGCTGATTGGATGCGATGAAGATGGAGTTGCAATGGAGATGAAAATCAATGGCGCTGCTGGAGTGCGTGCTTGCTTGCTAGTGCGATGGATGGCTGGCGGTGGAGTGGAGCAGCGACGACGACGGTGCCAGTTATGCACTTCCTCCCTAATCTATTCTTCTTCTTCGTCTTCTCTGCTGCTCTTTTTTTTTTTTTTTTTTTTTTTTCTCTGGTTGGGTGTTGATGGAGGGAATGGTGAGGGGTAAGATCGATTAGGGTTTGGGTTCCGCTGGAGAAGCCCACTAGGTTGGATTTGGTTGGAATGGAGAAATTGATTTGGAGTGTGTGGGTGTAGCCGATGATTGCGGCAAAGATGGGGATGGGGTTTCGTGGGATGAGGACGACTGGTGAATAGGGATTGGGAAGGGCGATTGGGGCTTGGCGATTTGGGTTATTGGCGAAAGGGGGAAGGTTGTCGATTTGGTTTTTTTTTTTTTTTTTTTCTATTGCTGGGATGGGTGATTTTGGGGATGTTCCTGGTTTTCTGGAGATGCTGTGGACTGGGTTGTTGATTCGATGGTTTGGTTTGGTCGAACGAAGGTGGAGATGGGGAAGATGGTTTTGGACGTTGGAGGAGGGCAAACGATGAGCGGCAGGGAATGATGGAGTGACGAAACGATGGATGGACGACAGATAAGGGTTATCACACCGACGATCGAGAATCGTTCGGCTCTAATACCAATTGATGCAATCCTAGGGTTAGGATCCAAGTGCTAGGGCACAATTAGGTTCCCACAGGAACAATCACGTGAAGAAGACAATCTCCAACGATAAATCCACACAGGGAAATTTTATTAACTCTAAATTCTCTGAGAAATAATTCTCTACAAAGCCATATAAATAATAAAAGAAACTTAAACCCTAAAAAATCAATCCTAATCAAACTAGGAAACCAAATAATAATCTTACCAAAATTAGAAACTATTCCTAAAAACAACTTCTTAAATAAAAATTAGAAGCTAATAATAATAAAGAATTCCTAATCTTGATTGGGTCCCACAATTGGACCACGAGTCTTGGCAACCATATGCTACTGCATCACTTCTCCCACAAGAAGAGATCATCAACCTAACCATCATCATAGCATTATCCCATCTAATGTCTTTCCCGTTGACTCTATGCAGATCCATGGTTTTCTAACAACACAACTAATGTCTTTTCTCACTCCTTCATTCAAAGTCATTAACAGTCTTCTCCCTCTGAGAAATAGATGATTAATAGACCCACGAAATTCAATGTCGAAAACAGTAGCAATTCCAGAGGCTCTATGTTTTCCTAAATCTTTCTTATTAGCCTGCCCACTTTCCTTTCAATAATGTGGGAGACTTTTCATCATATTCCTCGTGAAGCTAATGTCTTGACATATGGTCTTGCAAGGGAAGGAGTTCTTCAGCTACACATTTCTTTTTATGTTTAGTTTATTTGTTTGTGCTTTTGTTTAGTCCTGTCAGTTGTTCTTCCCTTTGTTTTCGTATCGTTTTTGAATAAAATTTACCGTTATACAAAAAATGTGGTAGACTTGACAGAAGTAACAAATGCCCTTTTTTCAGTCGTGTTATTGGATGAGGTTTTCCCATGTACTGATTCTCTTTCACATGCAGGATTCAGGCAGCAGAGTCACCAAGACAAGTATTGTTCAGCACTTAACACAATTACTCCTTGAGTGTGATGCATCAAGGGAAAACCAGCATGAAACAAAGCTATTGGAAAAAGAGGGTTTTGTACAAATAAATTGCTTGAGTAGAAGTGATAAAACCAATCTAAATGTATTTGGTACAGTGTGAGCCATTTGGTCAAAACCCTGGACTCAGCACAACCATATCATGGAGGCAGGTGGTATGAGCAAGTTGGATTTATAATATGTGTTCCCATTTCACAAATTTCAAAAATGTGGGAGATAAACTTAGCCCTCAACAACTAAAATAATACCCAAATTCTCTTTTGCTGATCAAATTATAATATATTAAAGCCAAGGGTTTTGGCTTTAATTTTGACCGTGCATTGTAATTTTGACCGGAAGTTCTCTCTTTTTCTTTCAAATATTCCGCAGTCTCTCCCCAATTCTTATCTCACAGAACTACCTACTCGTCTCTTTATCTCATAAAATCATCAACGTCTACTCTTCCACTTTTTAAGGTTCCACTTCTTCCTTTATGCAAAAATTCCCTTTCTACCCCAATTCTTCTATTGTAATTCTATACCACTTAGCTCTCGTACTGAGCAAACATGCACCCCCCCTCCCCACCCCAAAAAAAAAAAAATCCACCAATCAGTTTCCAAGCAAAAGCAAATATATATATATAGCAATAAATCAATCGAATCTACTTTTTAAAAAAAAATACAGAATTCAAACAACATCAAGAGGAGATCGGATTCTCACAGCTTTTCCCTCAACTCAGGCGTATCTTTTGGCGTTCCGAGCGTATTGACGAGGCGCTGGAAAGTCGAGACGGCCGTGTTGATCTGGAAGACACCAGACGCGACTGCCTGCGTCGCGTCTTGCTTTCCGTTGAAGAGATCTCGCCTGAGCGGCATCGGACGGCCATGTTCTAGGTCTTGGAAGCTCATCCTGCTCTAGAATTCTTGGATTCCTGCCAAAAATAAGGATTCTGAAAACCCTAGGAAAGGAGAATTTCAATTTGATCTGAAAAACTCTGGCGAAAAGTGAGAGTATAGAAGATGGGGAATTAGGGCAGGTTGGAGACAAGATGAGAAATTAGGGATTTCAGGAAAATGGCAGACAAGGAAGTTTGAAGGGTCGTTTGGACGGAGGTTAGCTTTTGTTTTGTGATTTATTTATTTGTAGGTATTGTGAGAATATTCTTCGAAACGCCCACCCCACCACACTCGGTTTTGAGTTGGAGTGAGGAGGAGAGGGCGTTTTATGACTTGGTTGAAAAGGCGTCCGGAATGGAATGGATCCTATGAAGCTCGGTCTGGTCCCGAGGCAAAGCGGGCGGCTTCTTTGTAGGACCCACTGATAATAAAAAAATATTCTAGTCCCACCTCTAGCAAACCATGACCGTTTAAAGAGTTCGGATAATATTTGGTACAGTAAAAATTAGCCGACGGTGTAAAATCTGATTTTGTTTCTTTAAAATGAAAAAATTAAAAAAGAAATTTTTCGTAATTGGCTAATTTTAATTGGACAAAATAATATCTCTCTATTTAGTGGAATCATGAGATTTGAACTCCGGTATAAAATAAATGTTGTCCCGTCCACTAATATATCCTCCTAAGTTTCAATTCAAATTTTATTTAAAACTAATTCTACGATAGAAATGTGACCGAGAATTGAGGTGGCATTGCTTTTCGCAAGTTATTATCAAATTTTTATCGTGGTGCTCGAGCAGCTCAACCAAAAGGTCATCCAAACTCGTTTTGAATCTAAACTTGAGGATATATAGATGTGAGTCATCTTATACTATGGTCTGAATCATTTCTCTATGGGGCCAAAGATAGAGTTCCAAATATGTGTAGTAGGTTTTTGAGTTTTTTGGTACATACCCCTATGACTCCTATAATTTATAAATAAGCCCCCGTGGTTTAATATTTGTAAATATGCCCCTATTTTTTCATTTCAATGCCTTATATGTTCCCAAAATCAGTATTCTTAAAAAAAAAAAAACCACAATGCCAAACAACCCGTAAAGAGAATTGATAACCACAATGAGATTTGTGTTTTACTTTTATTAAAATGACATATTTGACCTTACAACCATTAAACAAAAAATGAGTATATTATTATTTATAAAAATTTCATTATCTTATCCCAAGTCTCTAAGGTCTCTCTCAATAACTATTTAATTCAAACGATGTATAATAATGTATTTTGAAAACTTTCATCAATCTAACGATGAGTCATGCATCGATTAAATCAATTATAACCAATTATAAGCATAGACGTTGATTGTTAGTAGGATCAATTCGGATTTAGTGAAATAGGTCATGTATCGATTAAAATAGATTTATGTATGGTTATTTTCTCTCACTAAATGTAATTAGTAATGTTACAAGCTTTAGAGAAAAAGAAGTCCAAGATTTTGAATTTATACATATAGGGATAAAGAAATGGGTAAAAGTGTCATTTCACTCTAAATACCTTTGATAGTTGGATGGCTTTTGATTTTGGGGACACGAAAGGTATTAAAATGAAAAAAAAGTGGCCTATTTACAAATACTAAAATCAGAAGGGCCAATTTACAAATTCTAAGAACCTTAGAGGGGTATATGCAAAAAGCTCTATTTTTTTTTTTATTTTTTTTTTAACTAAGCTAAGGGGTTGGAACCTTTAGAGACTCACATATGCAAAGAGACACGGATAGAACTTACACATGTGAGGTGATAGAAACTCACACATGCAAGGAGACACAACGCACACATGTGAGGTGATAGCAGCTCATATATGCAAGGAGGGGGGCATTCATGTGCGTTCATTCCTCACTATAGGGTGACAGAGACTTACATGGCTTTTCCTCTTTGCACATGAATACTATTTTTTTAACATATAACTATATATGGCTTTTCCTCTTTTGCATTTGAGTATTTTCGATTATATAAGTGTCCTTGACGCTACAGTGAGTAATGGATGTACAAGAATATTTTCTACATATAAAAATTCCTAATTTCAATCAAGTATTATATAGCCCTCACTCCTGCAATTGGCAATCTATTTGGATCAATGTTGTCTACATGGTGAGACCCGATGAAAATTGAGGAGATTCCATCTTTATGTCCATCAATGTGAGTAGGGGATGAAAAGGTTTCATAATAGATAAGCATTTGGCAACAAATAAGCTTTATTAGTTTATGCTAACAGCCTCAAAAAATGAACTTTCAAGTGTACTTTTCTTTTAATCTCGAGACCAACTTTCAATTGTATTTTTCTTTTTATCTTGAGATCCAATATAATCGTTGTGTGGGGTGTTTCATAAGCACCGAGATTAGTCCCGACTTCGGTAAACAGTACAAGTCAAATCTATCTCGATCTCGGCTTTATGCAACTCGGCAACAGTACCAGCTTATACCGAACTTGAGATAGCCTCGGTAAAGAGTACCACAGCAAAGCTCGCCTCGGTCCCAGACTCACACCCTCTCAGCAACAGTGCCAGGATGCGTCTACGTCTGACCTCAGTATCATCTTCAGTTTGGTCCAAATGGCCAAGATGAGCATTGGGTGTCAGACAGTCACAATCATGCTCCTATAAAAGTAAGGTCACGTTTCAGAACGAGCTGACATATAGGATAAGCGTCAGATCTAGATAAGGGGTAGATTTTATCTGACGGTCACATCCGCAGCCATTTAAGAAGTCAGGGTATAGTCTGATAGGACTTTTCCTTTTTACCTACCCTCACTTAGAATCAAATGTACGGATCGATGGAACTTCCCCTTTTTACCTACCTCCACTATGGAGGCTTCCAATGGAACTTCCTACCTATAAATATACAAGAAGTAAGAGGTATGAGGAGACAACAAAAAACTCATACATAGAGATATCTATTTGCATACTCTCTTCTTCCTTATTCACTCACCCTTTGTTCAGTAACGATACTAACTTAGGCCAGGGGCTCTGACCTTTTGCTTCATTCCCTTTCAGGTTTCAGGCATCTGACATTCTCCCAAAAGCTTTATAGTAATTCCATAAACTTCATATATCAATTTAAACAAGTCCGTAATATTTAAGCACTTACAATCGTAAACGAAAGTTAAATGAGTATCAACTTGGACTAGTGTCGATTAATGTAGCTAGAGTGTGGAAAGGATATATTGATGAGAAAAAGGTGCCTTAAGTGGGCTTCATACAACTGTACTACACATGTAGTCCTCTAAAAAGAGAAAAAAAATTCCATGATTAATAAGATCGACCACACCGTGTGATCGAAATCGAGCCGAATTTTATACAATTGAGCTTACTTTTGAAAATTCAAACCTTTTAAATGACGTGCTTATCACCACTTCTTTGGACATCTTTCTAAAATATTATAGTTAGATAACATTAATCATATATATTTTTTATAATAAAACTTAAGTGTTTATGCAATGATGACCATACGACATCAATGCTGGCATTTCATTTCGTTCTATTTGATATTGCCTGTCGGATTAATCACATGTAGCAAAATGCAAAATTATATCCATTCAATTTGAGGTTAAATATTACTCTTGATGGATTAAAACTCATATAATTTAGGACCACGGTTTGCACACGGAGATTGAGAATTCGAAACTACACTACTACATTGGTGCCACAAGGGATTTACTCGGCTTCCTCTGGGCCGGTAAGAATTATTCTAGCCCAAAAAAATAGGACACCCTTCGTTGTTAAAAAAAACTCATATGGTTATAAGAGAGGAAACTTCACATCTAGTTCCATTCACCAAAATGCGGGCTTAACATTGTAAGAAAAATAAATTTATTAATAAACGATTATTCTCGAGCACTATTTAAAGACATTTTTCGTAATCAGACGGTTGACATGATCACACTTTTTCCTTTTTTTTTAAGCACATGCCTGCTAGGGTGGACGGGACCCTAGACTTTAATAATTTTGATCTTTAGAACATGCACCTCACATATGCATGAATGCCGGTGAATGGTGAAATTAGATAAAGAAACATCGGTTGACACATTTTTGAACGGTTTGGATGTTCCCAAATGAATCACGCAACGATTTAATTAAACAAACTTTGACCACTTGTATGGCATTATGCTTAAACTCGTGTAATCGTTTTCCATGAGGCCTCACTCACATTCGTGGCCGGCACGATCGTAAGGAGGTGGTGGGATTGCAATTTGCGACAGCGACATGTGGCTTTGGAATCACCGCAATGATTAGGCATAAAGACAGAGGAAACAAAGGTGAGAGGTAGCGGTGAGGATATCTTCACGGTCCGACATCTTCACTCATAGGCAGGATGGATGGAATGAAAAATAAATAATAAATTTAAATTATTTTCTTGTGAATTTTTAGTATAATTTATCTTTAGAGTTGACCTTTTCCTCCATTTTTTAATTTTAAATATTTCTCCACAACTACAATTATAGCATTTTTAGACTAAAATATCTCGTGTGGGCTATGACTTTCAGAAAAATGTATTTTGTAGATGACTTTAGAGTTTTGGCAAACTTATATTGTTGCATTTGTGGGTTGAAAATGCATTGGTGTAAATAAATTTAGATGAGAAAGTATAGAGTTATTATGTAATTGAGAGGTGGTAATTTAATATGAATTTTTTTATTTTCTTTTGGATCTTATGACATGTTTGGATATGTATAGAATAAAATAGTTCTAGATTTAAATACTAGGATATGAAGATATTACATAATAACATGTTGTAATATTGGTGTTGTTTGATAGCTTCCGAAAAATTCAATAGATTCTAAACGAAGGTGTTTGCCAATTATCTCATATCATAATATATATTAAAATCAAGACTGACCTTAATTCTCAAATCAAAGAAATCATCAATAACTTTATGATCTTATTTTAAATTTTTTTGAATGGCAAGATGAAGACAACATTTCTTAGGAATTAAATTCAATGAAAATAAAAAAAAATATCCAATTATTTTCTCAAGATAAGGAGTTCAAGGCAAAGTGAGTTTCTTTGATTTTTTAAGAATTCTATTCATGCAAACAAACACGTTATAAATTTTTAAGATAAGGGGATTCATTGTAAAATGAATTCTTTTGAATTTATAGAAATTCAATTTGATGTGAATAAATAGGTCCTATCTTTCATGGCATAATAGATTATTTTGAATATTTAGAAATTCATACCCATACTAATTCACTGGACCAATCATATTTTAACGATAATGAATTTATTTTTTTAATTCCCAGGAATTTAATTCTATGCAAATAAATAGGCCATGTTCGATATTTAGAATAAGAAATTAGTACTAAAGTGGTTCACTATAATTTCTAAAAAAATATTCTTAAGCAATCAAACCAGCCATAAGCAAGACAAACAACTAAAATCTTTTGAGTCTTCCTTCCTCACCATCTATCAATCAATGTAATTTTGGTGTTAGGACCCAGAAGATGCACATTTCAGATCATGGAAAAAAGACCAATTTTTGGTAAAGAAATGGAGAAATAATTAATTTATCATATTCAAGGCCCACCTTTCATTATTCAAAGTTGATCGAATGAACAACCATTCCCAATGTATTCATTGTTTTAGATTTCACTTCAATATGTAAATGTGGATTGTTCACATAAAGATGGGCCACATAGGTCGTACTAACCAAAGGTTTGGTAAAAGGAGAATGAAAAGAGATATCTTACAAAGAGGAAAAAAAGGTAAAAATTCAAAAATTAAGGTGCCTAGCCAGAAAAAAAAGGTCTTGGCATTTTTGTCATTTCCCCTAGTATGGAGAAGGTCTAAGAAACATTACAGTTTTTGGGAATGAGAGGAAAAAGTCATCTCAAAAGGTAAGCTACAAGGAAAAACCTCTATTTTCCATTTATGGAAAGTAGGTCATCCATCCGGAACTATATTACTTCCTTTATAGCATTCTAGGATGTAAACAGACCCTCGATTCTCCAATTATTCGAAGGTTTTGACCCATTAATAACTAGGATTTGGGTCCTTATTTAGGTTTTGATAAGTAAATGGGTTTGAGTCTAGTTCCTCTTTTTTTTTTCAACTTGTGACCTAAATGGGTTCGGGTTTGGTTCCACCTTGGTTCCAGTCCGTAAACCCGAGACTTGACATATTACCTCTTTTTTTCAAGTGTTCTTCCTAATGCTTAGTTTTTTATCCAAATCATTCTTTACCTAAACCCGTCTCATATACAGAACTGGTTCCGGCTCTGATTTCATATTTTCATTAGTGGTTTCAGTTCCGAGTCTGGGTTCAGTTTCATCTTCTCGTTAATGATTCCGGTTCTTGATCCGTCATGTACCTGAATTGGAGCCGATTCGTTTACATCCCTATCCAAAATCCTCATCCTCTTTCTCTCTTTATATCCGCCACTACTATTTCAAATTTATTTTTGCGGATGATTAATTCTTGATTTTTTAAATTGATATGTGACATGAATATTTTTATTTTTTTAATTAATGATATGAATGTTTGAATATTTTTAACACTATCCAAATTAAGACCGTTGCCTAACATTATTCTGCCAATTTTGCTAATTGGGAGTCATTCTGACATAATTCTCAACATAATTTATTTTCAAATAGGCATAATTCTCAATATAAGAATAAATGCCAAACAAGCATTTAGTCTTTAAAAAATGCACGGATATTTTCGTATTTTGGATTTTAAATAAGGGTGGTTCTGTACTGAGTGCCCGCGCTCACCATAAGTACTTGTGGGGTCTACCTCGGGCTCAACCTGAGCATGGGACTCGAGAATTGAAAGATCATCTCCAATACAACCCGTGTACGGTGACGAATCTCCATGGATGGATCAAGACGCAGGCCCCACTAGGTGTTCCAGAGTACCGACACCCACTTTGGCCGACTCTTGGCCCTTTAAATAATGAAGCAAAGGAAAAAAATTTATTCCTGTAGGTATCTACGGATTGGGGTGGGGGTGTTTTTATTTGTTTTATTTTTTCATTTATTATTATTATTTTTTTATGCTGAATTGACCCAGGAGAGGAAACTGTAACCCACCGAAGCAGGTTGTGATTCCCATTTGGGGTCAGCTTTAGTGCACCGATGTTGAATAATATGGTGAAATTTCTTCCTCCGTCGAATCACACCATGCCAAATCAAACTCGAGGGATAAAATTAAGGGATATTGCCCACGGAGCTACCTTTAGACCTGAGATTCACTCGTAAGAGGTCAAATTTTAAGTATTTTCCTCATGCGATATCCTAGGGCCATGAGATATCGCACACATCATTCTATGTAATATCCTACGACTGTGCAATATCGCACTATTATTGTACGAAAAGTTTCACAGGAAATATTTAAACTTCAACTTTTGTGGAGCAAATGTTGGATGTAAGAATAGTTATACTGACAATATCACTAAAGTTACTAGGGTGACTTTTCTCTCTCTACTAGTTTTAAAACACAAACCAACTCTTTTTCTTTCTTTCAAAACCACCCTCGTCAAATTCTTAACAAAACCCTTTCCTATACTACCCCTGTAGAAACTCTCTTAACTTAATGATATACAAGTAGGTTCCATATGCTATAATTCCTAAAAGGTGGGGCTTTATAAATCCATATTATAATTTTTAATGGTGTGGCCCATATTCACATCTATAAAAGGTGACCCACATTGTAATGTGTGTAAAAGTGGGCCCCATGTTGTAAAGGTGCATCCCATACTATGATTTTCAAATATGGATATCATTTATAACAGTCTCTAAAGGCGTACCTCATGTTCCAAATCCTAAAGGTTGATCCTATGTAATTTTTAAAGACTAACGGTGAGCTCACATCTTAAGATCTAAACTGCTCAAGATCATCATTCCATTATAATAGAAAAGAAGAATAATTAAACTATTAAATAAAAAAGAATGTCGCACATTTTAAACCAATAATTAAGTAATTAAATAAAAAAAAACTTGTCACATATTTTCAATGAATGTTAAGTGACTAAATGATAAAAGGTTGCGCATTTTAAAATAATGATCAAGCAATTAAATCATAAAAACATATGATGTCAGCTCAAGTTTTATTCAGGTCCAGGTATTCAATGAGTGTAGGTGGTTACCTCGAATAATTTTATCTAATAGGATGTAAATTAAGAATATAGGGTCATGTCAAATTGAACTTAGACTGGATCTAACTAACCTGGATGAATGAAAACTCCAATTGGATTATCTCCAACTCTGAGATTGAGCATGTGTTCTTAAAATAACATTAAATAAGACAAATAAAACGAGTCAATTTTCACTTTTTACATGTGATTGCATTGCATAATGCATTTTTGTTTGATGTGTGTATGGATGTAAAAAAAAATCGGAAAACCGTCAAACCGAAACGAACCGAACCAAACTGCAGTTAATAACCGTATTTCACGGTTCGGTTACAGTTACGGTTAATGAAATCCAAAAACCGCACGATTCATTTCGGTTACAGTTTTCAATAATAATTCACGGTTATAAACCGAACTGTATTATACGGTTCGATTAACTGTTTGCAGTTAACTGTACCGTTTACAAATAAAAGGAAAAATAAGGGGGTTGAATGAAATATTTCTTACCTTATTCAATTGCTCCTTATTTTACATTTATCCCCTTATGTGAGGAAGGCATTCCACGGTTATTAACCGTAACCGAACCGTTTAATACGGTTAACCGCGGTTACGGTTTTCTACAGTTTTTGTGTGTATGGTTACGGTTACGGTTACGATTTTAAAAGACATAAAACCGCGGTTACGGTTCGGTTAACGGTTTTCCCAAATTGACCGGTTAACCGAACCATTACACCCCTAGATGTGTAAACTAAAGCAGCTCGTTTGTGAATGTAGCATAAGTCAAATTTGAGTATTTATTTAGCAGGTTTTGTTTCATGAACCATAAAAGAAATAAATCTAAGTGAATGAACCATAGCAACTACCAATCAAAGGATTAGAAAGGGGATGGATTTTAACTGGTTGATCAAGTAACTTGTCTCAATAAAAACTCCAATTAGAGTATCCCCAACAAAGAAATTGATCATGTTTCTTAGAACAAGAATAAAAATGAAAATAAAACGTGCAACAGATTTATCAATCATTTACTTGCTTAATTATTAATTTAAAATTTGTAACATGCTTTCTATCATCTAATCGATTGAGTGGCCCAAGTTCATCTTTTCTCATTTTTATATATGAACGGCCAAAATAAAACTTGGATTTGAAGACCATAGCATTGAATCAAGAGAGCCAAATCAACGGTTGAGTTCCATACTTGTAGCCATTTATTTTGGGGCCCAAGTAACATGATTACTATAATAAAATGAGAATATTTTTAGTCATAACAAATTCATATAAAGACCTTCTCATCTAATCATCTATCATGCATAAAGGCAGCTAAAGTGGGCCACATAATGTGAGTTGAACTACTAAAATTTTGATTATGGACAATTTCGATTATTTAATGTTGCATGTAAATTGTGTTGGGCTGCCCACTTTTCACCTCTCCACTCACCTAAGTTTTATGGCCCATGTCAGGCCTGGCCAGTGTTTATAAAGTTGGGCCGGGCCTAGATACACCTTAGCCCAGCCCATGGACACCCCTACCCAGCAGAAGGGCGTTTGGTCCGGCAGGCGCCTAGAGAAAGGACAGGAGAAACTCTAAAGGACGCAGTGAAACTAGATAGATAAATTTCTTGTATATTGAGAAATAGATTATAAGAAAGTGGATATGACCAAATTGTTAACCTATAATTGGTCTCACTCATTGGTAACTTAAAATAAATAAATGCTCAAAATTATGAGGCATCATAATCCAGTCTTACACTTTAATGATTGAGACGAATCACACTGCCTAAACACATGTATCGACATTCACAGATATTATTATTTATGGGACTCATGTTCATCTTTTGAATGGATTAGAGTCTGTTTCAAATGGTATCACAGTCGAACGATCGCCGGCTTGTGATTACACCTATCCATTATACCTGTTCCTTTCCCATCCATACCCAATCACCCATCTGCCAATCCCAGCCGCCAAATCCCAACTAGTAGTCCAGCCATCTTCAGAGTAACACCATCGTTCCCTTCCAACCAACACCAGAAAACACCACAGCCAATTACCGACACAGCAGACCACTGAAATCAAAACCCTAAACCCATCTCAATAAACCTTTCCCAACGTCCTCACACAATCGTCGTCACCATCGGCGTCATCCAGAACCCAACGGCGGCCCAACCTCTCCAACGAGAAACCATCCCAAAACCCATCACCACAAAAAGCCCTCACCCAGATCCCATCCCATCCGACCCCCGACCCCTCGTCCGGAACCCTAACCTCTCAGCCCATCCCATCCACTGCCGCGCGAGCACCGTCTCTGTCGCCATCAACAGCCATTAGTCATTGTGAAAAAAAAACGACAGAAAAGGAATAAAAAGAGGAGAGGAGAAGGGAAGAAGTGTACCGTTCACCAGCCCGCTCGCCATCGCTGTCGCCGCCTTCGCTCGCTCGCCATCGCCAGCCCACGCCTTCGGCCCTCTCCCTTCATTTTGTTGAAGAAAATCAGAAAAGGGATCTTCGGCCCCTTTTCTCAACTCCATCGACCAACAGAGGCTATGGCACAAAAGGGCCCTCACATGTCTAACTGTGACACGTGCCAAACTCAATTATTCTGTGGGCCTGCATCAGCATCGGTTGGGCCTAGTTTCTAGATCCAAGTCTACATCAGTTTGGGTCGAATCAGGTCTACATTTTGATGGATCCAAGTCTGTTTGAAGCCCAGTAAAGTTGTGCTGACATCATCTCTGCATCAGCACATCTGATCAACAACAGATTTGACCTGATCAACGGTTGATATTTCTTTTTACAATATCAAGCACATCCACCATCAGATTTTCGATTCGTCTTCACCTGCGTGCTCGTAGATAACATATCTACAAAAAATAGTTAGTCCATTCACACATCCAATATGAAATTCCATATCAGTAAGTTCTATAATGCGCTTCAAAAAGTCAAATATGCATGTCCATATGGATTATGGTATGCTGTCATGGTTTAAAATATCGGCTGATACGAACCGGTATCGGCTGACTCCGGTCCGATAAATGAAAACTTATCGGTATCGGACTTGGGTACCCTACATATCGCCAAAATATCGGACTGTATCAGCCGGTATTTTCAAAATATCGGTCGAAACCGATATATCGGTCAAATATCAGTTGTAACAGTCTGTTTTTTTTTTTAATGGCTGAAGTTTCTGAAAAAACAGTGAGAGGGAGAGAAGGAGATTTGGGGTTAGAAAAACACACATCAGTGGAGAAAAAAAAAAAAAAAAAAACAACATGATTCCAACACAATTTCATCCACAAACATGTTAGAAAAAAGAAAAGAAAGAAAGAAAGAAGAGGAGATGGGCGTACCTGGGGGATGCTCCATCACCATTTGCAGTTACACTCGTTCTGCTGTCATCAATCGTCGCAGATCGACACTCTTGACTCTATAGTTTCAGCCTTTCTCCTCTTCCGCTCCTTCGTCCTCCTCTTCTCCTCCTTTTCTCTTTCTTCTTATTCTCGTTTGACGTGTTTCCCTCTGTGTGGGGCAATTCTTAAGACACCAAGATTATGCTAACTCCAGCAGTAATCTCGGCTACGTGCATTTTGGCTTGGATGCTGATGCGCTAGCCGAAACGAATATTGTCATCTCGGTCGACCCTGACCTAAGCCCGTTATGACTTCGGCCGTGTGCCCTGGCCCCAGTCGCGCATATCGGCCGCAGCCATATGACGAACTGCCAACCGAGACGGACACTGGGGGCTATCTCCCACCTCTGAATACCTGGCAGGGTACGAGCACGAGCTAATGGGACAGATGCATCATCCCAATCGTCCAAAATCCTCATCAAATCTCTGACAAGGTGGCATCCAACGGCTACAGCCATATCAGGGTGAGGCCCAAGAAAGGATCCGATAAGACCTTTACCGCCGATAAGTCAAAACAGGATCAGGCCCAATGTGACTAACATTTATTGCAATGTGGGCTAATCGGACCATCATTTAATGCAATGTGGGCTATGATGGATCCTCATTAATTACTTTGTGGGCTGTCAAATCATCAGACCTACTACCAAATATCTAGAGACTTTCCTCTTATATAGAATGGACCTGTTCCAACCAAGGTACGCAGACGCAAATACATACATGCATTCTTATTCTTACTCAGCCCTTCTTCTTCAACATCAGTTCAATCCCTACACTAACTTGAGCATCGGAGAGCCCTGTGTTGCCCACAGCCAGGGTTCTTTAAATATTCTCTCTTCCCTTTCAGGCCCCTGAAGCGGCTAGCTTTCCACAGTCATTTGGATTAGTCCTGTAAGACTCCCCTTAATCTTGTGAGTTATATTTTCTACACTTTCACCCTCTTTTACATTTTCATTTTCCTCTTCCTCTTCTTTCCCCATCCCTTCTCTTCCTTTCCTTTTCTTTTCCCTCCTTCTCTGTTTTGCTGTGCGCCGACCGCCCACGGCCCAACTGAAACCACAAAAGGGCAAGGCCCTAGGCCTAGGGTTATCTTTTATTCATGATTCCATCAGCTGGCCATCACGTGTGTACTTTTTTTTCTGAAATGGCCATCACGTGTGTACCTTATGGACCTTGTCAAACTGTGGGCTCAACAGTGGGCCTACCCATAGAAAATCAAGATATGTGGGCCCTTGGACAAGTTCCATTTTAATAGAAAAAAAGTGTACAGTCAAATTGATCAATTGATTAATTTTAAAACATCAATCGATTTCATTGAACCACATCTCCAATTAGAATAAAGTTTAGCCAAAATCCATTAAGAGGAGAACAATTATTTTAATGGGTTATTAATAGTGTGTAGATGATAGATCTACTCATACACATGATTTTGAAGTTTTCTAAATTTTATTATTTTTGGATTTTCTAATATTTGAATTATAAGAAATCATTTTTTGGGAGCATATCTTTTTAACCCATACCAAAAAAATGACGGCAATGATGATATAGAGCCTGGGCCACACTCCACTTGGAGTTAGAGTGTCATACATACTCATCAATCTCTCTCTCTCTATCTCTTTCTACTCTCTAGTCCATTCTAATTTTAGGTAAATCATAAACTTGGTAATGTCCAAGTGCTTTATGATTTATCTATCTTACTATCATGCTTTAGATTTTAATATGTTATCTTCATGGTTTTGAATTTCACAACTTATCTGATGATTGAGTTAGTATTAAATGATAATTGATGTGTTATCTTTATTTTCATATCTTTTATATTAATAAATTGATCATAAGCCACAATGGTGGTTGCATTATATGAAATACTGGAGAAGACAGCGAGTCAGCGATACAGATGGGGCTCATGACTTAAGGTGACCGATATTTTGATTTATTGTTGTTATTAATGGAAAAAACTATTGTTTTCCAGCATTTTCTAATATTCTGAATTTTTTGGATATTTTTGAGAATTTTTTTTGGATTAAAAAAAAATTCACACCGCGACAACCGCGAAAGACCAATAATCGCGACCGATACCAATATCATTTCGGTTTTTTGTCCTGACCGATACCGCGACCAATACCGCAATTTTGAACCATGTATCTTGTACATAAAAATCATCTCCAACAATTTCTTAATTTGAAACAAGAAGAATTGTTTGTTCTTGAATATTATGACAAATTTTCAAGGCTCCAAGATGCCTGTGGAATGGAGAATGATGCAGCATATACCTTATGGCCACATGTGTAGGACCCACTTAGATTTAGGATATTTTATTAACTAATAATATGTCATTAGTTTTTGATTTTATTTAAAGAATTCTATTTAGCATTAGATTTCCAATTTATTTAGTTTCCTATTTTAATTAGGTTTCTTATAGCTTAAGTTGTGTTTTCCTATTTATATGGCATTATAGAGAATCATTTTTCAGAGAGTTGATTGATGAAATTGGGTTTTCCCATTGAGGTGCATCCTCGTTTATTATCTCGTTGGAGATTGATTGTGTCTTCAGACAAGTGCTTCGGCACCCATTGTGCTTTTAGCACTTCAACCACAAGCCCTAACCGTAGGGCCTGCATGGAAGTAACAAAAGTTCTTAGGTAATATACCTTAAAATGAGAGAGTGAAAGTTGTTTCTAAATTTCCCCAACAATAGATGTGCCCACTTCTTACTCGTTGGTAGGACTATTAATTTGGCCGTGAGACAACGGGGCTTGGGCTAGCCCTAAAAAAGCCCTTAAAATGAGGGCTTTTAAGTTTTATGGAAAAGCCTAAGGGATGGGCTTAGACACTTTTTCTATAGGCCCTGAAATATGAGGGTCAGCCTTAGACAGTATTAGCCCATCCCGGTCCCATCCCCGTCCCTCCTACTTCTCTTTATTTAATATAATATATATTTATATATGCAAATATAGATTCACTTAGCAGTAATAAAATGGAGATATGAACAGAATTTTATACCCCCATGCGCGTTACAAAATGCCCTAGAAATCCATACACACACATAGTCAGTTCATTTTACCTTTATTTAATTATTTAAGTAATGTATTATACTTAATGCATAAGAAATAAGTTTTGAATGGTTGCATCCAATCCCTTTTTTATAGTTTGATTACTTCTTATTTAGGCATTTATATTATTTTTATATATTCTTGCTAGTGCAAAAGGGGTATACTCCCGTTAATAAGGACACACTTTTTCCCATATAGAGTCACATGGGATACCAACCAATTCAAAAAAAAAAAAAAAAAAAAAAAGAAGAAGAAGAAGTTTTGAATGTGCATGGAACTTCAAGGATATGGGGTGCTCCAAATGTCCTTTTAATTAGATAATTGTAACTTCCAATTTTTAAAAGTCTAAACTAATAATGATTTTTTAAGGGTCTTTTTTTTTTTCATTTTGTGTGTGACCGAAATCCAACAACGTTTAACTGTTAAATCAGTGTTAAATTAAAAATAATGCCAATTTGATGACACACTTATGGTTGAGTGGTGTTGGCACTTTTGTTTCATAGACATGCATAGGGATTGACCCCCTGGATCTTCAAGTTGAAGGTGTTGCTCCTAACCAATTGTCCTATCAGTAAAAATAAATAAACAAATAAATAAAAGGCAGGTGAATGTAAATTGTTTAGAATTCTCGAAGATGACACTTCTAGCAGGATGATTTGGTACCCGGAAAAGCACGTATGACTTTATCTGATACAATAAAGTTTTTATAGACAACTTCTATTCTTCAAATATTTTCTTAGTGGTTGAGGTTAGACGAGATAACACTCGGTCAACCCTTCATACTTAGTAACAATGTAAAAAAAAAAAAAAGATTTTCTTGTTTTGAGGCCCTGAGCTCTTGGCCCTGCAATTGACCCTCGAGGGAAGGGAAAGAGCCTAGGTAGTGCAAGCCCTCCGAGAGTTTTGGCATGCTTGGACCCGGCCCTGCATATATTAAGGGCAGGTAAGGACAACCCAAGGCCCGACACGGCCCTTTGACAGCTACTCGTTGGAGCAGGTTGCTGCACTGATTCGCCGAGTATTTTGCATATATCATTATACCGGTTTGGCCTATTTGCAAAGCTAACTACTCTTTAGCAATTACGATGTCGCAGTTTGGATTGACCTGAGAAATTGATCTGCCATTGCCTGAGCGTTCGCAACTTTACTTTATCCATGTGAATTTTGTTACATATCTGACGCGGCCAAAAGGCAGTTGATCTGAAATCTAAATCTAATCCCTAACTCAATCAACAGAAATCTAAGCAAACACAAGGGCAAAGTAGTAGAAAGTAACTCCAAATCCGCAATCCACCCCTATGAATATTTTTGCATATGCTTGTAAAAAACATTCTCTAACCATCAGAGAGGGGAGATATATTGCAACCATGCAATATCATTGAGAAAAATTTGATAAAATCCAACTTAGGGTTAGATGACCCTTACATGCCTTCAAATATTGTTTGCAACTCAAAACAACCCTAAAATGTAAGTTTGAATCAAAACCACTCATATTAAAAGAAGTCACGCACATAAAGTGTGTAAATCATTTCCACTTGAAGGGCACGTTTGTGTACACACCCTTTCCGAGGAAAGAGGAAATTGCCACGTCAGCAAATTACATAGAAGTGAAAACCTTGGAAAAGGATTTCGATAGATTTTAGAAATTTATGTTTGGTGCAAAAAGATTTTCCTCATTGAATTAGTGCTAATGTTGTTTGGTGCGGCTGTGGATTCCTTATAGAAACTCAAAATTTCTTATTTGGTGATATAATTTTTTGAAGAAAAATAATATAACATGTATATTATTTATTCAACATTAAATAATAACTTATATAAAGAAATAAAAAATGAAAGAGTTGTAGGGTTTTTGGGTTGAAATGGACAAGAGTGAGGAAAAGAGGGAGAAGTTCTCTAAGGAAATCCATTTCTCATACTCCTCATAGGAAACTCATTTCCACAATTATTAAAGAAAATGCTGACGAGGTTGGAAAGCATTTCTGCGGAATTGTTCCGCACCAAACGCCGGAAAAATGAATTTTGCGCAGAAAACCGTCCACTTTTCCATGGAAAAGTGTTACACAAACATGCCCGAAGATTTTTCAAGCCTATCATCCCCTTTAATACTCCACCTTGACCATTCAACTCAAGATTTTGCTTATTCTTTTTTTATCGAGTCGAGCCCTTGGTAAGGTGGAACGAGACCCCATTTGATTGATTAAATTGATTGAAACACTTTTAACGCCGCATGTTTTGTTAGATCATTGCTCATGTGGTCATTTTCTCCTACATCAATATCCCTAAAAAATAGGAAAGAATTGTTCGATTATTGTTTACTAATAATTATAGAATCAATAGTGAAGAGTCAAAATGGAACTAAACTGATGCTATTGAACTACTCCAATAAATACACTTGTAACAAGCCTCTCATTCCAAAGCTATTAAACAAAAAAACGCTTATGATCAAATGAATTCTTGTTTATCTTAAAGCATGGAATTGAATTCATAGGAATTAATGGTAAAGTGAGTTTTGATAAAGTATTATTAAAGAGGTAAGGGGTGTACGGATATAAGGCAAAGACTTTCCTAAATTTTTATTTACTAAATAATTCAATTCCATGCAAACCAAGGCGCCGCATATGATTTCCGGTGAGATAGGAAGCAGTAATACAAGTCATATGAACCTGCAATGAACTCATACTTTAATTTAAGTATTTATTTTTTCTACAATCTCCTGGGTCCACTTGAATTTTCAAAATCATGTATTTTCATAGGTATACAAAAGGATGAATTAGTTGATTCATCTTTCCTCCTCAGAATTGAGTTATCTTATTTCCGTTTAGAAAGACAGAAATTCATTGGAGGGTCCTCTAAGGCTTTAACTTCTTAAAGATAAATCCTGAGTAGAAGGAGGTTTCTCTTTTTTTTACCCCAGCCAAGAGGGCTGGGACCCAAGAGAAAGCACCCGCCACACACACAGAAAGAAAGCCCACACAAGTGGGAAGGAAGCCCACGCATGTGGGAAGAGGCGGCGTACCTAAGGTTTGAACCCTAGCCAACCAGGTGAGAACTGCTACTCCTTGTCACTCGGGTAAGGAGCCGTTCTCGAGTTTAGGGATTTGAAATCCACAGTAAGGTCCACTTATTAAAAGTCCGAACCATTCAAAATAAATGCCCCTCCAGCGTATCACATATTTCCAAGTTTTTACCCCAAAAGGAGTTGGTCCTATGGTAGTATTGAAAAAAATGCGTGAAATCAGAATCTTATGAATTATTTTTAACACTTTTCCATTAGGTCAATCATATGATGGGACGACCTCTTTGAGTAAAATTTAGAGACACCTCATGCAACACTTGGTGGCAGTGTCAATTTCAGCTGCTTGGATTTTCAATAAATGGGCTCCACTTGAGAGTTTCACTCAATCCTAGGGGTTTCTATAAGCAAAGCCTCAGATGATTCGGACTCAAGTTCGACGTGGTTTTCAGTTTTCATCTTCTTCAGAATACAAATTAAATCTCAGTCTATTCATTAAAAGCAAGAGACAAAAAGAAAGGCAGATTGGGATTTAGTGTCACCAAAGTTGGAAATGGCTTCTGATAGGATTTTGCTTTTCAGGATGATGAAGATTTACCTTGATAAATACGGTTTAACAATCTTCACCAACGCAACAGCATCCTGCCTCAGGTTCCTTCCCTAGTTTCATGTTGCCAGAATATTTGAGCCACTTCTGACATCAGTAATGTTTTTATGTTTAGATTTCTTTCAAAATACAGAATATGGGATTGTGAGGATTTGTTTGATTCTGAAAGAAACTTGGTTAAGACAAGGAGTTGCTCGGTTGCCCGCATGCACTGGGTATGCCACTCTTCCCGCTCATGATTTCTCTAGGTTAAAAAGCCTCAAGTCACAGAATCCGGGTTCCTATAGAGCATGGTATGAGATTGGCATGATATAGATGAGACAGAGCATTCTTGACTAGGAGACCGAACCTCATAAAGAGATCAAGCCTATTCAAGTCACATCAGACCTTTTACCTGATAAATACATCAGACATTAGATGTTGCATCTCACACCTGTATCTGCTGCCATCAGTAAACCATGCATGCAATGCTTCACAACGAAAATAATGTTACAAGTATATATTCTTGTTCAGTGCAGTCCATCATCATCATCAGAACCTTACTATCCCATCTATCCCATCTAATTGGGTAATCTGATAACTCACTCCATACAGAAACTGTTATTCCGGAACCCGCATCATTCATATCCGAATGCCCCAGATGGTCGACATGATCATAGTAAGGATGACAATAACAAAGTAGAGGTAGAAGAGATGCATGAGACCATGTAAAATCTTCTATTGGATACAAGCACTGCATTCACTAAAAAATGGAACAGGTAATATATACATACAAACACATAATAGGCTAAAAACAGCATTCTGTCTTCCTAGTCCCTACCCCATCACTAGAATTACATATTGCGAAATAAGCAAAGCCGCCTTCACTTTCCATCTTCCCATGTTATCTGCTGGACCACCACATTGATCTGGCTGATAAAAGCAGACAACAGCCATGTCCAGCACATCGACATAAATAGTTAGCCTGATTCAATGCTCACCACCATCGAGTGCCGAACACGTTGTCGTGTAAGCAATCTCGAATGGTGACAGTGCAAGCACATAAGCCCCTCGTATCAGTGCGTTCGGTCTTCAACCAAAATCTGAATCCTCCCACATCAGGGGACCTCCATCAGTTATTTGGCAGCATACCAGTTTTGTGCACACTTGGCATCAACAGATAAATCGACTTCAAGGAAATTTGTGCCGTAGAATGGTTTGGACATACATTCAACGACTATCGCTTTTGCATCCTCTGCCGACTCTGTGGGTCCCTCCAGTATTACTTCATCATGCACCTATTTTTACCAGGAATGCCGTTGACTATATTAAATGCATCTCAAGTTAAATCTGGGTAAACATTTGATTACCCAAGCTTTTAATAAAGAGTGGGGAAAAGGCCTTAATCAAACATCCAAATATAGCAGCAACTACCAGCATACAATTACTGTCCTTTTGGAAATTAAACTTCTTTTATTATTGTTGTATTGGATTTGTTGACATGCAACCGAAGCTCTGACAACATTTCCCATAGGCCAAACTTATTCATTTATAGAAAATACAAGATGAGTAAATCAACAAAGGCCCTTGAAGTGATGATGCAGGACCGATCCATGATCCATGGGTCAACCAACCATTTGGGCAAAAGACCATTCAATCAAAGTCATTATTTAGAGTTATTTTGTTTAGAAGTGTGTTTTTAAATGGTTTGTCTTTTTAAGTTCAGATGTTATAATCCTAACCATCAATGTGTTTGGATGGTCCATATTAGATATAGGTTATTCCTTCTCTTATATAAAGTATTGTAAAGCCTCTTGACTTCTTAGATGATAATTAATGAAAAAAAAAAAAAGAAGAAAAGATGGAGCTTTTTGCCCTCTTCATCTATCCTGGAAAGGAATAGTGCGAAGCCATGGGTGTGAAGCCAGAGAATTTTAGGTGTGAAGCCCCTCTCCCCTTTTTCTTCCATCTTCCCCTGCCCGCCTCATGTTGGTCCCCATTCCGCAACATGAAATATGACAGCTGAATGTCCAGTAAATGTTTGTTTCCTTTCCACAAAAAAAAAAAAAAAAAAAAAAAAAAAAAAAGTTTGTTTTCTTAAAAACTTGTTAAGACCATTAGCTTCTTCAGAGAGAGGGCATATAGTTGCAACATGGAGCCTAGTGCAGCAGTGCCTGAAAAAGAAAGCCTCATCCAACTTATTTGATAACTATTGGGCCCAGTACTTGGTTAGATGGCTTGGGAAAGAGAAGCCTCAGAAATGCCCAGCTGAGACCATGGGAACATAAATCAAAAATATTGTTCTTCGATAGTACTGTTATTATTAAATATTAGCAGTAACTATTCCCATCAAATTGGGGTTGGCCAAGTGCTACTTTTCTTAGTAGACCTGAATTTTGGTTTGCTAAACATGTGCAAAGGCATGGCACATGGTAGAGGACAAAGCCGAAGAAAGACAACAAAAATGATCAATCAAAATGGGGCATAGGAGGGTCCGACATAATTGCTCGGAGAAGGGGCCATCGAGGAAGGGCTGTCTAGGGTAGTTGGATAAATCAAAGCTATTGGAAGGACCTTTGAAGAGGGTATAAGAAGAGAGAGTAGGAATTAGGAAGGGATCATCCCAACACAATGCAAAGAATCTAATAAGTCAAAAATTCATGCAATTTGTTAGGCATTATAGTCGCTAAGGACAAGTACCTAAATCAAATTTTACCACAAAAGGTTATACAAGAAATGCAATCAAATGGACTGAAAAGAAAGGATAGCCATGGCAGTTAGCTTCCTCAGGGAGATTTAGAAATTAGTTTCTTCTATGAAGGTGGTCTTCAGTCAAATGTCTATAAAGAGGCAAAAGAAAAGGTGGACAAACAGTGAAGCATGGGGTCAATTCACACTCAACTTACATATTCTATAGATAAATTTTGGCGAACTGTTTATATCTTTCAAAAAGGAATGTTATCATGAAGTGATTTACTTTTTGCATACATAGTTGGGACAAGGCTTTGATGATGATGATTTAGTTTTTGCATACACATACAGTATGCAACTTCTATGAAGTATATTCTGTGGTTTATACTTGTAAATTCTCTATGGAAGTTTATGTGTGTGTGTGAGAGAGAGAGAGAGGTGGCTGTGTGGAGGCTTCATTAGTCCATTCATGTGAGTTACTACTTAGACAAGTTACCTAAGTACAGGTATTTGTACCAGAATCTGGTACCAATACACGGTGTTTGATTTGGAAAATCTAAAAACATGGCATTTGTATAATCACAACAATATTTACTATTTAGAGATCGAAATAAATGATCATATTTATCTATTTTTTAAAGTACGGAAGAATTAACACCAATAAAAACTGATTTACAAATATTACCTATGAACAATCAACATCAAGCGATAAACATGTAATCATGAAAAGAGAAGGCTCAATAATAATGACAACAATCTTGATGTTAATAGAAGAATTCACGAAGACGTATGGGATGCAACATATTTTAACATGGGCATCTTATTCATTCAAAAGAATCCACCAGCATAGATGACGGGTATGGATGGATTGCCCAGGGATAATATCAGCAGCATTATTAGCAGGTGATTTTTTATATTATTAGGTTTTCTCAAGATACAACCTGGAAGATCCCACAGACCACGAGAGACAAACAATTATAACATCGAGAATTGCTAAAATACAGATGATTTTAGGCAAATCTCCACGAGAATCTTGTGATATCATTATCTCATTTGTCAGCTATATTTTCACTTCACCCCGATATTTTTCCAATATTTACATTACAGGAAACCCTAAAATATAGTAGAATTACAATATATTAAAACCAAGGGTTTTGACTTTAATTTTGACCATCGGTTATAATTTTGACCACTAATTACACTACTTCATAACCACAAGCTACACTACTTTATTTCAATTCTTCCATATTCGCTCACCACTCCCCAATTCTTTGGTTCTTATCTCACTTCACTCACTCATCTTTTCATGCAACAACTCACTTTTGTATAACTGCTCTTCTATCTAATCATTTATCTTATGTGACCGCTCATGTAACTACTCTACATTTGAAAACTTGTGTGCGTGTCCTCTTCTGCAAAGATGTAATTTGAAAAGGTTTTGACTTTTGAGTTCTTCGCTTCCTCATTCCTCATTCAAGTTTAAAGTCAAAGAAATCACAATGAAGATCAACGGTAAAACTTTATCCCCAAAATTTCTTTATCATGATCCCCTAACCTGCAGTTCCTACAATTAAATTTGAAAATGTTCTATTCACATGATTTATTGGCAAATACAATCTAGTAATAAATTAAAAAAAATTTAAATTGCCAACTTTCTCCACAAATTCATGTTGATTAATTGTTTTTATCATAACTTTTACATTTATATTGCGCATGATACGCACGGCGATGTTTTGCTAGTTTCCATTATATCAGCAATTATTATATATAATAGAGATTGAATGGTCTCACATTTGCAAAACTCAGCGGCCCAATTATGCATCAAATTCAATTAGACTCAATTAGTAAAGCCAGATTCTCGAAGGATAACTGTCAATTTAAAAACCAAACACTCATAGGCATTTGCTAAACTTTCCAAGCACTACCATTTGGTTTTTATCTCTCCAGGGAGTTTAATAAGTTGGCAAGGCACCACTCTTCCATTACTCCCATCACCTAGCTAAATATAGTTATTGTTCCCATCATTCCCATCTGCCTCTACTGTTCTTCTTAAAATATCACCAATCAATTCCGGGCCGTAAATCCTATGATCAAGCAGAATAATTTAAAAAAACTTATTTGAACTTGCAGAAGTTAGTTCTGTTGCAGTTGGTAAAATATGATGTCTTATTTGATGTTGCAGTAACCAACTTACTTGAACTTGCAGAAGGATAGGCCAATGTATGTCATATCAAGTGGTTTATGAATTTGATTGCAACTTTTACTATAGATATTTGTTTTGATTGCAATTTTTCCATTTCAATATAATTCATATCAGAAAATATCATATTTTAAATTTATTATAAAATTTTAAATTATTTTGGATATTTCTTATATTATCAATTATATTGCCCATGCTATTCATGTTTTGCTGGTATTTTTTACAGCACTAGGAGTGATATCTGAGACAATAATTTTGGAATTGTTAAGTCATGATTATACAGGTTTCTCAAAATATCAGAGCTTCCTAATGCTGAAAAACCAAACAATTTCTACCTATTTTGGGTAATGATCACAAGAAAAGGATGCTATGCATAACTACTAAAGTGAGTCAGATGAACTGGATGCACCTGCAGCAGTAACCTCCAACCCAGCTCTTTTAAACGGGCATTCCTCGATATTTCGAGCATGGCACACATGGCAACATCAGCGGCACTGCCCTGTTCAGTAAGCAAAACAGGTTATGATTTCATACTTTTAGGCAGTATTGTGAAAATGAAATACATATGCAGATACTCAATGTTGGGCAGAATTAAAAGAGGAAAAAAATCATAACAGGGAAAGTACAAAGGTTTCCTTTTTTAATTTCTGACAACAGTTAACATAAAGTTAGATTCCCATAACAAGATAACCTGATATGCCCCACTTCAAACCTATAGAGAACAGAAAATTAAAATAGGGTTTTCCATTGTTTTTGTAGTGTACTTTTTTATACCTCATTCCCATTCGGTAAAGCTCAACAAGTGTAGTTCTAAATTCCAATGGTGCATTAGAGAAGCCAAATATTTGATACTTCAATCACACATTGGTTTTATATTTCATATTATCGTATTGGAGACCATCTTGTCAGACCTGAATATTGTAATATACAGTAATACAAGCATTTAACTCAGAGGTAAATACTTTATCATTTTGATATTTGCAATGCTCATCTTCATCCTAAAGCAGACTCAGCCGCAGAAAGAATTTAGAGTAACAGAACATAAACAAGAAAAAACACCTGTTTCTTCAAAGCCTGAAAGCAGAGATGCAAAAGTAAAAGTATTCAGTTCATCAAGGTTACGCCCCTGGAAGCTAGGTGTAACCGACCTGTACTGGGGTATTGATAGCAGCCCGTTCTATATGAGACCTTTGGGAGTTAGTAGCATTCACCAATGAAGGAAAACGGCGGGCCCGTCCAAGCAATGTGTATACACAATGCTTTTCATGTGCTTCCTGCTTGCGCTCTTCTTGCCATTTCAAAACTTCCTTCCTTTCTTTATACCATAGGTCGACTGTTTCCTTAGCTTCCTTCACAGAAACCTGGGAATGAAGATGGTAACTTGAGAGTTTCAGTTCACATTGCAGCATATTTCAGTAATAAGATTATTAAAAATCTCTCTCCTAGAACCTTGACTGGATCCACCAAAAGTGGAAAGGACTAAGCTTCTGGATCCCTGCCTTTCCTTCCCAAAACAATTAGATGCATTTCCACTCAACTGAAATAATCACCCATTTTGGACACAAAAGTATCCCACTGGAGGATGTTTCCTATTACACTGAAATGGATCATCAGTGAATAATTGTTTAAATACCTTCCAATCTCGAGCAAGCCCAACAGGAGTCTTCCCATAGGCAATGGAAAAGTTCAGCATCTTTGCTTTTCTTCTTTCTGAAGCAAATGCATCCTGAAATGGGCATGAATACAAACAAAATTATATAATTATCTTCCAACCAAACCACAAAACCACTATATAGTAAGTATTCATACCATTTTCTCGTTCCCAACTTTTTGAGCATTTTCCTCTCCAAATTTAATAAATTTTGTAGACAAGGAAACATTGTAGCAAAGTATTAAGTATCCTTCCAATCCAATGGTAGCTCCATTGGCAAGGCACCTCCCATCCACAGGAACAGACGGGGATCAATCCCTAGCTGTGGCGCTGATGGCGAGGGATTTGTGTGAGGGTGTGTGTGATGCAGAATTAATTTTTTATCGTAATTTTGAACTGGCCGAAGCCTACATGGAGCAAATAGAGCATTGCAAGAGGGCCTACAAGGGTTCAATCAAGTTATGATTGACATTTAGGTCCCAGATAGTACTCATTTTTTAATAAACAGACTATAGGGACAGTTTTGAGAATTAAGGAAATTAAGGGACTTAATTGCAAAATTCAGAAAAATTCTGAAGCTCAAAATAGGCGGCATGCATCAGTTTTTGGGCCACTGATTGATGAACCAAATCAAGACCAAACTGGATGAGACTTGGACAAAAAGGCGCACCCAACAGTTCCCTTTCAGATCGTGGAAACCCTCTTAGAAAAGCATGGCCCATGTGGGACCCACAGCCATTCTTGTCAGGATGGTCTGGGACCTGAAGAACAGAATTTCTATTTTTTTCTTTTTTTCTTAATTTGAGAAAATCTTGTGATAATTAATTACAAAACTATGAGTAAGACTTTCATATGTTAGGAATTCTAGGAGTTTGGAGATGTTTTGATCATTATATATGCAAGCATGTAGTTCACTGAAATAAAACAGCAGTTTGTGCTCGGTTTTCTCCCCTCTCGATCGTGTGGTGCTGTAGGGATTGAGGAAGGATCTTTAAGGTCAGTTCGTGGTTGATTTGGGCTTCTTGTAAATTTCTGTAATTCCAAGATTTTCTGCATTTCTCTGCCAAAACCTTATTTTCTGATTAATTTCTGGTTTCAATAATTTAGGCCCTTTGACGGTCCAATTTTACCCAATTGGGACTCCGGCAGTGTGTGGTGGGGGTGTTAGTATTGGAGGGACTAATCTGTAATTTAGGGACTGATTTTGTAATTTCTCAGAAATTTAGCAAATATATTGTATGTAAATCTCAGGGTCTGTAAAGTTTTGAAAAACTTAATATAAACACAGTGTCAGTCACTGAACCTTAATTGGATGTCCATCAACTTCCTTTTTGCCAGATTCTCCCCCTCCACATTTTAATTAAATTTATGATTTTTAAATATTCTTCGGATCAATGTAGATTCTTTACACATCTTAAGACCAATGCCAATGAAGTTTTCACGCGTCAGGGTTGCCTAAAAGGTTTTCTTCACCACTCAAGATAGGAAAAGAGAAAGTTGTTCATTGATTTTTCTGAGTGCCTTTACAACCCTTATATAGAGTAGAGTACATAAATTTTCGCTTCCAATTATAAATTACATCCTCTATAATTAGAGTGGTCACTAGTCAATAATCTTTGACTCTTAATTAGAGATTTTAATTACTAATTAAAACTCCTAAGGATGATGACTTCCTCATCTTTCTAAACTTATAACAAATTATGATCCAGTTGATTTTCCCAAGACAAACTTCCTAAAATACAGATTGGACATGTGAATGAGCATAATGCCCTTATTCAACATGAGAGTAACTAAATAAGAAGAGATCACATAAACTAATGAGCCATGGACCTAAATGGGCCATGGGCTTGAGTCTAGGGCCTACGGGATTTGTGGGCGAATCCGAAGAGAGCATGCAAAGTTTATGTGCTGTATCTTTATGTAGTCTACAACAATGTAGCAACACCTGCAACTTCTTTTTAAATAGAGTATAATGCTATATAAGCAGAGCATCAAGTATACCAAAGGATACTGAAATTTTCCTCAATTTAGTTCATCTCTCCTCTGCAATTTCCATGGTATCAGAGCCTGGTTCTATGATCAACAAGACCCAAGTCAGTCGTCCTGTGAGGCCTCGCCGCTTATTTGCCTTAGTTATATACTAATTATACTAATTAATAGGGATTGGTAAGGATACTTGGGTAATTTCCTAGGAATTAGGCCTAATTTAGTGTATTAGGGGTTTATTTGTGATTTATAGTATAGTAGGCGGTTAGTTGGATTTTAATAGAGTTAGTTAGTTGGCTAGAGGCCCTTGGGTGCAATTTCTAAGTTAGATATGGGCTTCTCTTGGAAAATTGTGCAACAAATCTAGACTTCCCTAAGTGCCCGTAACTCCGTAAGATTAACCAAGCAACCATGAGTGGGCTTTTTGGTCATTTTACCCCTAACCAAATTCTATAAATAAAAACCAAGCCTCCCATATGTTTAATCTCTCTCATTTCCCTCTCTTTCCCTCCTCTTCTCCATTTCAATTTCCGTACTTCTCTCTCTTCCTTCTCCTTCAAGCTAGGGTTTCCCACCTAGATCTAAGGCTCCCATCTCCAAGAAAGTAAGGAATTTCTAGAGCTCCATCCATCTAAAACCAGGAGGACCCATCTCATCTCCTAGATCTCTTTCACCACTCCAATTCAAGGTAACTTCCATCTCCTAGGTCAAATTGCATGTAGATCTAGCTTCTTATGGTGAATTTCCCCTTTCTTATGCACTTCTCTCCTTGGGAATGGGTGTAGGAGGTATAGATCGTGGTGGATCTGTGGTTTTGGGGTTTGTAGAGAGATTTCGAGACCTAGTAGCTTGGATCTAGAGGTGTTTGGCTTGGATCTAGAAGATCAAGCTAGGAAAACCAACCTAGAAGGCCAAGCTAAGTGCAATATACACTTATCATAGAATGCATGCTCTCTATGGATTGGTTCATTTGATGTTTGATATGTAAATCTCTCTCTCTCTCTCTCTCTCTCTCTCTCTCTCTCTCTCTCACTAAGCTCTATTTTATGTTATTTTGGCCTTTGATGGATGGAAAACCCCCATTTGGAAGATCAATGGCCCATTGGTGATGGTTGAGGGAGAATGGAGGTGTTTTATGATTTGGAAGTAATTTTGCATGATTTGGGACGGAATTGGTTGGATTCAGATGAAAATTGAATAGACTTTAAAGAAGACAGAATCTGGAAATTTCGGACTCTCTGTGTCCACGGTTGACCTAGAGACCTCTCGCGGTCGACCGTGAACACTGCAAAATCACAATCTGTGTCAGGCTGTTTTCAACCTCATTGTCCGTAGTCGACCTAGACTTCATCCATGGTCGATCGCAAACACTGCACTCTGTAACCCAAGCCTGACGGTCAAACTTCTGAAATCTTATAATATCCGCAGTCGACCCAGCCTTCATCCATGGTCGACCCTGAACATTGCAGACAGAAAATTTCAGATTCCGTCAGTTTTGCAAATTGATCCCAATTGAGCCCCATTGACCTTCCAATTGGAATATTTTAGACTATTTTAAATGAACTAAACATGAGTCAACGGCTGAGCTTAACCTTGACCAATGTAGCCACCTAAGGTAAGGTCTAGGGTTGCAAAATGGAACCGAATTGGTACTTAGAAGTGGTTTTGGATGCCACTTACCTTCAGAGGACCAAATACCCTATGATTCTGCATCTGAACCCCTTTAACCACTGTTTTCGTGAAGTGGGACCCTATACCTGAATTTGTGGCATTGACCTAGGTTCGATCACTTGCTTATGTCCATTTATTGATTGATATTGAAGTCATATACTTCATATACAGTCTCTCTACTGTAAATTGTTATCCAAATTATTGTTATACCTAATTAATAAATGGAAATGAGGACCTTGACCTAGGGTTGACCTAGAGGAGACCTTGGATATGTATGGAGGACATTTGACCCGTGTTTGTGACTAGACAGGCTATTCTATGGCCCTATGGATGGATGGATGTTGAACCATTGAGTAGATGAATTGATTGCATGGATTAGGTACCAATTTCATGGATGGATTATATTCTGGAAATTTATATGGATTGGCCTTATGACGGATGGTATGGTTTATGGATATAATGATGGTTGTATGGCACGTATGGATGATGACATGGGTTGGACTTCGATACCGGACTTTGTATGGACCTTTGAGACCTTGCACACGCAAGGGTAGCCTAGCCAGACATCGACCTTGCCCTATGGTTCCTTTGAGTCGGCATGAACATCCACTCGGTCGAAGAGCTCAGCCTTGAAACTAATCACCCTTGATAGGAGTTAATTATATATTTCGCCGTCATGATGGGCTTTTTGAAGTGGACATATGCCACTTGGTGTCACACGGCACTGCACAAAACCAAATTTCGGTCGGCGGACTCCGGTAACTTGGTTTTGGCCCGGCTATGAACCCATGCATTCCCCACCACAACTCGTATGTAGTCTGGGAGGCAGTGTCATAAGTTCCCGCAATACTAGCTTGTGTGGATGTGCCATATTGATTAGATGGATGGTTTATCATATTCCTTTATATTGATCCATGATGTTATGGTATTGCACAACCTACTTAGCATTGTTCCATTGTTACTCTATTTATTTTATTACTGTCTTTATTCCCTTCGATGCATCCATACTATGTTATTTTAGTATGCTGTGCTGCCAGGTCCCTCGGGATTTGACCCATCATATTTGGTGTTTAGGTATCCTTACCGACCCGGTTACCCCAAAGGGGATAGAACGCCGGCAACAGAGGACTTTGGGTGGGGTCCAGGCGACATAGCAGAGTTGCCTGAGGTCAGAGAGCCTATACCAGAGGGCGAGTGTTGAGTGTTCTTTTTGTTTAAGTGTCATTTGGTGACGATTCTACTTGGGTTGTATAAAACAATTTATTTTCATATCCGAGATGTAAAATGGACTTCCGCCTACAACTTGACACATGCATGGATGATACCATTAGACATTGATACATTGCTTATGCTTATTTCTTTATGGCTTCCGCCTTTAAATGTTCACTATTATTATGGTGTTAAAATGTTTCAAATTGGACCTCACTGCGGACCTACGATCATGGACTGGACCATGCGCCAAATCTGGGCCCCATGGCGGTAAACTCGAGATTCGGAATTGGGGTGTGACATGTCCCTTATTTGGTTTGGCCTGATTCAGTTCCTAGATGTAATTCAACTTTGCTAATCTGAGGTCATCAATTACAAGGCTTCAATTCAAGACCGTTGTTGGTCTATCTAATCAGCACAAAATCTACCATCAAAATCAATTTCTAACTGTCTGGAACCCTTTGAAAGCATCTAATCAAGATTTGGACTCTCAATCACTGGTAGGCCATTCTCTCTGCAATCAATACACCTGTAGATCACTCAGATAAGGTTTTTTTTTTGAACGGTAACTGAAGCATTATATTCAAAAGAAGGCAAACAAAAATACAACGCACCACCAAAACAGGTATAAGAGCCTTATACCCAAAGAAGAACAAAGACAGACAATTACATGGTGTAAGCAATCATGGGAATAACCCTATGTACCCCTTGTTTTGCTAGAGAGTCGGCCATTGCATTCGCCGACCTTCTAACATGCCTAAACTTCCTTACTCGAATAAGGTTACTTGCACCTTGGAAGCTCCTTGGCAATTCCATGTTGATCCCTTGAAGCTTCCTGACTCGAATGACTTGATCCCTGCACAATAAGCTTACATTGTGGCTGGTGGGCCATGCTACCTTGATGAGATTCATCTGCAAGCCACACTCCTTGGTGGCCCGAATTTCCTGAGGTTTACTGGCATTGGTTTTTCAGGATTTTGGGAAAGCTCCTTCCAGGTATTTAAACCCATTCTCCATCCAAATTACCGCCACCTATTTTCAGCTGGGCCGTCCAATTTTTGGATTCAGCCATGTCAGCATCTAAAAATCTATGGACAACTGCATATTTTTGGTATCTGCCTGCAGTTCACCTCTGATTTCCACATCAGACCACATATATTGCTGATTTTCACTTTCTACCACTGCCAGAGTAGGTCCCGCAAGTCAAGTTTTTTCACTCAGAACTACTTTTTTTGGATTTATATCATCCAACTGGTCCATACACCTTGATGTAACATCGACAGGCCTTACAGCCTGTTTACATGGAACCAATTATTCCTATTGGTCCCATCTGAAGCAGAATCATGTCAAAGGCTAAAACTTCAGAAATATTATGAGAAAAATAAAGATTCCAGATGAGAGTGACTCAAAATTTAGTATAACTCGAACATTGGAAAGATTAAACCTTGGATAGAAAACAGTGCAGATACAACCATTGGCAGACAGTTGGCCAAATTCAAGCAACCCAAAGAAGCTTGGGAATAACTGTCCTGTCTATATACACAAAGCAATTCAGCTAAGATATATCAGCTAGAATGTGAAATCAAATATTTTAATTAAGGGAATAATAAAATCCATGACTACCAGATAAGATGACTGAATTATGGGACCGCTTCTTTTAGTACAGCCACCTGTTGACACTAACCTGTCCACTGCTTCTAAGACAAATACCTCATCAGTATCTTTTTTGGGTCTGCTGAAAGATATGAAACTACTAACAAATTTTCCTCTGCTTATCTGTCCTTTTTAGCATCAGTACATCTCACTAAGAATCCTTGTCGTATAAGGAACCTTCATCTGTCTTGCAACAAGCTACAGCCGAAGAACTTGCAACCCTTCATAAGACTCATAGAGGGGATCTTGTTCATTTTCCACCTAGCAAGTCGCCTATAGGCTGCAAATTGATTTATAAAATCAAAACAAAGGTCTATGGACCTATGGAGTGATATAAAGCTCAAATAGTTACGAAACGTTACACCCAGGAGTATGGCAGTGGCTATAAAGAAACCTTCGCACTTATTGCCAAGATGACTACTGTTTGAGCTCTACTTGCTGTGTCCGTTATAATTTTGTGGCAACCCTCTCAAATGGCCGTCAAAACGGCCTTCTTGAATGGCTTTATATCACAAAAAATTTATATGAAACCTCCTGGCTGACATCATCCCCCTGAATATGTTTGTCGTTTTCGTTGGACCTTTATGGCTTAAAACAAGCCCTATAGGTCTGGTTTACTAGGTTCAGTGGAGCCATTTCTAGCATTGGCTACACTAAAAGCAATTTGGATTCAGCCTTATTCTATTGCAATGCAGCGCATGGGCATGTCTTACTGGTCCTATATGCTGATGACCAAAGATCAAAATAGCGGTTGCGGCAAGTGTAACGGCCAATGGCCAAAACGCTACGTAGCAGTTGTAGCGATATGTAGCGTTGTGGATTTTTTTAGTAAAAAAAAGAATCTTATGGAGCAACCAATCTTGTGTTTTTTTAGTGAATTGGAACCATATAAGGGTAGAGACAACTTTAGGAAATGCTATAAAGGAGAAGAAATATGAAAAACAATGTTTAAATTAAAATTTATTGGCTCTACTAGGATTTAGACCGTAGCACCGTTATTTTCAAAATAGCATAGCGGCCTCAACCGCTACGGCCAATAATGCACTATTTTGAACCATGGTGATGACATGAATATTATCGACAATGATCATCATGGCATTCACAGGCTTAAGCAATTCCTACATACCTAATTTGATATGAAAGATCTGGGCCTCCATCATTACTTCCATGGCATTGAAGTTGCATACTCACCCCAAATGGACTTCTCCTTACCAATAGAATATATTCGAGATACTCTATCTTTTTTTGGCCTCTCAATCACTGAATCAGTTTCCACGTCTTTGGAGGCAAAAGCGTAGTTGAGCATTACCAACATAACTTTCTTCCTTGATCCAACTCAATATCGTCAAGTGGTTGAAAGCCCAATATACCTGACTATTAATAGCTCGGATGAATCCCAGGATTTGATGACTGATCCCTATTTATAAATTTCCTAAATTTCTGGTATTACAAAATAACCCCTTATGATGACATGTATTACATAAATGATCTGATGTTAAAAGACTTACAATTAAGTCCTATACTAACTAAACTGGTTCACCACATGATACAGGCGTGGAATAAGATTGGCAGATTTCACGCAAATTTTACTTGTAATATGGACCATTATAGGCCTATAGCAGTGTTCCTAAGAGACAGCAACCAGATTTTTTTTTTTTTCTTTTTTTGAAATTTCAAACTGTTCGTTATTTACTTTATTTTTTCCTAAGAAAAACTGAATAAAGCAAAACGGAAAACCTAATCCATAAAAGGTTACTTAAACAAGACAGAATCAGAGGATCTTGCTCTCATATTAAAACAATGTAGGGCGGATTTATGGTAAGTCTCCACACACATCAAAGAGCCATGCCAAAGGAGTCATCATGCATTGGGTTTGCCTAGGAGTTCTCACACAATGCCTAAAAGAAGCTTTCTTCCCCAACTCAAGCTAGGAAAAGAGATAGCTGTTCATTGATTCTGAGAGCCTTTCCAACCTTTATAATGGGCAGTGAGCATCAATCTTGGCCCCCAGTTAGAGATTACAGACTCTAATCGAAGTCGTCAATAATCTGACTCTTAATTAAAGATAGTAATTTCTTATTATGGTTCCTAAGAATAATACTTGCTCATTTTTCTGTATTCAACATGTGACTATAGCTAAAGACTGCCCTCTTAGTGGACTGCCAATTTCGGTCTTCTTGGGTCTTTTTGATAAGTTATTTTTGGCCCAAGACCTGCATCAATTTTTCATCTACTCATGAAACCATGGCATACATTGTTCTTTATTTACTCATAGTCAACTTAGCTATTTCTATTCCATATCATTTTATTTATTTCTTTTTCTCTTTTTTTCTTCTTCTTCTTTTTTTTTTTTTTTTGACAAAAAATTGACGAGTTTTTCACATCCATTACCTTTAATAGAGGAACTGGAGGTTTCTCTTCACCAGGTTGAGGGTACCATTCAAGTAGTACTCTCTTTTTCTCAACAGCCTCTCGAATATGAGGATACATATTCATCGCAGTCCTTGAATGGAAATCTCCACCAGCTTTGAAGGCATCCGACATGCTCTTACATTTTGCCAGATGAGCAAGAATCCTGAGTTCAAGCTACATAATAAATTCCAATTATCAGATAAAATTACAACAAAGGCCAAAGAAATTTTCTATCACTCTGCTTACTATGAAAAATAAAAATTGAAGAGTCACCAACCTGTCCATAATCAGCAACAATGAGAGAGTTCCCGGGCTCGGCAATAAATGCTTGCCGGATTTTGTAACGGTCCTTCTCTAAGGCAGGTTGATTCTGATTTGTGACAGAAATTATGTTAAAACTTCCACTACAACTTGATAGATAAAACTGAGGTACTAGGCAACGAGCAAAACTGGAATGAGAACAGCAACAGAGAAATTTGTTTTAGAGCTAAGGAAACTACCATGCTTGTCAAATTGCTACAGAGCAATCATTGTGAGTGAGTTCTATACTAATATGAGTGTAAAACATCTGAACAACTCATTCAGGTTGCATGCTCAAAATTGGAATCACTGTACAGTCCTAACCATAGAATGTTCTGGGAGGAAAGTGCGTGGTCAATGAAAGTTTTTGCCTCCTTAATCAGCCATCCATTTCGTTCGTCAAAAGTTATCTACCCATATAGTTAAGATTTTCACACTAGTTTATTTTAGGCCATGCTCCATACCGAATGGGGCACTCTAAATGATCGCTTAGAAATGGAAAAAAATTCCCATATGCAAGAAATTAGTGAATAAAACTAAAGAAATATGAAGTGCCTACCAATAACAATCTTAAAAAATTTTCACCAAGGTACTTAGTAAAAGAGGGACAAGTTGTGGGCCCACACATGGCCACCACCAACCAAAGGAGAAGGGAGATGGTAATGTCTATGAATGGATTAGAAAATCGCCAAAAATAGCCTAATCAGATTCTTCAATGGTACACCATTCCTTGTAAAAACCGATTAGGAAAATTATGGGAAGAGGACGAAAACACCAGCATAACATAGTAAGTTGAAGAATTATTAGTTCACAACTTTTTTGGACAATTTTTGGGAAGAGAAATGCAGTTTCATGGCCCCTCGAGGAAAAGAGGTAGGCCGAAGATCCGAGGATTTGGCCCTCGATAGACTATAATGGTGAAACAGAATTAATGTAGCTGACCCCAACATGGTCACGACAAGGCTTTGATAATGATGATGAACTGAATTCTAGAAAGATCACGTGGCAAACATCATCATCAACATCATGCGGCATGACTTATGTAACCTTACTAATAGGGGTCCACATGGGATATGATGTGATGGGGAGGCCCTAGGAGGTCTACGTGAGATATGGCTGTAAGACCCATCACCTGTCATTAACCATCAAACAACATACGGGCGGTGTTTTCGTAGCCTTAGCTTTAGGCGATCCACAAGAATTTGTGATATAATGTTGTCGGAGGACTCAGAGCCTTCCTCACTGAACACAACCGTGCAAACCTGCCCATTTATACTACTTGTTGAACAAAAGATGTTATTTAGTAACCATCAATACAACAGTTGGCACGGGTTCCTCTATACCCATTGATTCCTTATGACTTCAGATCGGTGTCACCATAACCTTTTATTTCTATCACATGCATTGAAGCTTTCAAACGTCATTGCGGGCATTGAAATGAGCAGTAACCTCTTTCTCGGCAACAATAACACAAAGAATTGTTCTTTTACTTCCTCGGCTCATTATTTGATAGGAAACTTGATGTGAGGTGACAAAACAGTTGACCAATCCTCTTAAAAGATGGAAGCCTGCAAGCTTGACGTATGGCTTTTCTTCTGCTTTTTACGCATATTGCACCAACTTATTGACAATCTCAAAGTATTTTCTTTAATAAGAGATGTCGTATGCCTGATCTAAGACCATGACAATACCTACAGAATGTGATATCCTCTGATTTTTAATAAGAGATGTCGCTTTGTTTTAAATCTTGAAGGTAAGAGAACAAACCCTTCTAATAGTCAACAGGAAGGAATCTCTATTTCATCGGATTCCACATCTCTACCCATGTTTCCACTGAAGCCAAATTTTGGAATTGTCATCGTTGTTGCAACTCGATACACCTACATACCCCTGAAATCTAATAGGCACTAGTGTCACTGATGCAGGACAATACGAAATCTAATCTAATATGACTGGTGAGATCAATTAAGAATAAATATTCCAATTTAAATTATAATCTACGCCAATCACACGGTCCAATATTGAAAATAAAGGAAGAGCATTATGTGACCATCCAAGACATCGTTACAATCTTGCAATAGCGGTCGCTCAAATAAGAATAGGGAGTGATATTGATGGAAGATAGAACTTCCACTTAATTAAATATGATCTGATTCAATCAGATTAAGGCCTTGTTTGGATCGTCTTATTTTTTTTTCCGTCTTAATCTGTCTGAAAAAGATCTGCGAGTTTAAGATCTTATTAGAGCTGCTAGTTTAAGATCTTATTAACTGTTCTGTAATAAGATCGTTTGGCAACACCTGAACGCTATGAGATCTGAATTGAATAAGACTGTTTGGTATTGCATCTTATCCAATACACAGATCGTTTCATAAACCTATGAGTAGACTCCACAAACCTATTAACCAAACCAAACATGGAATCCAATGCTAAATCTCTTCAAACCAATAGAGTTTGGACAAACCCAAAAATTACAACGAATTAATAAATCAAACTTCAATAAAATCCGAATATCCAATCTTCCATACCAAACGAAAAAAAAAAAAAAACCCAAGAAAAGAGAGGGGATGAGAAGGGAAGGAAGATGAAGAAAAAGTTTACCTTTGACTTTGGATCCAAGACAAGAAGAAGGAATTACGGGAATTTTAAAATTATTTTAAAGTCTTGAAATGTCTTACCGCTTAAGATGTTGGGGTCTTAATTCCAGGAGCTGGATTTCAAGCTCCTAGAATTAAGATAAATCTCATCTTAAATAACAAGTCATCTTAGCGCTTAAGACATGTTGGTAGTGCGTACCAAACAATCTTATTTAGTTTTTTTGTCTTAGCGCTTAAGACATAAGACATTAAGACCCAAACTTAAGACGACCCAAACATTACCTAACTGTCCCTTTAGCAAGGATTTGAAACAAAGATCTTGCTCAATTTGGGAAATGAGTGTCAATTTGTAATTTGGGATTTTAAAGTAATATTCAGATCTGAAACTAATTTCCCATAGCAATTTCAAGCTCAAATTAAATTCAGATTGATGAAATTTATAGGAAGGGTTTGGAAATTAAAAAGATGAAAAATTGGAAATTTTGGGCTCCAAAAGGGGTTTGGCCAAGGTAGGATTGGACCAATGGACGTTCAGTTGGCTGGATGGATCGAAGAAGAGGGGTGGCTTGGCTGGTTGGGTTGTTTGAGTAGGGCGAATGGGGATTGGATGGGTTTAGGGATCAGCCAAAAGGTTTTGGATGAGGATGACAGCTGGTGGCACTTGGTGGGCTTAGAATTGATGCTTCAGTGGCTGGTGGTTGAAAAGATGGTGTAGATCTAGGGTTCTTGGGGGCTGGTGGTTGATGGGGTGGTTTAGATCTCGGGTTTTGGAATGAAGAAAATCAAAGGAAAAGAAATTAAAAAGGAATCTAGGTGGGATTACCTATAATTGGTTTCACGCCAAACTCCAATCCTGGAGGCAAGAAGATCTCTAGGAGAACTTTGAAGAACTCATGGAGAACTCGAAACTTAGGTTTTCATTCATTAAGCATCATGAAGAGAACAAGACAATGTTTCTCACATATATTAAACCCTAAATCTAATGGCATTTTATTAAAATAAAGTTGAACAAAAAGTCGACAAGGTGGATTTGTACATGGGATGTCATGCGCAAGGATGAGTGCACACGTCCCAATGCCTATTCAGCTTAAGTGATGGGCCCCATCTTAGGCCCTTATCATATTTCTTCAATTTTTCTTTTATTTCATCCTTAGGCCCTTCTTGAATCACTTTGATTCTTTTAATTCCTCCCATGTAGCACTTCCCAATGTGAGGCCTCAATGCAATTGCACACATGGGGTCTTACGTCCATCGACTACATAATCCAAAGAGATCCAACAGTTGCATGTTGTCAGAATGGTAACCTAATGCAGTCCGTGAATAGACCAAACCCGCAACAAGGATTTGGCCGAATTTAGATGGATTCAAACAGCCAAGAACAACCAAGAACACACGTTCAAAATGCTATCCAAGCCAAAACTCAATTCTCAATTCAATAATCAAAGGTACCGATCCCTAAAGGGAATTCATATATTTATAATAACATCTCTTTCCCCACTAAAACTCTCTTTCTAAAAACTTCTAATCAAATAAGGAAACTAATCAAACAATCTAACATAAATAAGAAACTAACAATCTTTTAGAAAATCTAAAATATGATAACTTCCCACAATAAAATACTGTTCGATCCTCCCATTAGGATTTGTGGGCCATTCTAATGGGTCGGATCATAACTCATGCGTTCGGCCCATTGGACATGGACCTGGCTCGAACTACACCAGCTCTCCCTGCCTTAGAAAAAATCGACTCCGGCAAGTGTATAGCTTGATCACGCTCATACAGGTCCGGGTTGATGCGCTAGAAATCAGTAGCAGTGATCCATGATGCATCTGAGATGGGGCAATCCTTCCACAGAACAAGAAACTTTTGAAAACCTCCGCGGTGTGTAGACACAAGGTTGGTCATCAAGTACATCCACAATTTGATTAGTTGGAGGAGGGGCAGGCGGTAGAGATAAGATGTGTTCTTCAATGCCTTCATCTGTGTGATGTTCGCAGTAAAGAGTTAGGTCTTCTACATTAAAAATGGAACCGATGCCTAACTCTGAGGGCAAGGATGAAAATATCGGCCGCTACGCGATATATCGGGCGTGGCGGCCGAGACCGCCACGCCACATTGAAAATATCGGCGATACATATGTATCGCACCGCCACGGGAACGTAGCGGCCGCTACGCATATGTAGCGGCCGCTACGGTGGCGGCCGCTACGTTTCCTACCCTTTAAAAGGGCACCCCCCCTCTTCATTCCAGCCGGCCCTAATACTTTTAAGAGTCAAGGTAACTGCTGTGGTAGCCTCCAAACACCAAATTTTCAAATTTCAAACCATTTTCAACTACAAGAGTAACAAGACATTACAAGTAAGTGAAGTAACTAAGTTTAACATACAAGATAGTGAAGATACAACATCAAATTCCAAGGAAAGAACTACAAGATCCAAGCCCAAGCTTCCATTCCATCTATTTTAGGTATGTTTTTCTTTTGGATATTTTTTTCTAATCTTTTAACTTTTGAGATCATCCAAGTACTATAAAAAGCTTCATTGTCTTGTAATATGACGAGATCCATGTTTCCCTTTCATCATGCACACATATTTTTATTTTTATTTTATTTTTCTCTATTTTTTATTTTCGGATTTATTTATTTTTTGAAAAAAAAAATTTCAATACTCATGAACAACCCATGAAACCACTTGGAAATTGCTTGTAAATGATAGATCTATGTTTCCCATAGATCAATCCATCACATTTTGAATTTTTGTTCATTTTTCTCTATTTTTTATTTTCGGATTTATTTATTTTTTGAAAAAAAAAATTTCAATACTCATGGACAACCCATGAAACCACTTGGAAATTGCTTGTAAATGATAAATCTATGTTTCCCATAGATCAATCCATCACATTTTGAATTTTTGTTGATTTTTCTCTATTTTTTATTTTCGGATTTATTTATTTTTTGAAAAAAAAAATTTCAATACTCATGGACAACCCATGAAACCACTTGGAAATTGCTTGTAAATGATATATCTATGTTTCCCATAGATCAATCCATCACATTTTGAATTTTTGTTCATTTTTCTCTATTTTTTATTTTCGGATTTATTTTTTTTTTTTTAAAAAAAATTTCAATACTCATGGACAACCCATGAAACCACTTGGAAATTACTTGTAAATGATAGAACTATATTTCCCATAGATCTTTCCATAACATTTTGAATTTTTGTTGACTTTCCTCGATTTTTTATTTTCGGATTTATTTGTTCATTGAAAAAATTGATACTTTAAGTAATGAAATACCAATTAAATGTCAAGAGAATGATTCTCAAGCGTTATATATATGTTTCCTCTAACATGTTTCTTTGTTTTTTAATTTTTAATATACTACTTGTTCATATTTATAGCCAGAGCCAGTTATTCAGTCTATCTGTCTTTGCCAATTGATAAGTTAAAATGCCTCGTGGTATTGATCCCGCATGGAGCTTCGGTGAGGCAGTTGAGAATAATAGGCTGAAAATCAAATGCAACTTTTGTGGGAAAGTGACCAATGGGGGCATTACAAGATTCAAACACCACTTGGGCCACATTTCTGGCAATGTTGCTGGTTGTACCGAAGTACCAAGGGAAGTCAGGGAACAAATGAAAGCTTTGGTTGGCCAAAACAAAGCTAGAAAAGTAGAGATAAAAGAAAAGAAACGACAAGATGTTGATGCTGCCCGTCATGATGTATTTGGAGATGAATACTTTGATGAGGAGGAAGATGCACAGATGGAGGCTGCACGCCGAGAGTCTTTGATGACTCAACAAGAATAACATGAATGTCGTGCATTTGCTGGAAGCAGATATTATGATGCAGGGGGCTCATCTGCTACTGTGCCAAGCAGGGGTAAGGGCATTGCGGGGTCCATGCGTAGGGCATTTAGCACCCGGGAACGGGATGTTGATGTAGAAATTCTCTCTACGGGAAGAGCAGTTCCTCCCCCTGTTGATCCTCTAGCACATAGGAAAGAGGGAGCCAAACAACCAAAAATATATGAAAGGGGTAATGAAGGCTGCAAGAGATAAATTGGCCAAAGCCACAGCAAAATGGCTAATTCACAAGAACATACCACCTACAGCAGTAGATTCCCCATATTTCCAGACTATTCTTGATGTTGCCGCGGAGGCTGGGCGGGGTATACAGGCGCCCTCCGTATATGATGTGGGCACTAAATATCTTGAAGAAGAATATACAGAAACAAAGGCTTGGGTGGAAACGTTTCGGCCGATGTGGCAACAGAATGGTGTTACCATCATGTGTGACGGGTGGACCAGCGGCACCCAAACACAATTAATAAACTTTTTGGTGTATTCAGTCGCTGGGACCGTCTTTGTGAAGTCCATTGATGCAAGTGAACATAGACGGACAGCCGCATATATATACTCTCTTATGGATAAAGTTGTAGAGAGTGTGGGAGAGGAGCATATTGTACAGATTGTTACATATAATTGCGCCAATTTCAAGGCAGCAGGTTTGCAATTAATGGAGAAGAGGACCCATTTATTCTGGACCCCATGTGCAGCACACTGCATAGATCTCATCTTGGAAAAGATTGGAAGGAAGACAAAAGTGGCTTCATTGATCAAGGCATGTAGAGGAATTACAAGATTTATATATGATCATTCCTGGGTGTTAAGTTTGATGAAAAGATACACAAATAACCATGCATTGCTGCGTCCAGGATTAACAAGGTTTGCAACCCATTTTCTGGCTATGGAAAGCCTTGTAAGATTTAGAACGGAGCTCATTCAGATGTTTGCATCAGAAGAATGGCTTCGTTCGAAATGGGGCAATGCAACTAGTGGTCCGGGGTTTGAAGTCCCAAACATGATGATGGACAATAAATTTTGGAAGAAAGTGAAGAAGATATTAAAGGTTTTTGAGCCTTTAGTTAAAGTGTTGCGGCTTGTAGATGGTGATGACAAGCCGACAATGGGCTTTATCTATGAAGCAATGGATCGGGCAAAATGTTCCATTATGGAAAATGTTAGATATCACGATAAATATATAAAGATTATTGATGCCCGCTGGAACGATCAATTGCACCATCCATTGCATGCTACAGGTAATTAATATATATATCTTTGAATTTGATACTCTTTTGTTTTCCTAACTAATGTATTTATTATCTTGTTTGCTCACGGTACATTTTACATATTTATAATGTAGGTTATTTTTTTAATCCCGAATTCTATTACCGCAATGTCGAACTACACACCGAAGCAATAGATACGGAATTGCGGGTAGGATTACGGGAGGTATTGAAGAGATTGTTCAATGAAGATGATCAAATTAATGCAATACAAGAGGTGAGTGGGTGGTTACTTATGAGAATTTAATTATGCTGCCAAGTGCCAATTGCCATACAAGCTGTATGGGTTTACTGACTTATATCTAATTTTCACATTGTAGATATCTATGTATACACAAAGGAGAGGAACCTTTGCTGACCCTCTTGTGATACGATCGATTGGAAGGATGCCACCTGGTATGACTATGAACAAAAAACCCCACCCAATAGTATTGAATCTTGATTTATTTATCTTAATTGATTAGGAGGACTTGAGAGTTACGAATATTTAATTTTCTTTATTTATTTTTTGCATTTCAGCTGATTGGTGGATGAATTTTGGAGAGAGTGCTCCACATCTAAGGAGCGCGGCTGTTCGCATCCTTAGTCAGACTACAACATCTTCCAACTGTGAAAGAAATTGGAGCACTTTCTCTTTGATCCATACGAAGGCCAGAAATCGGCTTACCATGCAGAAAGTCAACAAGCTTGTATACTGTCATTACAATCTGAAGTTGAGAAACAGAATTAGGGAGAGAAGGGCAAGGGATGATCCTACTTATTGTCCTATTAATTTGGATCACATATTCCGAGAGGACGATCCCTTACTCCCATGGCTAGCCGAGATAGAGGATCCAGTGCTAGATTCAGATCCAAGGTTTCAGGAAACGGTTCAAGAGTTGATAGATGAGGATGTGGGTGAGGCACGGGCACCTGCAGAAGATCAGCCATCTCAGGGAGAAGGTATCACTAGGACTAGGAGGAGTGGGAAAGAACCTGCTTCTGAGAAAGCTAGTTCCACCACCGTCTCTTCGAGTAGCCATGGTGGAGGAGATGTAGGAGGAGACAGTGGGACCGGTGGTACCAGTGAATACTATCAACATGATGAAGACGATGTCGTTCCTGTAGAGGAAGTACAGGAGTTACCTCCATCTGGAAGATTTGATCCAAGCCGTGGTTATCAACGGCGTCGAAGAGATTCACCACCTGGAGCTGGAGGTAGTAATGAGCAAGGAAATATGGGTAGAGATGTTGGAGGACAACAAGCGGCATCATGGACTGATTCGTGGAATCCTAGTTACAGTGGACAAGGACCCTCACAATATTTTGACTATTTTCCATATGGTCAAGTACAACAAGGAGAAGAACAGTCTTCAACTTCGGGGTCCTACTCATATGGTGACTATGGTGAAACGCAATATGGTAGATATCCACCTCCACCTCCACCTCCACCTCCACCAAATTTTGATGATGCGGGTGCGGCTTCCTTCTTTGGAATTGTGGATCCCAATGCCCATCAATATCAAATTCAATATGGTGCCAATAGAAATGATAACAATGATGGGGATGAAGACAACCATAGCCCCTTGAATCTTGGTAGACATTCCTTTTGGTGGTGATTAAGGTATTCTTATTTCCTTCACTAACTCTCTATTCTGTCATTTCTAAATTGGTGTTGAATGTTGAATTGTTGATCACTTCATAGTTCATTTACTTGATGGAATTTGAACCTTAAATGTCTTGAAGTATTGATATTTGATTGTTCAATGTTCACTAATGAGTATTGAGTAATAACCTAACTCTAACTCTTAAATCGTCTTAATTCTTATGCCTTTATTTCATGTTCTAGTGTTTTTTTTTATTTTTTTATGAGCTTTCAATTACTTTTTAAGTTAGCATGACTAAGAAACAAGAATACATGTGAAAAAACAAATCATTACTATTATTTTCTATTTATACGGCGATACAGGACCTCATGTATTGAGGGCACCGCTACGCCCCCTTTTCTTACTTACTTTTGCAAAAGAACCGCATTTTCTTTCATTTTACAATTTTCTGGATTTTCTGGAATTTTTTCAGATTTTTTTGGCGATTTTTTCAAATCGCACCGCAACGCCGCTACGTATTCCCGCTACGCTACGTATCGCCCGCTTCGTATCATTTTGGCGGCGGGCCGCTACGCCCGCCGCTACCGCTATTTTCATCCTTGTCTGAGGGAAGTTCAAGAACATATGCATTGGAACTTATTTTCTTCAAAATCTTAAAAGGACCCGCATTGAGAGGATGCAGCTTCTTATTTGCTTTTGGAGGAAGGTGCTCAGGACGTTTCCTGACCATGGCCATGTCACCTGCGCAAACTCAACAAAACGGTGACGTGCATTTGCATGTTGCTCAAATATGTCATTACTAGCAGCAATGTTACGTCGAACCTCATCACGTACATCCTGCATATGGCGGATAAAATCTTCAGCATGCAGGCGCGGTCGTACGCCAGTCACAACTTGAAATGATAACTTCCCAGTAGATCTGTTGACTGAATTATTGTAAGCAAATTCAGCCATTGGCAAGACTAGATCCCAAGATGTTATCTTAAGCTTTAACTCGACTCCTCAGTAATGCTTTGACGAGGAGATGGACGACGAGCAGCGATGCAGGCGGCATTGAAGAACACTGCTTGGCGGAGCTCGGCGGGAGGGTGCTGACAATGATGTAGTTGGTGGCCTGCGGTGGTGAGATGCGACATTGGGCGCTGGCCGGTGGTAGGCTGCCGGATTCCAGGTACGCAGATTTTTTTTCCTGCTATGCCTCTCTTCTCCCTCTATTTTTTTTCTTCGCTGGGATGAGGTTTTGGCATTGGGCCAGTGGAGTGCTTTGGGGAATGGAGATGCAGAGGATTTCTCTTGAGGGTTGGGATTGGAGTTTTGGGTGTTTGATGGGGATTATGGATTGTAAGGTGGTGTCAGCTAGTGGGGTTTAAGATAGTTGTGATCGATGGTGGGGTTTTGGGTTTGGAAGGGCTCAGATAGCTGGTTTGGATGTTTGGAGTTTTTCGGCTTTGTGCGTTGATGATGAATGGGGTTCTAGATGGGAAGGTTTTATGGCCGCGTTTTTTTATTTTGTTTCACTCGGGTATGGGATGGGTGCTACCGGGAGGGTTTGAGAGTTATCAGTTTGGTGGAGTAGGGCTTGGAGAGGGGTTTTCGAGATGGGTTTAGTGAAATGACTGGGCTACAGTTTTGGGTGATGGGTACTCCGAATGCATGTTGGGGGTGTTAGATATTCAAGAAGTGGTAGGGGATTGGGGTTCCGGTTAGGGACGTATGTTGGGGGTTCTCGGTTGTGGGCTCAGCGAGTTCAATTGGGTTCTCATGAGGTTCTGATTTGGGGATTTTGTGGATTAGGGGAAATTTTGGGGATTTTGGATTTGGATTTGGGGGAAATTGGGTGATGCCACAGTGATTGAGAGTTTTGGGAATTTGACGTGGAGTTGTGGATTTGGGTTCAACAGGGGTTTGTGGGATTAAGGATTAGCGTTTGGAAGGTTTGGGTAGGCTAGAAAGATGATTGGATGACGAGGATGAATTGAATGGAAGAGAACTGGGTTCACGGGTAACCTCGAATCGGCGATCAAGATGGCGATCCAATAATGGATCTTCACTCCGATGCCAATCTAATGCAGCCCGTGAAAAGACCAAACCCGCAACAGGGATGTGGCCGAATCCAGATGGATTCAAACAGCCAAGAACAACCAAGAACACACGTTCAAAATGCTATGCAAGCCAAAACTCAATTCTCAATTCAATAATCAAAGGTACCGAACCCCAAAGGGGATTCAAATATTTATAATAACATCTCTTTCCCTACTAAAACTCTCTTTCTAAAGACTTCTAATAAAATAAGAAAACTAATCAAACAATCTAACATAAATAAGAAACTAACAATCATTTAGGAAATCTAAAATATGATAACTTCCCACAATAGAATATTGCTCGATCCTCCCATTAGGAGTTGTGGGCCATTCTAATGGGTCGGGTCAGATTGACCCAATAACTCATGGGTTGGGCCCATTGGATTTGGGCCTGGCACGAACCACACCATAATCGAACGGTGGATTCTCACTATCCTAGCAATCAAAGATTGGATAGGCATCATCTATCCACAAATTAGGCTAATCAGCAACTCTACGCCTCCGACATTGGTAGATCTTGAAGGGATTGGGGTTGATGTCCCCATCAGTCACTTTGTTTCCATCTGCCAGTGATTTCTGATGTCCCCATTTGTATAAACACATTCTCCATCCACACTAGCCAATGCATAAATATTTCTGATTGCATCACGTCGTCGTACTTAGGAATCACATTTTCATAACCAGATCTCTATCAACGTTTTGAGGACCGAGGTTACATTGATTCAGAAAGTTTGGCTCTTCTTAACAATTATCTTCTCGACATTGTTGTCCATTAGGTCACACTCAAAATTTGTAAGAGCCTCCATCCATGTTAAAAACTGTTGATTTTGTACAAGACACTAATCAGGCAATTGGTTAGGTGAGCTCGGCGAACTACCGGTTGCAACCCATTATCAGCTCATCTACTGGTAGTGTCGGATCATGGTCATTTTGGGATATCACATGCAAAAATAAATTACAAATCCAAGTATGAATAACTACAAAAATCTGCGAACAAATTTTGGGCCTTCAAATCTTGTCAATAGCAGATGACCTGCTAACATTGGCTCACTTTAAATTGGGTCCAGCCGACGACCTTCACCCAACCTGATCTGACCAGAAGACACATGAAGTGGGCATTCCTCCTGGTCAGGTCAACCTTCCCATCTTATGTAGTGCGAAGGCAGGAATGAAACATTCTAGCACACTGAACGAGATGCACATGTCAAGAGTATCAATAACTCATGTAAAACCCTAGAGTGATGACTCCCATTTTAGTCTTCCCCTAATACTCACAGACCCCGCCTTCCCTCTCCCTCTCCCTTCCTTTTTTTTTTTATTAGTTACTTTCATCTTTCAATAAAGAAAACGATAAAGGGAACTTTTCTTCCTATGTTCATTCTCTCTCCTCCCAATAATCTTTTCTGTCTTTAAACCTTATCTTCCTATGTTTTTCTTTTTTCTCTCTTTCTCCTTAACCTTTGTGTCCTTTACTTTCTCTTTCTACTTCCTTCTGCAAACAAACCAGAGGTTCATTTCTTTTTTCTTCCCCTTTTTTCCTTCCTTTTCTTCTCCTCCAAGTATAAAAACTGCAGGTGGATCTATGTGAAAAGAAAATTAGAGAAATTCTAGGTTTCTGAGAACGAAAAGAGAAATGATGAAAGAGCTTGGGTCCTAGTCCTTCAAGAAGAGGGAAACTTGCTTTGAGATCAAGACTGCACAACTGGACTTGCCATTGCGAATGGTCATAATGTCCCTTCTTCCTTGCTTAAGGAGCGGCCAGGAGTTGGATCTGCTACAATTGATTTTTCTCTTTCTTCTCATTCCTTCTGCAAACAAAAAAGGAAAACGCCTTCATTGTGTGCACACGGCTCCAAGTATGACCAATTTTGATACCTCTTCTTTCATTCTTCACCTTTTTCTATGATTCTTGGGAAAATAGTGGGGATACACTGGGTAGGAGCCCCACCCTTTTTGTAGAAGCCCTCTTCCTTCTTTAGACTATTCTAAATCCACTTGGTCCAAAACATGGTCAATAATGGCACCAAGACTTCTTTAGATATGCAATGAGAAGTCGGTCTTTGCTTGAGAAAACCTTTATTTTTCCCACAACTAAGGGGATTTATTCAGATCACATTGCACAAACTTGTACTCCGATAACAAATTTGAGGCAAACCCTAAAAGGGTTTGGTTCGAGCACAGTGTCAAATCCAGCAAAAGATGTTTCCAGGAGACTTTTACACAGAAAACTAGCCCACTCAGAGAAAGAAAATCTATTTTCCAAAACTATCTTTAATTCCTTACAATGCTCGTATATCTAGGAAAACAAAATCCTAGAATCAAAAACTTCTAAAAACATAGAAAACTAGTCCCAATCTAATCAATTTTCTTTAATACCTTACAACTTTCGTATTGGATGTTCCTTCTCAAAATCCTTCCTTGTGAGCCCTAAATTTGGATCACATACCTGGCTAGATTACCCACCAGACTTGCATCACATTCTTTGACATATGACTGAAATTCCTTTGAAATGTATTCTCCACCATTGCCAAATTGCAGTATTTTAATTCTTTTGTCAACTTGTTCTCAAATCAACCTGTCAAAGTCTTTCAATACAAGACCGACCTCAACTTTTTATATTTTTTGAGATATAACCACATGCATCCAGTGGCATGATCAATAAAGGTCACAAAACAGCGATGTCCACTCACAGACGTACATTTCTTTGCATATCGACAAATCTCATAATTAAGTTCCCTAATATTATTCCCACAATCAAAAATCGAACAACTCTTTAAGACTTTGAAAATGGCATATGTCAAGTCGTTGATGCCATAGCAGGACTATCTCCAAATCCGTAAAAGACTGAAAAGCTATTAAGTCCTTTCTCATAGGCTCTAAGATGTATAAATCATTGTTTTCAGAACCACCACCAATTGTCTAGGCCATCCTATGATCCTAAAATAGATAGGAAAAAGATAATGCAATAGCTACGGCTTTTTGTTAAAGAAGGCTTTTTGTTAAAGAACTACCATGCATAAGATTAAATTAGAATTATGGAACATGTAAAACAGATGAAAATGATAAATTGGGTGAGACAAAAATGGATCCATCTGTGACTACTTTGGGAAAGGGTACTGCTGGCAACTTTTAACACTCCCATGTGAAGATGGGACGTAAGGCAAAAACTATGAATGCATACCTATCGTGTGATCTTTGGCACCAAAATCAATGGCCCAAGTAGGAGAGGAAGATGCCAATGTAGCTAGTTTGTGGGAAGAATAAATCATGCCAACTACAACAGGCGAATTTCCTCTATCCGACGCCTGAAGCCTCTAACAAGGCATTATGACCTCTACTCCGTTACCTAAGCTATTTTCCTTTCTTGACACCTCATCACACTAAACTATCACCACGACTACCACAAGTAGGACCACCACCTGTGTGTTTGTCCACCATGGCCACGACTCTCTCTCTCTCTCTCTCTCTCTCTCTCTCTCGCACACACACAAAAACAACAACTACCAACTGCATTATTGCTTGTAAGTGTTCATCGATCAGAAGATGAGTGAAAAGTTTTTACAAGACCAAACTAGTCAAAAGGAGGTACTTGTGTATGTTCTTTGTAGAGGATATAGTGTCGATGGATGAATCGAGAGATGGGGTGAATGCGAAACAAAAGAGATGTCGGAGGTTTTAGAATCCAACAGCTTTAAAATAAGTCACACAAAGACAGGAATATATGAATTACAACTTCTGTAGAGATGTGCATAAAGATGAAACACTGTGAGAATTAAAGCTCAAGAGACACTACAAAGAGATTAACTCGGATACTAATTAGTAAGAATCGATAGATTGAGGAAGATGTCAAATGGTTTAAGTGGGAATTGCCTTTGGAGTGCTTTTGTGATCAGCACATACGAACAAGATTAAAGGGAGATTTTACAGAATAGAGATTAGACCAGTTATGACATATAGAGCAGAATATGAGTGAGTCAAGAAGCAACATATGCACAAAATGAGTAGTAGATATGAGAATGTTGAAATGAATGTACATAAAAAAAATAAAAATAAAAAAAAGATAAATTAAAAATGAGCGCATTCGAGAGCATTTAGGGGTAGCATCAATAGGTGATTAACAAAGACTCGTTTGAGATGGTTTGGACATGTCTAACATAGGTTAGCAACAACGTCGATGAGGAAAACTCTTCCAATTCAAGTTAATGGCCCACCAAGTGATGCAAGACCATGGCACTAGTCGAAGATGAAAGTTTTTTTGATAACTAGTAGAAGAGGAAAGTTCCGAGATCAATTAAGAAATTATCAATCATAAATCAGATTATTAAATAACATTAAATACATTCTAACATATATTTAAATTCCAATTTCCAAGTTTTCAATTAAGCAATAATTGTGAAGCCCGTTCACAATCCAACAATGCACGCCCTTTTCAAGTTTAATTAAGGTTTCCAATGGAAGACTCAGCCGCCTCTAGCCTAGAGATCACTTTTTACTCAATCAGATTGTCCTTGAATTTCCCTTAGCGCTTGTTTGTTAGTCATGAAATAGAATAAAAGAGAGTTGAAATGGGCTGCAACAGTGGACATTTTTTACTAGAAGAGGTGTTTGGGGAGATTGCAGGGGATGGATAAGGTAAACATGTCTGCCTATCTGGCAGTTACTTTTATTTGATTTTATCCTCCCTCAAGTAACCCAAATAACTCCATTTAGAACACACCTCCCCCCCCCCCCCCCCCCCCGCAGTTCTCTTCCTACTTATTCAATGTCTTATTCTCATGTGCTAAATGGTCAGGCAGGCATGAATAGTGACGACAACGAAGAAGAACACCGCATTGAGAAACTTTGAAACCCCATCTACTTCAATCAATGGAAGGCAGCAACACAAGGCTTCATCGAGTTTTTTTTTTCCTTGAAACGGCTTCTCTTCTGAAATTAGTTTTTTTTTTTCTTGAAACAGCTTCATCTGCTATTTACACATCATTTATTTCATATATATATATATATATATATGTATATATATTAATTTATGTCAAGATGTACTTGATATGATTATATGATAGACTTGTTATTATATTTATACTTCTATAAATGGAAAATGGATGAAAATGGATGGTTCTAAACAAATTTTTTATTTTTTTTATTTTTCATTTTTATTAGAAAAATAAATAATCATACGATTCGCGATTTGATTCGAGTCATGCGTACGAACGATTTGCCAAACAATTTCAATTTTGAAAACTAAGGATGGTCGAGAAAACTTAAAAACGGCAATTTTTACTCTACTTCATGTTATCCAAAGTCCAAACACATGAAGAGTAAATCCATTTTACTTTACCCCAATCATCCAAACACAACAAAAATAGCTCACCACTCATTTATTTAAACCCACTCCTCTTTAACTCTAATTGCATGTGATATTTCACTCTTTTACTCCTCCCCTCATGAAAACAAACGGGCCCTTATGGATTTCAACAATAGGCTAGTCTCAAAATTGGACAAGCCACAAAGTATATGGCTGTAGTTTAGTTGGCATTAAGGTATTTGGCAATAAAGAAGGCAAACAATAGATATAAAACAATGTAGGTAGTTCAAGTACCTCAAATATTCCCTAATGAAAGGTTCGATCAATGTGAGACGGGGGCTCTTGGGTTCGGCCAATGTGAAAAACGGAAGGAAAGGGGTTCAGCTGTAGTGAACAGAGTAGATGTGGTGTGTGGCAAATAGGAATGATGAGTTTGATAGGTTCGGGTAGAGTTTGGATGGATCTAGGGTTTGATAGGTGTGGCTAGGGTTTGGAGGGGTTTAGGTGGTGCAGCTATCGGGTTTTGGGATTTGGGGTAGTTGGCTATAGGGTCTGGGTTATGATTATGTTCGGCTGATGTACTTTGGCTATGGATGGTAATCGGCCAAAGAGGAATGGTATTTGGTTGGGGCGGCGATGGTGATTTGGGAATTGGGATTAGTGATGGTTGGTTGTGGGGTGTTGATGTTTGGATGCTTATGGCTTCTTGACGGTTATCTGATATGTGGGCAACTAGATGGGATGTCAACCAATAATCTCAACAGAAGAACCGAAGATAATAAGAAAAACCTTGGATTCGCACCAAGTGGCTTCACACCAAATCCATACGAAGGAGTTCTCAAAAGCATTCACAAAATTCATTAATCAGGTCTACAAGCCAAAGAGGCATATTACAATGCTTATATTAGAGAAAACTAACCCTAGATCTAATCTCAACCATTAAAAGCAACCAATGGCTAAGATTAAAACAACTTAACTAAATTATAAAATAACCCAAAACATAAAAGAAATGAAATGAAAGTCATTAAATAGTCGTAAGTGGGATGTCCCCCTATAATGGGTTGGACGTCTAATTAAATTGGGTCCAATTGGCAACCCATTTGCATCCTCCCAAGGTGGGGCCTTCTTGTTGTTATGCATATGGAATCTTTTAACTTTAATCATCCCAAAGTGGGGACTTTAATTAATAACAGGGATGTGGTGTGACATGATCTGAACATTGATCAATGATGGAAGCATGATCCAATGGTGGCTCTCTGCTGAAACTATGATCCAATTATGGATCTCCTCTGAAATCACAATCAGGACCCAAGCAATAGGCCAAAGGAATGGTTACCCTAAGCATTGGACCCCTTTCAGAAAATGGACCCCTAAAACAAGATTCCATGAGTGATCTAAAATAACATAGGAGGTACAACTGGTCGTGGAAAAAGGAGGGAAGTCCAAATGAGACAAACCACAACAATGAAGAAACAATCCATCAATTGACTCCTCCATAAAACAAGACATATAACAAATTTTAAAAAGGGTCGCAATCTTTCTTTTTAGGTTATCAATGGTAAGAATCTTGTTCAAAAAGCGGTTCAAACAAAGGCTTTAAAACTTCATCTTCTCAAAGTGAGATTTGTATCTTCTCAAAAAATGTTTAGAGTACTATATGGACACCAACCTAAACCACCCAACCCAGGGGGGTGAGCAGGGACAACTACAAAGCACAAACCTGCAAGCTAGGCCTCCTGGCTGATAAGCGACCAGTCTCCGTATTGATATTTAGAGAACAATGAACGCGCCCATTCGTGCCAGAAATATGATTACCCTGTCCCCACAAGAAAAAAATGTTAGCGTGGCTACCTCACAGATGCGAAGCAGGATAAAACAACCAAAACCACAAATAAATGTTTTGACTTTTGAGCATTGTGCCAATAATGAATACATCACATAAAGCAAAAGCAAGACTCATTGTTTTTCTAGTAAGTATCATACTGGAATCAGGAACAAAATGTATTGTATGGCCTTTACCAGACCAATGTGTGGTTATTGAGAATATGCATTTGCTGGGCCACCCTACAGACAGTCTAGACAGGAAGTCAAAACCAGAGACTCATCTGGAGAGCCATGCAGTAAAAGATATGGTTAATTAAGCAACACTCCGCTGTCAATATTTGACATTCATGAGCGGTTCTCCTAAAGACTCAGGCGTTTGATAATGGTGAAGAGGATGCAGAAGGAGTGGGCATTCAGTATTGAGTTTCATAATTTAAAATGTAGCTTACCTGTAAGGGAAGAATGAAGTTGGATATTAGAGAGTCCATGGAGCAGATTTCGCATAAAGCAGCAATAGCATGGCACGCCTCCATCCCCTCCTTACCTTCTCCAAATGCATGGAAAGCTTTTCCGTAAACAGATGTGTCCACATCATCTGCCCTTGAAGTAGGCCCTTTTTCTTCATCAACTTCATCGATAGTCAAATCAGATGAAGCTTCGTCACCTTCATCAGATTCAAACTCATATATGTCCGCAGAGACCTTGCCAGCAAGGGCCTTGAGAGCATCACCAGAAACAGAAGGCCACCCAGTAGCTGTGTACATATCAGTTTGCATCTCTACACCAAGATGACACAAACTAATATTGCGGAACTTTGTAGCAACCTTCTTTCCCTCTTCAATCACTTTATCAACATTAGGCACCTTAAAGGTCCTCGTCATAGGCAGAGTTTCATTTTGGTTTTTTCTGTAAAAGGAATAAAAGGATAGATGAATCTCTCTTAAGATTTAAGAAAACAAGCAACTTGATGGGTTGAGCCAAGGCTCGTCGAAGGCCAGACCTTAGCCCCTGATATTCAGGCTCCAGTCCAGGCCTCAGGTTAATATTCGGCCCAAGCCCATACTGTTAAGCAAGTACTGAATAGACCTTCAGGGAGACATATTTGATCAAGTCTACCCTGATCATCCTTAATATATATTAAAAACAGTTAAAAAATTACACCCAGAGCCAGCCATAGATGACTGCCTTGTTTTATTGTAGCACAAGCAACCACCATGACTGGCCTTGCTTTAGTGCAGCACTAGCAACCACCTTGGTAAAATAATATACATGGCGACATGGTTTTTCTCAAATAACATGACAATATGCCTAAGATTACCAACCAAAATATATCATATCAATGAATACAAAAACTGGTAATATAGAAAAAAATGATATTAGTATTTGAGGAAATGCTGACATGGGAATAACTAGGTCAAAATTGACACCAATATGGATGAAAGGTCTGTATCATACTATCATCCCACAGACCAATATAGCAAGTACCCTACAGAAACATGATCCACGGTACTTATATTGAACAACAAACCCAAAGAAGATTTCACACAAATATCATAGAAGGTCAAATGTAACTTCCAGAAACAAGCATAGCAGATTCTCGCACTAATAACATGACAGAAGATAACTTTAAGAGGTCACAAAAGATCCTCATGCTTGACGCACTCACGGAATCATGCAGATCTCCACGACAGTATACAAACTGTCAAAAGACTGCAATCTACACTGTAACAGGGACTGTTGCACAGTATAAGGTTTTGCTAAGGCTGGGCAGGATCGTACCACTTAGATTGTATGGATCTCAATCACAAACACTCATAAATCATAGAACAATGGATAGGTCCAACAAGAAATGCACACAGAGCATGAAAGGTTGTAACAGAACCTTTATTTGAATAGTAATTATCAGTCGACCATGCAATATATGTACACAGTGACTGTCAACAGATTAAAAGATCCTCTAACATCCTTCTACATTCTTACTTCTTTAATGAGATTAAAGACAACTCAAAATGCTAAAAATATGCAATCAAAAAGGAAAATAAAGGCAATCTGCACATTGTCGATTGTGGCTGCCTATGCACAGTCAACCGTACAGACACAAACTACTCAAAATCCTAATGAATTGGCAATCACATCAAAATCTCTTCCGTCCAATCACTACTTAATATCTAATGACACTCTAAAAGGAAGGAAATCATCAACTGATTTGGAGGAAATCCATCAATTTTAAGAAATTTCCAAAATTCCGGTCACTTCAGGCTTCTTGCATGGGATAGCTTGTGGGGCCCAGATGGACCACCCTTTGATCAAGAGCACTCAGCGATCAGCCAGGGGTTCGCAGACTCAGGCGCATAGCCTAGTGATGTGGGTTTACAGTGGGTTGGGTGTAGAAGGGTTTATCCTCCAAATAGCTCGCCCAAGTTGACTGCACGTCATGCCCTGTTTCAGCTTCTGAATTTACTGGAAATTGTATAAACCCCTATTTCCTCAAAACAGCCCCTGAATGACGTAAATTTAGTGATTTGGGGACTGTTTAAGTTCCTAATTTCAGCGAACTACTTGGGCATGGATTAGGACCCTCATGTGCTCAATCATATGGCTCCATGCACGTGATCGCCTACTCAAATCCTCGACCTTCAGGGGCAGAGGGGAGGGCGAGAGGGGCAATTGGCCCTCCTGAACTTCACAAAAAAGCTGAGGGATATAGTGGGTATTTATGATTTCTATGGGCATTTTTTTAATATTTTCACTTTTTGCCCCTCAACTTCTGAGGCAGAAAACGAATGGAATAAGGAAAAGATTTACATCTCATGAGAACAGAGCAAATCCACAATCGACAACTCATAAGTCTTTTCTTCTCAATGAAGTTGCTTCATTCCGTACCAAACATGAAATTATTGTTCCTAACATGAATGATAAGTTTGCAGCCCGAGGGCAACCATGTCAGAGATCTCAAGGAATCACAAGCTTACATCAATATCAGGTCGAATTGTTCTATACTACCATTGATATGTAACTTCAAGAGTTGAACCAAGAGTTGAACAATCGTTTCACCAAGGTGAACACTGGATTACTTCTTTGCATCGCATGCCTAAATCCAAATGATTCATTCACCGCTTTTGACCAGAATAAATTAGTCCCCCTAGCTCAATTCTATCCAATCGAATTTGCTGCAATAGATCTTATGGTACTTGACAATGAAGTTGAAACTGACATTTTAGATATGCACTCCAATGGTGACTTTTCATAAGTGTACGGGATTAGCGGTCTTGCTAAGAAAATGGTTGAGAAAAAGAGGATATTTTGTATCCATCAGTATACTTGTGACATTAGCATCAATCTTACCAATTGCCACTACCACTCATGAGAAAGCATTTTCTGCTATGCATATTGTAAAGAATCGCTTGTGAAAAATCGAATGGGAGATGAATGGATGAATGATTGTTTAATCACAGACATCGAAAGACATTTTTGATAACGTCGATAATGAGGCAATGCTTTCAAAACATGAAAACCCGTCGAGGATAGTTTTAGAGAAATCCGTTCTTAATCAAATAGAAAATTGATGTACACATATTTAAGTCTATACTATTTTATTTTATTTTTTTTTACATCTTTCGCTTAATGTTCCTTTCTGCCTATCCTGAGAGAAATTCCTGGGAATACTTAAAAAGAATTTATAACCAAGACAATGCTGCCAGAAGATTTCAACTAGACCTTGAAAGTTGAAATCTCAAAATACAATCAAGGGAATAAATCCATCCAAGATTAACTCTGGGTTGATGAGTCTGTGGACTAAATTCATGAATTGGTGTACACAACCATTCCAGATTATGCCATTCCACGGCCCTTCAGAAATATCATTTAGTCAGCCAAAGAGACTAGTTTCTTATGAAACTGTGTTTTCTTATGAAACAGTATCATGAATATGAGACTTTTCATTTTAATTTTATAAGCAGGATCACATCTCCTTCATTGGATGAATGCCTTGGAAATTGCTCGAGGAAGAGCAACATTGTCTTACTCAAGCGACAATGGAACAGAAAGGGATTTCCTCCAATATGCATTATGTCGCATATGCAGCTCAAACTAAGGTGTGTGCAACTTGAACGCTAAAATCAGGGTTCGGTTGTTCTCTTCTCAAGTTTCTTCCCTTATTTTGGTTTATGTAGGACCCATTTGGCATAAAAGATAGTTAGCTTGATGGTAGATGGATGGTTGCGATTGAATAGAAATGACTGTTGTATCTTTCTTCTCCATTTGGACCATGTTCCATTCCTTGGGATTGAAGAAAACATTGGATTATTCATAAATAACAGTAAGTAAACTAGCTTTGCTCCTCATTTTCTTGCTTTGGCTGTTGTTGATTTGGTTTAGGCATGGAATTTTGGTTTTTCTTTCGAATAGGGCTTACCTTCTGCTGCATCATTCTGATGCTAGTTCACGCTAGTTCACGCAATCATGTTGGCCACAAATACAGACCAGAATGATTTTGACACCAATTGATGCTATAGAAGGGTCGGCCCGGACCAATATTTGGTTAATCTGGATCGTGCACTTTCACAATTATCAGTCCGATATCCACCACAAGAGGACATTGAATTGAGTTCATTGGTCACACAAGACACATTAATCGCCCACAATAAATTCAATATGCTAAAACTGGGTAGACAATAACTGTACACACATCAACAAGTTGCTGACATCCTCTCAAAACTTTCATGTGCAAAGCTGCCTCAGAAAGTGACTTGTGTACATGGAATGGTGGTTATAGAAAGTCGGATATGTAGTCTGAAGACACAGGCCGCCCAAGCGCAGGACCACAACCCAGGATATTGTCCAGCACTTTCCGGCATCAAACAGATGTCAATTCAATCATGGCCTTATTAGCAACCCAGATGTTGAATAGGATAACTGGCTAACCTGTGTAAAGGGATTGACAGTAGTGAAGCCTGCTACAGGCATATAATCGTTCAGCCACTATATGTAGATGATAGCATATAGGATGAGAAAATTCCTGAACCAAATTGAGGTTTGCGCTAGAGCAGACTGCCTTCGGACCTTGTCAATGAAACAGTGTCTGAACAGAGGATCATTCCAGCGCGATCCTATAGCTGACAAACTACAATTTGCAACAATCCTTATTCCCAGGCTAGCTAATCACGATCCACAAGTCCTCCAATTCAAAAACTCACAAGGGAGATTGACAACGGGACTCATATCCTTCCTTATAGTCTCACACAACATATGATATCCGGATATTTGTATAAGCCCAACATATCCATATCGGATTGATACGACACTTGTATTGGTACCTGATACTGCTACGATACTTCTAGGAAACAAGTTTAACATATCCTACTTATAAAGTCCTTTATTTCATATAGTTCTTTTAATATTTTTACTTTTCACTATAAAAAATGCTAGAAATGGACGAAAACAATGATAATTTCATTTATTCAAAAGCAATCTAAAGAAAAAATTATGATAACCGTATCCATATCCGTGTCCTAAATTTTCAAAAGTGAGGAGTCGTATCTCCGATCCCCATATCAATGTCCGTATCCATATCCGTATCTGGGCATCAAAGCACACAATGGAGAAGCAGGTCTTGCATCCAAGCCTTCACAAAGTAGAATGTGATAATTCCTAAACTGAATGGAATTTCACATAAGAGCAATTTGCCTTTGGACCTTGCTAATGCAACGGTGTCACCACAAAGGATCATTATTGTAACGCCCCACCCATACCCATGCATGATATTGTCCGCTTTGGCCCACTAGCCTCACGGTTTTGCTTCTGATGGGCCTCAACCCATCAAAAGGCCTCATGCAAGGTAAGGATGTAAGCTCTACATATAACCCCATTCACTTTCCTTTCTATAGTCGATGTGGGACTCCGGGGCGTCACAATCCACCCCCCTTAAGGCTGCACGTCCCTGTGCAGTAGCCTGCCAGTCTCTGTAGCCTGCCAGCCCTCTTGGCCCACCCACATGAAGATCCGCCCACTTACACCAGACCACGGCAGGGGACCCACACTCGCTAGTCGAGAGTCGGCTCTGATACCATTTGTAGGTCGCTTCCAATTCATAACCGCTTCTACTTTGGTAGGGTCTACAGATAATCCGTCTCCTGAAATAATGTGACCCAGAAAGATTACTTGTTCTAACCAGAAATCACACTTGCTGAACTTGGCATATAGCTGGTTATTTCTCAACAGCTGTAAGGAAGTACGCAGATGCTCGCCATGTTCTTGTCGCTCCTTAGAGTAAATGAGGATATCATCAATAAATACCACCACAAATTTATCTAGATAGGGCTGGAAGACTTGGTTCATCAATGCCATGAAGGTGGCTGGTGCATTGGTCAATCCGAAAGGCATGACTAAAAACTCGTAATGGCCATACCGTGTCCGGAACGCCGTCTTGGGGATATCTTCCTCCCTCACTCTTAACTGATTGTGACGCCCCGGAGTCCCACATCGACTATAGAGAGGAAAGTGAATGGGGTTATATGTAGAGCTTACACCCTTACCTTGCATGAGGCCTTTTGATGGGTTGAGGCCCATCAGAAGCAAAACCGTGAAGCTAGTGAGCCAAAGCGGACAATATCATGCATAGGTATGGGTGGGGCGTTACAAATGGTATCAGAGCCGACTCTCGACTAGTTCGAGTGTGAGTCCCCTGCCGTGGTCTGGTGTAAGTGGGCGGGTCTTCATGTGGGCGGGCCAAGAGGGCTGGCAGGCTACAGAGACTGGCAGGCTACTGCACAGGGACGTGCAGCCTTAAGGGGGGTGGATTGTGACGCCCCGGAGTCCCACATCGACTATAGAGAGAAAAGTGAATGGGGTTATATGTAGAGCTTACACCCTTACCTTGCATGAGGCCTTCTGATGGGCTGAAGCCCATCAGAAGCAAAACCGTGAGGCTAGTGGGCCAAAGCGAGCAATATCATGCATGGGTATGGGTGGGACGTTACAATTATAGCACAATTCAATAGCTAACCATTTAGTAACTCGACGATCTAAAATTGGACTCAGGCTAATCACAATCCACCGCTCCTGCAAATGAAAATCACACAAGCAACACAAATAGATGGTGTCTCTCACACCCTTTCTTGAACTCGCACCAAGGAGAAACAGGTCACGTCCAAGGTTTCCCAGGGAAAACTGACGAAGAGATCTTTCACAAGAAACAGTTGAATCTCATTTATCCAAAAACTCAATAACTAGGATAGTGGGACTGCTATAAATAAGTAAAAGCAAAGCGAAATCCTATGTGGTCCATTAATGGTCAAGCAATATCCCTAAAATTAGATCAAATAGAAACCATATGACTCTTATGTTAATTTACTCCACCAAGCGTTAGATAAATTAAAGAAACCAAAACTTTGAGAAGATTTGGAGATTCCAAAAGCCCCATTTTCTCATCCAACAATTTCCAAGTGGGGCCCCTTGGGGCCACGTGAATCCACCCATGCAAGCACCTGTATTTTGTATACTTAAAACACTTACCACGGACATATCAGGAGTTAGACTTGTGTCTGGGTTAATGCAGACTCTTGAGTCAGACCCAGTCCCATTAAAAGGGTCCAAAAGTAGACATAAGGTTTGAAGGCTGGGAGTCAGATTTGAAACCAAGTCCAACATAGGTCAACCTAGACCTGACCAGTTTACACCCTAACTGGTGGCACAAACAGATATTTCCAGTTACATGACAAAAACACCAATTTTTTTTTTAAGACTCAGGCACCCACACGCACGACCCAAGTCCCTCGCTAAGGCCTGACAACCGGGGATCAATCCCTGGTTGCCACAACAGGTCTATCTGTACATACCAGTACAACAATAAAAGTAGCCAAAATAAAGTCCAAATTTTCAGCATATCAACCTGAAAAACACAAATTGAAAATTAAAGAGAAAAGTATTGACTGATGCATCAGCCAGTATTTTCAACTTAACAGACTATACTAGAGTCAGGGCATGACTCGCATGGAAACATATACTGGTATATAAACTCTGCCTGCACTTGGATTGCCAATATGATGAGATTAAAATATTACGATATAGGAATTAGAAAATATTGAAGTTTTAAATAAACATTCCAGGATAAAGCTGTGTACCTGTTGATAGTGCCACCAAAAAAGAGCTGGCGAAGTTGTGCATCACTTCCTACATTCATGTACTTCGCATCTGGACAATATCTCGATGCCCACTTCCTAAATTTATCTTCAGCAACTTGTTGTTCCTTAATAGCCACTTTCTCCACCTCTGAAAGATATGCCCGATCAACCAGCATTCCCTCTGATTCCATTTTAACTAAAAGCTCACCAAATGGGCGCCAGTATTCTTCATAGAAGTCATACATGTTTCCTCTATCAATGCCATCAAGAATCCATTTCATGGCACCTAGCTTCACTTTCAAGCTCTCGTACAATCTTAGTGTGCTCCTTGAATCCAAGGCAGAATAACAAATCCATGCTATTCGATCTTCTCTTTGAAGCTCCTCCACGGGAGCAATAGTGATAAGCTTGCCCTCTGATCCATCCTTCTTCAGTTTCTTCCTTCCAAAGATAGACTTCATTGATATCTTCCCAGAAATCATGTCACCCTTAGTGGATGGTGGTACCCCAAACATGACCTTCGGATCACTTGTAAGTGCTTCAAGAGAATACCCACCTTTAGTTCGTCTTGAAGAATCCCAAAGCCGTGCAAGATGCATTGTATCCGCATGAAACCCAGAAACCTTCAATCCATAGTTCTCTATCACATGACTGTCAAAGCTATAGTTGTGCCATACCTGAAAATAGCATTAATTTACCTGCTTATTATTTCAGTACACTGACACTACTGTGCCAAATGAAAACTTATATAAAAATTTAAAATAAGAAATAACATTCTTTTAAGGAAAGATTCTTTTAAGGAGACAAAAAATTGTAAACAAAATTATTTGAACTTCTAAACTATAGAAATGAAAATATCTTTATTGGCAATAGAGCAGGTGCACCAAGCACTACAGAAGATAAAAGGAAAAGGAGTAGATATGTAGTTGCAAGGACGTAATATAGCTGTTTGGCATCATTCCTCAAGAATATTTCTTCATTTCTAGGGAATAAAATATGGGGGAATGCATTTGGACGCTTTAGTTTGACCATTTCATAAATATAAAAGAAAAAAGATACACAGAAAGTTCCATGAAACACAGTCCGAAGGAATAAAAAAATCAAAAAATGATTGTAAAGTGCCCATTACTAAGAAACAATCTCTAAATCACCGTCTCTCATCACTTAAAAAGAATTGTCTCCTCTCTCTTTCAGAAAAACTTCCGAAGATCAATCTCTCCCACCTGGCCATGTCCAAGCAACTCTCTCTCTCTCTCTCTCTCTCTCTCTCTCTCTCTCTCTCTCTCTCTCTCTCTCTCTCTCTCTCTCTCTCCCCGACTCCCTCTCTAAAATGTCTGCAGATCTCTCCCCATTTTTCTCACACCATTCTCTCTCCCTGTATCCCACCCCATCTCTCTTTAAACGCACATCTCTGTCACCATCTCTTGTTGCCTCTCTCTTTATTTTACTCCATCTTTCTCACCCTCCATCATGCTTATCTCTCTCTCTCTTTCTCTATCATTCCGGAGCATCTCTCTCTCTCTCTCTCTCTCTCTCTCTCTTGACAATTCTACCATGGGATATCAAAGACCGAAAAGGAGAATAATTTGGTGGAGAAATAGGAGTAGATCCCATGGATGGTCCCTTCCTATTATACTCCTTGAGTATAATATTTACTGCAAGTATATTCCCTTGATTTGGGGCAAATACAATCAATATCTCCTATGACTGGTGTGACTATAATCTATTGAATTAATTTAGTAAAAACTTGTATAATACAGTATCCACACAAGAGCTAATTCTTCTGTGGTCCATGCATGAGCATACTCTCCTGCGGTCCACATGAAGAACTCTAATACCCTACCACCACCCCCCCACCCCCACCTCGTCCCCCTACCCTCTTCTTCCCTCACCCTCTCTCTCTCAAATTGATGTCAGCAGTCCAGCAACAGCAATTTGTTTATAAAGAATTGACGTCGAGTCCTTGTTAATGCTTTTATGAAGATATGTGCAATTTGGGGATTCATAGATTCAGGGAAGAGTAATAGTATGATCATCATAAGCTTCTCAAATTGAGTGATGGTCAACTTGAATGTGCTTAGTCCACTCGTGGAAGACGAGAATAGCAGTACCTTAGATGGCATTATTATCATCAACATGCCATTCAAAAAAAAATTATTATTATCAACATGAAGAGTACAATAGTGCTAAGCAAATCCCACTTTATATAGAATCCCTTGAAGCCAAATAATCTCAAAGAAAGCAAAAGACATAACACGGTATTCGACTTTAGTATAAGACTTGGAGACCCTCTTTTTGTTACTTACACTTCCATGAAATTAGGGCAATTCCAACATACATGCACTGTCCTAGCATAAACTGACGAGATTCAAGACAACTTGTCCAATCCGCAACACTGTAGGCTACCAATTGAAGAGTGGAACCGGCAAAAGAGAATAACCCACCTAGTAGAGTGCCCAATAAGCAACGCATGATTCATTTGACTACTGCCAGATAAAGATGATGACGCTTGACTATAAATTGACTCATTGGGCTAATAACATATGAGATGTCTAGTCCGGTAATGGTCACCCCACCCCACCCCCACAAAAAAAAAAAAAAAAAAAAAAAAAAAAAAAAAAAACCACACATAAAAGAAAAAAATGGTCCAAGTTTCACTCATTGGTATGCACTAAGAAACCTATAAATAAGCTACTAGTATGCACACAATTAAAACTCACAAGCGCACAAGATCACTATGTAGTGTAGTGAATTGTAAGTACGAGGTCGATCCCACGAAGACTTGTGATAAAACAATGTCAAAAACAACTAAAAATCAGAATATTAAAAGAAACAATTAAATGATGAAAGATTGAATTAAACTACTAAAAACAGTAAATTAAACTATCAAAAGCTAAATGGAAATTAATCTAAAACACACAACTGAAATTAGAATTGAAAACAATGAGAATGAATGGAATAGGGTTTCGTATACTCCCCTAACCAATCCTATGCATGTCCCTTATTATCTTTTAATCAAAAATCAGATTTTATTAGTGACATCTATCAACCTAGACCCTGGCATATGCGTCTAGATTATTATTCCCCTAAACCTAATTCATGAGTGGCAAACTACATGAATTGTTCATTATGATGCAAAAACTAAGCATGGCATATGTCCTAGTCAAAACAAACATAATGCATAAAAACAATGGGAAAGATAAATGCATGAGTCTAAGCATGGCATATACTTAGATTATTCATGGTTCTAAACCCTAGATGCTTATCATCAAGATCAATCAAAATTAAGTTAGCTACTCTTAAAATTAATTGAACATCAAATGGTTGGCATGGTATATACACAACTCATCAATTAAAAACATGGTTTAGAATCTCAACTAATAAAACTGAAATCTGAATTAAAAGACGCCAAAAGAGACTACATAGAACTAGGCTAGGGTTTCAATTACACCCTAGCCCTAAAGAGTTTAGCTACTCATGTCTTTAATGAAAAATAAACTAAAAAATAGAGTCATAAGAAGAAAACTAGAAGATGATGAAGATGCACTGGATGGCCAGCAGCTTGTTCTCCTTTTCCTCGCTCCAAAAGCTCTCCAAACGATGCTCCAAAGGTGCTCCCAATAGTGCTGTACGGCTGCTAGGGTTTGTGGATGACAATAGCTGATTTATGGATGGTTTGTGTGATGTTTTATGGCTAGTTATATGGCTGGACGTGCACTGTTCATATGGTATTTATAAGTCTTGAAAACAGCCCTCTTAGTACTTAGTTCCCTTGTAGAAATAGGTCTCTAACTTTCTTTAAAATTCTGCTCCCTAATTAGATTGAATTATGAGTCTTCTTTCTTGTTTTAGCAAGACTTTCTAAATCTAGTCCCACTTGTATCTTCTTGAAACTTATTCACATGGACCCACAAATATGAGACTAATTGCAAGGAATTAAATTTGAACTTTTAGGACTTCTATCTTGACTTGAATAAGACTTGCTTTAACTTTCCTTCTTTTTCTCCTTGTTTTTCTCCATTGAACTCCTCTTTTGACTTGAATAGGACTTCCTAAATTCTGGAATTCTTCTATTTGCAATGGATGTGGACCCACCATGGGCCTACTTGATGATTCATGCCCATCTCTTCATTAATTCTTCTCTTTTTGCTCCTTTTGACCTTAGCATAAAAATTTACAAAAACTATGTAAAACCAAATAAAATAACTCTAACTAGCACAAGATGAATCAAATATTAGGGCTTAGATTGCAAGCAATTAAGCACTTATCACTCATCCAACTTTTCCTCACTGGTGGATTGAAATCATAATAAAATGATGCTTCTAAACCAATAAGTTTTAGGGCCATGGATCAAAAGGTTAGGATGATCTTATGGACTCAAGATTTTGCATGTGGGTAGGCCTCATATGGATCTTTCCACCCAATGGACTTCCATGATCATCATGCATCCCGGTGAGCCCAACTAGGAGGGGCGTTTTCTCCTAAAAAATGCCCAGGCGCTGTGTAGCGCTCCCCTTGATGTAATTATGAGAAATTGAATATCATATAACTAAAAGAGGTCACCCAATTCAAAGGAGTGCAGTGCAACCATCCCATTCCTTTCTCCCCAGTCCATCTTCTACTTATTTTATTCCTCTACTTTTCTAGCCTAGGGTTTTTCCTGACATTCCTAGAAGAACCCAAGATCTCTCAACATTATGCAATCCAACTTGGTACCAAAGCAACAAGCCAGAAAGAAGGTTTAGATTGAAAGGGGAAAAAAGGTGTTTCTAGGGTTGATCAAACTTGCTCAAGAACTCTAGATTTGTTTGGATCCAACAAGTGTGAAGTTGTGACGACCACAATGAAACAGATTCAGATCAGACAAAAGCCAAGAAACAGATTCAGATCAGACCATCCTGTTCATCGTCTCGTGTGATAAGACAAAGGTCGTATTTGCAGTCTGTCAGTCAAGTGCAACAAAGAAGAGATAAGAATTAGGGTTCTTCCCTAATTTCACATTCAATGCGAAACAATATCAATGCAGTCTGATTATCAGAAGTATTACAGCCATATGATCAGTGCAGTCCCTCGATCAAATAGCAGAAAAAGCTTCGTCGAAGTCCTTCATTCCATCCAAGCCCTTCAATCAGTGCAAGCCAACTGCTAGTTTATAAAATCAATGTCTCTGTCTAGGGATTAAAAAAGAGATAAAAAGAAAAGGACACAAACAGTACCTACAGCGCCATTCGGACTCGGGTAAATTTAGATGCCACTTGGACGAGCTGTCCTGAACTCAATGGTGACGGAGTAGGTCACTGATCCAAGTTATAGAACCATGGCATTGGCACTATGCAATATCTGTAATACAAATAATTTCTACAAGGCAAAACAGAGTCGTTCTCTTTCTAGTGTCGAGTTGATTTGATGAGATGGAACCTAAACTTAGACATCAGGCCTGTAGTTTAAGCCTGGGCCTGACTCTTTAGCCAAATATTTGGCCCAACTGGGTTATATTCATCTGGTATATGCTATCATGCTAGGCCTTTTTGGCAAACATTGGCTCTGGCCTGGCTGTTTAGATATTGGGCCAAAAATATCACACCAGCCCCCTGCCCAAAGGCCTACATTCAGCTCTAATCCACGCCAGAACGAGTTACACTCACCTAGATATCACCTAGAGCCAGTTGCAACCCTAGTTAAACTAATACCATATTTTAGTCATTATATATATGATAATAATATAAATGCATTTGTAACAAGAACAAGAGTAAAGTTTTATTTTATAAAGCATGTCAAGTGTCTCAGGCTGTAGCTCCACTGGTAGGGACATGAGGGTGTGAGAGAGAGTGCATGCGTTCAAGTCCCCAATGTAGCAAAAAGCGAAGAAAATTTCAAGTGTCCACACATAAGACACAGATACAAATATTGGACATGGCAATTTTTTGTATGTGACTCATGGCTTTATGATACTCCCACTTCCCTCAAGTTTCAAATATGATCAATAAAAAGTGAGGCAGTGGTTAGGTAAAAGCAAAATTCATTGAGATTTATATTAACCACCCAGATGCATATGCAATGTAATAAGGAATACCGGAATACTTTTATGATACATTAATCAACTCTGGCGTTAGCAATATGCATAATGGGCAGGGTAGAATGTTTGCCACGTCCATACTTCATAGGCCTCAAAGTTAACAGCCAGTAGGCAAGTTACATTTGTCTGAGGTAGACTAGGACACATTTTATTACACCCTATATAGGTGAAAAGGCTTTGCCTATACAAAAATTTTCAATAAAAAACAAAACTAAGGATTAGTGTTTCCTGATTATGAGATTTAGAGATCTAAATGAAGCTCATACCTTTCTAATGGATGGGTCTTCAAAAAAAGGTGCAAATTCCTTCAATAGATCCCCGCCACCATCAAGAACGTCAACCCAGATGCATGATTTTCCATCAAAATCAGCTTCTGAACCAGAATATATACTGAAGCATATGATCTCTCCATGACCAACAGGAGTCTCCTGCTTCACATCAATCTTTGATACCTGCAAATGCACGTTGTCATCTAAGAGATGTTTGAGTAACACTATAAATCAATTATTTACACTTGCTTTATGGGGAACACTAGCTTTATTTTTATTTTTATTTTTATTTTTAAAGCAGTGCATCCATGCCATCCGCAAGAAATATGTCAAATAATCCCAATAAGTTGAAAGTCACAAAACGAAGTATATCATCGTCTTAGGCTTTTAGCCTTATCCCATCAATGTGGACTTGGTTGATGTGTTCCACGACAAGGCAAGATATTAAAGGAAAAATGTATCTTTCTAACATAGTTGGAAAAGAGTACTCTTTCTATTCTCTCTCTACAGATATCATCATTGGTAACTGTACAAACCTATTTAAGCAGTGAGTACATGCCATCTGCAAGAAAATTGTGAAATAATCGCAACAGGTTGAAAGTTGTAAACCAAAGTATATCATCAATTTGGGCTCGGTTTTCCACTCAAAAGGCAAAAGATATTATAGATATATATATATATTAAAAAAATTGTATCTTTCTAACATAGTTGGAAAAGACCTCCCTCCCTCCCTCTCACCCTCATATGACAAACAAGAGTCTCCTGCTACACAACAATCATTGATGCCTGCAAATGCACGGTGTCATCTAAGAGATGTTCGAAACACTTTAAAAATCAATCATTTACACTTGCTTTATGGGGAACACTAGATACCTGAGGAAAAAAACAATGGAAAAAATACAGATATCATCCTGAGCAATTGTACAAACCTATCTAAGAAATGCATACTGCCATCTGCAAGAAAATTGTGAAATTCAAAGTATATTATCACCAATGCGATCTTGGTAAAAATTTTAATGTAGTCCACTCAAGAAACGAGATTAAAAAAAGGATAGATAAAATTTTAAAAAAATATAATAGCATCTATCTAACATAGTTGGACAAGGGTCCTCCCCCCAAACTCCCTCGAATGGTAACATTTTATTAATGAGAGTGCCCAAATAGTGTAAGAGTGAGATATTGGAAAGCTACAACATACTCGAACAACATAACAAACTAAAAACAATAAAACCATGAACACTGAACAACAATATCAAGAATCAATAGATATTTCTGAAATTAAAACCAAACTCTATCACCTGATTCCCTGCTTGGCTAAAATTTTAGCTGCAACATTAGCACTTTGCTTAATATAAGAGGAGGCATTGATCTTTCTAGCTAGGTCCAACACCTCCTCCACCACATCAACCCATGAAGCCTTAATTAGGCCCAATGACCATTGGATGGCATATAGAGAGTCCCCTTCCACCATAAGATGCCAGAGATTAAGATGGACGGCTTCTCTAATCAAGGCTAACAGTTCTGCTTCATTGACTGTGCAAATTCCCATTGGCCCTAAGAAGGATAAGATCTACTCCAAATCACTGCCGTGAATTACTACTCCAATGCCTGCTAATTAAAGATTCTCAATAGCACGCCCATCAAAATTGAATTTGACGAAACCGCAATGGGGTGCTACTACCTTTGAAAACTTGGCAACCTTGAAGAAGAGAAGGCCACCTCATTCCAACTCGCGATAAATGGTTGTGATGGGATTGTCATAAAGCTTAGGAAGAGTGGATACTGGATATACAAGAAGCAACATAGAACTTCACTTTATATGCCAAAGACTTCAGCTGATGTTTATTTCTTTTGTGGTTTTTTTTTTTTTTTTTTTTTTTTTTTTGAGACATCACGAAATGTGTTCTTTCCATAAGACCCTTAGGGCCTGTTTGGATGTACGGTGAATTGAAGTATGGTGAGGTGAATCATCAAATCAAGAGAGAATAAAATATAAGGTGTTATGATGGTATTTTGTTTTTAGTTGTTTGATATGGAATCTTTTTGACATTTTGTATATAAAAGTGGAGTTTTTTTTTGTCTTTTAGCAAAGAAATGAGGTTGCTTTTTTAACTTTTTTTGAAAAATTCGAGGGGAATTTTGAAATTGTGTACTTTTGATATGACCCCTTGTCATTTCTTATCTAAATTCACTTTACTTTAACTTAACAACTGCCAAACACGCCCTTAATATAGCCACGAAGGAAACCTTCCACAAAATTCTGCCCCTGTAGAAGCCCACTTCCAACTTCTAGGCTTCATACATATCATACAGGGAGCAAGGCATCATCCCCTACCAACTAAACCAAGTACAAACCTCCAAAAATTGAGCAACCCAACAATTTGATAATAAACAATCTATGAATTCCATGTCGTTTCTACACAACAGACATGCATTAATGATTATCAATGAAGAGCTGAACATCCAAAGGCAGTATCCTTGAAGGAGGAGCCTTTATTATCCACAAATAAGATGAAGGACCAAAGGCTGGAGATCCTTCCATGATGACCCTGAATACAGAGACAACAACAAAAATACCATAAGCAGAGCCGATCCACTCTTCAATCTTTGCCTTCTTCCGAAACAAAAACACCATTAATAACGTTCATCACAGAGAAAAAATGGCTCTCGTTAGCTTCTAATAGGTTCATTATGAAGATAGAGCCCTAAACACTTGACTACCCACCCTATCCCTTTAATTGCTTACCCTTGCATGCATGTTCCAAGCATATTGAAAAAAGGCTAGAAACGAGGATGCTAGCAACCTATTACCAACACATACATCCAACCAAAACTATATTTGTTCTCCCAAACTTATGAGATATCATAAATTATTGGCAAAGACATCCTTCTACGACATAATGCTAATTGGTAAGGGTTAGGACCTAGAATATCCCACCTATTTCTAGCCTAATGCAAGACAGACACATGGTTCCCCATGGCTCAACCACCAATGGTTCTAGTATAGAACCAGAACCGGAACAGACTCAGAACTGGGATACAGGCTCCAGAACCAGTTCCGGTTGGAGTATTGGTTCTGGGTCCGGTTCTGAGTATTGAAAATTGCAATAATCTTCCTGGAAAAAAACCCTAGAATGCTCCCACAAAAACCATCAATGATTCAAACTTAATAGAGAGAGCAATCAGGGGTCAATATTAGGGCTTTGATTACCAGAAGATCTCGAAAGTGAGTAGAGAGCAAGCAATACTTCACTAGGTCGGTGGGTTTTTAGGGTTTCCGAAATTCAAAAACTTTGGGGATTTAAAAGTAAAGGTGGGCTTAGAGATTGGGATTTTGAGGTTTGGTGGAATGGAAGTTAGCCATATTGGTAGTTGGGTTCTAACGGTTGGATTTGAAATGATGAGTTTCGAAGGGCTTATGGCCTTATGGAATTAGGGTTTGGGGAAAACTCGGGGCCTGCATAGAGAGGGATTTGGGATTTGAGAAGAGCGGGTGGTTGCAGGTTTGATGGGGTACGTAACTATGGGTACGAGGGTGATGAAAGGTGGAGATTTTGGCTGGGGTTACGGTGGATCGGTGATGGAATGGAAAGATGGCCTCGATCGGCAATCAAAAGCAATGTGGATATTTGCTCTAATACCAATTGATGCAGGCCCTAGAGTTACGGCTTGCGTGGAAAAGAGTCGAAGCACACTACGAGGTCTTTGCAGGGACACACCTCAAAGGAATGGAAACCCACCACGATTTTTATTCCAATAATCAAAAGTCTGAGATTGAATCTCTACATTATGCATATTACAAAGAAAACCTTAAGAGGCTAAGATTCCTACTCAAACTAGAAAAGTAAAGAAATTATAAAATGAAAACTTCTAAACTTTCTTTGGTCCCCCACATGGACCACAAGTCTTCTTGCAACAGCTTGTTAGATTGCATCAATTTGACTCTCCATTTAATGTGTGTGTGTAGGCTTGAAAAAGAGGGTCTCATGTGATGCTTGGATTTCTGTATGTGCATTAATGTGTGTTCTTTAGACGGCCAATGGGTATAGTACTATAGCCTCATACACTTTTTAATGCCCTATTGTTCATCTAGAGCTCCATGATTGGATGGGTTCTAATATCTTCCGTGAAACCTGAACATTCTATTTATTATCGACCAAAAAAAATAGAAAGGTCCACATGTGAGGTACATAAACATCCAACAGGGGAGATTTTTTGGGGTGCCTTCAATTTACAACAAGGCCCATCACATGAACATTTGGACATTTGGACCAACAAAATGTATACTTGAGATTTGTACAGTTGACCAAATGAATCAACATACAAAGAATACTTCTCTGATAAGTGGGAAACTTTAAAAAAGTTTTAAATTACCTCATTTTCATGCTCTATTAAGGCAGGTAAAAATTGATTTCATCAGTTAGAAATGCGAGGAACTTCAAATGTAGCGTGGAGTCAATAAAAAATACTAAAAAGGTAAGAACTAAAATTCATGAACAGAACCAATCAATGAGAATATAGCACAAAAACACATTCACACAGCATTAGAACAGTATAAATCACTATCCACAGATATCAGAAATGAAAATATCATGAGGGCGGCTATAGTTAAATATATATATATATATATATATATATATCCTTTACATCCATCAATTTGCTGAAGGCAGAATCCTGTGCAAACATACCTTAAAATCATATAACTGTGGATGTGTATATAGTATATATTGTAATATATGCCATCCACATGCATACACAATTTTAACAATAGGCAGATGTATGATAAGGTATCACAGCTTAAGATAGAACACATTGTATAAAGCATATAACCAGGAAAAGAATACATAATTCAATATTACAAACATGCCTCGGTGTCGCATGCATGGATAAGATGCCTGTATTGAGTTGTCAGCTTTTCAACGACCCTTTTTGCCATTGAGATATTGTCAATAACGAGAACTTTGTTGTATATTCTAGTAAGTCTCCCACGAAGATGAGAAGTACGAGAATCGCATTCTTTCCTGGGATTTATTTCCTCAACAAGAGTTTCGATGGAATCACATTCTTCCCTTGGCTTTTTTTCCTCAACAAGAGTTTCGATGAAACCAGCAGATCCACCATCAGATGCCTCCCTTTCAGTTGCATCATTGGATCTAGCAGCCACCAATTCAAGAATGTTCCCTCTACTGTCACTCAGGAGATTCAATGATGGTTCCATTTGCATCGGCATATCCACTTTGTAACGGTCAGTTCTGGAATTACAAAGATTATTCACAGATATGGGAAGTAAATTGCTTTTGGCACCTACTTCTTTTGGAGAAGCTATTGCTTGTGAAGCATAGCCATTATTAATCAAACGACCGCCTGTTGCTGCCTTATTGCCACTGTTTATAGAGTTATTTGATGTTGATTCCATGCCACAAAATTCCCTTTCCAGGGTTCGTTTCGCGACATCATGTGGATTCTTCATGTCATAACCTGAGTATTTTCTGCCAAATGACATTTGGGTAGCATCATTTTCAGCAGTACCATCGAAAACCTGGCTGCAAAAGGGTGTCGTGGGAACATCCGAACTCATATTTGAGCCCACATCTTGTTGATTAAAATATTCAGTTTTCTCTATTAATGCAGAACCATCTTGTGAGATGTTATAGGTCATCCTTCCATTTGCAGTTTTGTAAGCAACTTGCTGATTTAATTTTGATTCTTTCAGCTTTTCTTTTTCTCCAAGCCACAAGATTTTAGAATTGAGTTCAGAGGTATTAGCTGGGTCAGCTGTGGAAACAAGCCCATAATCAGTTGCCTTACAAGGTGGAAAAGAATCAAAATGTGGATTGAGACTCTGTTTCTTTCCTTCCTCAGCACTTTTCCAGTTAATGCATACCACTGGAAAATATCTACGCTTGGAAACAAATGGGTTTGAATTATAGGAGGACATTTGACCAGATGAAACAGGAAAATTTCTGGGCTCAGCACACATTTTAAGACTCAAAAGTTGAGATGGACCACAAGAATTGAAGGTATCACCAACAGTACCGCTGCCATCCTTCGATGCAAATGACCTGTTTGCAGAAACTGAATCTTTTCTCAGTCTCAGAGAACCAGAATTGTTTATAGCAGAGCAAGGTTCAGTTGGAGCCCGAAGAGATCGAATTTCTTGCCTGTCAGTAAAATCAATGTAAGAAACGTGAGGTAACATAACTATACAAGTGTTGCACAGTCTACAGAAAAGAAGATACACAATGAATTTATGTGGCCATTTTCAAAGCTCAACAAGCTATATGTGTATGGCCACCTTTTGATGATCAAAACAAACCACTGACATGATTGCTCTTAATGAGGATGAGAGGTGCCAAGCAAGTCTCCTCAAACAGATATTCCTGTAAGTTTTTCCTTGTCAAATTTCAACCATATAGCATAATCATTTTGAGAGCCACTAATGGATAACTAAAAGCATATGGTAGAGAAGAAACTAGGCACAACTCATACCATGCGGGCCACAAGATAAGTGGCATAGATTAGTTAAAGGCGGGCTGTATCTCTACCATTGCTGGTCAACCCAAAAAAGTTTTCTTTTTTTTTTTTTTTTTTTGAATGGTCAAAAAAAAAAAAAGTTTTCTTTTCCCTATTGCAAATCATATAATATAATAATATCTCTCAATAGACGGTAGATGACGCTGAGTTCATACACTAAGAGAAAAAAAATCATGGTAAAATTATGAGGGGAAACGAGTATTAATCCTTCAAGCTATAGGCTAGGGAAAGCAAACAGACAATTTGAAACTGAATGAATAACAGCCGAATAAAAGTTATATTGGAGAATGGCGACCAGCTACGATACCCGGATACTCCAAAGTGGCCAGGAGAATGTGTCTTATTGTATCTGATATTTCAGTTTTAGGGGTAAAATTCATGTCCCTGTTGTATCCATGGCATGCACTTGCCATATGAATGACGTGGCCAAAAGAATATGAGTAACGGGCATATATAAATATCCAACTGTAAAAACAGATTCAAAGTTCAGATATATCCATGGGATCTGAAGCTACTAACAAGGCGAGCAAATTTGCCAACGCCAATAGAGCAGCTGTTTCGGAAGTGCTCTAAGATTTCTTAACTGTCTTTTTCTCCAAATGGCATTATAACCATCCAGGAAAAAACACAATAGCTAACCAAAGTTAAACAAAAATCATTTGAAACTTTAAATCAGCAGCAAAGAATGTGGGAATGTCTTAATATACGACATTCTTATTGAATTTTACCAAGATGGACTAAACAAATGCAAGAAGCAGTAAAACTTAAACATGACAGGAGCAATTAAACACTGGTCAGCAACTTTTTTAAAGTACAGCTTCCAACCAACACCAGTCAAACTACAAACTTGAAATGATCACTGCATGAACTTCTAATCTTGCTCAAGACCCACACTCATCAGAGTGGACCTTTGTAGTGGTTCATGTCTCAACTCTCAAGCACCTGATATCATGATCAGGATGAAAATTTCAACCTTAACTAGAGAAGGTAAACTCAATGATGCAATCTCTGACCCTCGTAGACTCGACCATCCAAGATACCCTGCACCCAACCCCAAGCACAACTGCATATATCCGTCCAGAGACTCTTTACATTCAAACTGATTATTTATTAATAAAGAAAACAGTTTTTTTTTTTTTTTTTTACAAAAAGCCACCTATATTTTCATAAAAACTCGAAAGGCCCCTCTTTTGAGATTTTACTAAAAAAAAAAAAAAAACAACCTTGACTGAGGGTCCTCAAACTGTACAAAGGAGTAACTTCTTTGATAATGTCCAATGCTTTATTTTTTACTAATTTACGCCTGAGAACAACTAAAATCAAATATCCCTTGAGTTATAAATATAAGAAACTGCTGGAGCACCTTTTTCTTTGTTCCTTTAATTCATCACGGTTTGTTGACTGGGAGTGAGGGTTCTGACTTCTGAAGCATTGCAGAAACTATTAGCATACCTACCATCATTCAGTCATAAGGATAAACAACAGTGGCTTATCACATTCTAAAACATCCAATCCTTAAAGATAAATTTGGTCATTTTCAAAATGTCAAGGAAGCCGCTGATCCAATCTGTAATCATCCCATTGTAATCATCTGATTGGTATTAGAGGCCTTCGGTTCTTTTTGCCAATAAGATATTTTCAGATTTTTTTCCTCTTCACAAACACATTTCCTTTCCCATCTTCTTCACACATTTGCTTCTCTACAGTCTCATCTAAGAGGCATAAACATGCACCAAAATATATAGAGGGAGAGAAGAGAGATGGGGGCAATTATTGGGAGATACCCAAAAGGCAATAAAGATGGGAACAAGGGCAGTGGGATCATAAAGCATAATGGGAGATACCCAAAAAGCAATGAAGATGGGAACAAGGGCAATGGGATCATAAGGCATCATGGGAAATGTAGGGATTAGGTAGTCCTCATGTTCTTCATCGATCCTTGAGTGGCAAAGATTGCTAATTTTGCAGCTTTACTTTCAACCAAGGAACCACTCATTATAAGTAACATAACTCCAAAAAAAAAAAAAAAAAAAAAAAGGGAAGAAAAACCCATTCTCGGTCATCACTCAGACATATTTCTTAAACAGGTGTCTTTGTTCCTTCTTAAATGCAAACTTCACTTAGGGGTAAATCCGTCAAAAACAAAATTGGACAGTTTGTTGTTGTTTTGTATAGTTTGACCCTAGTCAAGGGGAGTATTAGTAAAAACTCAAAATACAAGGGCCTTTTTGAGGTTTTGTGAAAATATAAGGGGCTTTTATGTAAAAATAAAAATAAAAAGAAAAATAACACCTTACTTTCATTATTAGGATGAAAATACTCAGAATGACCAAAGATGGTGACCCAAAAATCAGGTACGAATCCAAGATTTGGACTGATTTTTTATTTGGATCCTGGTCCACTGTATGGACCTGAATAAAATGTGGGCCTAGGTTTGGGTCCCTGGGGTTCATATCCAAAAACCCAAATGCTAAACATACCACAGCACATTATACATGTATATAAGCAATTAGGTATACTACATATATTATATTAAATGTATTCAAGTATCCATATACCAATTTGGGTGTAGGTCCAGATCATCTCTATTTGGTTCTTGGTCCAGATCAGTGTTAAGAAATTCTTTTCAGACTGCGTTTCAATTGGCCACAAAAAACCGAATAATTTTGGCCGATTCAGAATTTCAGTGAAATGTTTCAGAACAATATAATATATATATATATATAAAATAAATATTTAAAAAATGAAATTTTGTAGAGCTCCATTTCCTATTAGGGTGAAATATGATTAAGACCCTATTTATTATTATAGAAAAAAAACTCTAGGGCCCACAAATGAGTGTGTTTATTTTAAAAGGTTAAAAGTTTTAATATATGAGCCGCACAAGTGCAGACATTAATATATGAGTCCCACAGGTGCAGCCCATGAAGTACCCAACCATTCTCTCTCGGCATTTTTGGCTTATAAAAAGGGCAAAAGAGTTTTCCACTTAGCTGAACCAAACAAAAGAAACAAAATGAAAGTCGAGAGAGAAGGAAAAAAAAAGAAGAAGAAAGAAGAAGGAGATATATATATATATATATATAGAGAGAGAGAGAGAGGAGGGGATAAGAAGCGGTAACGGCGGCGGTGACTATTAGCAACAGCGGCGGTGACCTCTAGCAGCAATGTGCCTGCTGCAACCTCCTCCTCCTCCATCCCCTCCTTCTGCTCTGCTTCTTCTACTTTAAACCACAAGGAAGAAAGGGTTTCAGGCTCTTTTTTCCCCTTTAAGAGTTTTGGACAGGATGAAAGGTATTAGGATTTTCCTTTCTCCTCTAAAAAATTGGGCCGAATAGAGCATTTTCAAACCTGTTCTGTCAAAATCACAGACTTCGGACTGAATCAAACGAACAGGTTCGACACTTGGGCCGAACTTATTATTATTATTATCTGTTGGGAGCTTTTGGGTTGTTTGTTTTGGATTACAGTATGAAACGAATAATTTCCGCGATTTTGGCCAAAACGAAACAAATTTCGTAACTCTGGTCCAGATCCTTTATATGGTTTGTGGACTGATAAATTCTCTATTCTCTAAATATGGGTTTGGCAGCAGGTCCTGCACCTTGGACCCATGTCAGTCAAGGTCCTCTTTCAGTAATTTAGGATCTCTTTTATCCCCTATTCGCCAACTCCCATCCATTCATGGCACCTTACTTATTAAAATGTAGTAATTTGCATTCATCATCATTGGGATTTGGGAGAGTTTTTATTCTATCGATCTGAGGTCAGTATAAAGAATCCTATTCTAAAACTCCAAACAAGCTTATCTGATAAGGGGTCGTTTGTTTGCACTAACTTGCATATGTAAATGTTATACATGCATAACAATGACGGATGATCACATTTATTTGCACCGAATGAAGTGTGAAAATTGTGTGTAAATGAGGCCATTTTCATATAAAAAATTTAAACTTGAAAAGACGTGAAACCATTATACACCTTTCTGGTTAAGCCCGCCACAGTACAAAGGATGCCCAGGATAGGTTGTGGGGTCAAATTCCTTCATCGCCTTCTATTTCTTCAACTCCTTTGGAGCCAGATTTGTAATCCAAACAGTTCAAGTTTTTTTATCAACCAAATAAAACCCAACACATTTAGTTTCATGTCCTTGACATTCATAGATTTTGAGATATAAGAGTATTTTACCTAATTAATCCGAACCATTCAACATTTACTCAAGTGAAAATGGTGCTAACAAAGAAACATGGTATTATGTTTCACATGTAAATTTTAGATATAAATTCACAAATGAAAATTTTAAACATGTCAATCCCATTTTCATAACCCATGCATAAAAGAAAATGACCCTAAAAACAATTCCTCTCTGTCCAACTATTGAACATTAAAATCTCTCTTGTTGATAAATACCCATTTAAAACTTCATACAAACCACCTATTATCATTTTCTTCTCCATTCCAAGTTCATTTAATAATCACATTTCTCCCTAAAATCCCAAACCACCCAAAAAAGAATCAACATTTTAACCCAAATGGGCACCCCATCAAGTCCTAAAAAAAATACACTCAGACAAAATAAAGTACTTAGAAAACTCCCAACTGCTGAGAACACCAAGCCCACATAAAACCAACTAAAACCCACATTCCAGAAAACTCAAACTCAACCCAACTATGCAAAAACCAAAATGGGCGGCATTTCATCAACTAAAACAACCCCACAAACCCCATCAAAGAGAAAAACCAGACTACATAGAAAGCCACAAAAACTAAACATTCATATATGTAGATATATATGTAAATATATACATATATATACCTTTCGAAGTCTCTTCGCAGAGGCGAAAACGTGTGATGGGAAGAAGATACAGTGGAAGTGGAGCGACGAAAGGGAGGAGATAACCAGAAAGAGGAGGAGGAGGCAAAGCAGGGCTTGAAAGGGGAGCCCTGAGTCGAAACGCCCATGGCCATGGCCTCTGCGACTCTCCCCAACCTGCTGCTGTTGCTGCAAGGAGCCGTCTTGCAATGATAAGATGTCGTAAATAGGGCGATGTCGGAGGAGATTTCTACGATGGAGGCGCTTGGGGAGGGTAGAGAGACTAAAACCCTTGCTTGAGAGGGAAAAGAGGGCGTGGGAGAGAAGGGTTTTTGACGACGGACAATATTTATCCCTGGCAGGCAGAGATACCCGTCGTATGGGTTTTCCAGTATTTTATGGGTGAGAGTAGAAACATGGCCTTCTGTATGGGAGAAATATCGGAAATGCCATTCTGCGAGAGGGAAACCTCCGGTTGGACTCGGGGAGCCGGATTTGACACTAGATTTGTACTCTGGCCTTTGACACAATAGGACCAGACTCGTGGGTGGTGCCACTAAACCCGCACAAAAGTACATCTCTTTAACCCCCTGTTTGGGAAGGGGGAGGAATGGGGGGAGGAAAAAAAAGGAGAGAAAGTGGGGGGAAAATATTTTTAGAGGGTGTTTGGGAAAGGGAGGGGAGGGGGAGGGGAAAAAGGGTGAAAAAATTTTCCCCCCAAAATTAGGGGGAAAATGAGGGAGAGGAGGGGAAAATGAGGAAATGACTAAATTGCCCTTTTATTTGTAAAGAAAGTTTTAAAGTAAGGACAAAACGGTAATTTTCTCTCTATCTCACAAACAAACAAAACCCTACTTTTTCACTTTTCTTCCCTTTACTTTTTCACTTCCCAAACAAGAGAAGGTAAAATTAATTTTCCCTCCCCTCCCTTCCCCTTCATTTTCCTTCCCCCTCAAATTTTCCCTCCCCTCCCCTCCCCTTCCCTCTCCCAAACGGACCCTAAAGGGTGTAAATTGGGCTATGCCAGGCATTAAAAACAAAAGTCTGGATCATGGGCTGGCACGACTCGTTAATCATGTTGACCAGGCCGGGCCGATACAACACCCCCCACATTTGGGCCGTGCTGTGCGATCCAAGGACTTGGCCGTGTTGCGCCGAGCCAAGGTGCCTGGGCCAGGGCACGGCCTGACACCGCATTTGAATTAAAAGGCTGCTTTTTTATATATAAATAAAGTATACAATTTAAAATAATTGAGGTTTTATTTTTCATTTATAAATTAACATCAATGTTTGTGCATTTAGTTTAATGGTTTCAACTTTATTTTAATTTATATAAAGTCTCTTTCAATTTATATAAAAATATTTTAAAAATTCTAAAAAAAATTAGGACAAAGATGTGGGCCGGACTGTGGGTGGCACGGCCTAGTAGTCACGACCTAAGCCGTGCCTGGGCCATGCTAGGTAGACACCTAGCCGACAGGAAATTGGACCGTGCATACACCCCTACGTCTTTCTTATGCAAAATGAAGGGAGCCAATGCATGCCTTATGTCACTTCATCTCCCAAGTGAGTTGTCTGGTTGAAGCATAATATAGTATTTTAGATTTCTACCCGAGTCCAATTAGAGCAGCTTGTTTTGGTTACTATGATAAGTACCACCTTGTCTGATTTGTATTTTAGTAAAAATTTGTGTCTGCAAAGCTCCTTGGCACGTAGTAGTAAATTAAAATAGTGCAATCTTCGCATGACCACAATGCTGCTGGGCATATGGTGTGTACCAGCCATTGGAGCCCACTTGAGGCGCCACAGATCATGAGACAAAAGAGGGAGACAGAAAAACCCATGTGTGAAGAGCCCGCATATCCTATTTCAGCTCAATGTCATGTCCCTGGGCCCCTTCATTCATGGCTCACTGGGGTTGTCAAAGGGCAGCCCAGGCCTGGGCTAAGGTAAGCCCTTACACTACCCTTGTATATGCGGGCGGAGCTTTGGTCAAGACAAAGCCATCGGAGCTCTCAGCAGGCCTACAATACCGATGCCCTTACCCTACCCTCAAGGGCCGGAATCGGGCCGAGCCAGAGCCAAAAGAAATATTTTTTTTGATATTATTATACTTAACAGTTCTTTTATACCACTGATCTAATTGATGGTCCGCAAATGCAAGGCCATCGTTACTGTAGTTTTATCCGGTGAATTGGGATCATATCCATAGGAACTTATGTTCTTGAACCAGTCCTAATAAAAACTAAAACTAGCCTAAATAAAACCTATACATCAATCATACTAATGAAATAAAAGTCTAAAAATAAAATTAATTACATCTCATAAAAATAATTACAACTTTGAATAAAAAGATCTAATCTAAAAATATCATAGACTATACTAATACTTAAGACTGCAAAAGAATAGATCCATTAGACCATCAATATCATCAAAAAGATATAAAAAAAATCTGAATTAATAAAAAATGAAAGAAAAAGAAAATACAGATTTAGATTTCCAATTTCCAATGCTCAAACTCCATGCTTACTGCCAAGAAATTAAATGAAAACCACAACATCAAGTATAACTTGTCACTTCATGCAAACATGCCGTGTTGATCAATTAACATCAGTAATGCAACTCACAAATCTTATTTATTTCATGAGCATATCTAGGAAAACATGAACAAGAGCTTGAAAAATCAGAAAACCTATATAAACTCACCTATTACTCTAGCTACACGAAAAACCAAGCCAATGGAGCATCTAACATGGAATACATCATCTCTTAAATTCTTAACCAACACTAACTAGACCTAGGTGGGGGAAGAGAGAGAGAGAGAGAGAGTGGTGGCCGTGTGAGATGGAGAGAGAGGACGTGTAGAGAGGGGGGGAGAGATGGAATGGACGTCCCAAAAGGGGGTGCCCCTCCTTAAATAGATTTTGGGCTCTCTTTCTTTAGTGAAAGACTTCTTCTACTTTGACTCTCCTTCTTTGGCTTGATCCCTTAGCAACAAGTTCAAATTTCAAAGAGACTTGTCTTGCTTGAATACTTCATTTATCTTCACATGCCAAAGGATAAATCTTCTAGAAACTTCCAATGGAATGAGAGAGAGAGAGAGAGAGAGAGAGAGAGAGAGAGAGAGAGAACTCTGTGCATTTAAGAGTGTGGGACGTCCAAGGCATGTGTGGGCCCCCTTGGATGCCCATTCTTCTTTCGGCTTCTCTCTAGCTTCTCTTCTTTATCTTATTTCCTTGGTCTTCATCTGTTAGTTGGCTTAGATTTCATGTTCTCATAATTCAAATCATCTTCAAACTCTTCTTGGTCTTTCTCTCTTAATCAAACACATCTCCATCCTGAATTTAAATTTTATTTCTTGATGATGAAAGAGTCTCAAATCTTTGTCACGCAAGGAGATGAGAATTCTGGAAATTTATAAATTTTTCAAGTAACACAAGTGGGACGTAGGGCCCCTCCCTTGAGCGTGTGTAGGGATTCACGCCCAAGGATGGGGTGGTCCCTACTTCTTTTGTATTTCTTTTCTTCTTTCTCTTCTTCTCTTAATATCTCTCAAAGTGTGGGCCCCAAGGTGATAGTCTCCTGCAAAACAAAGAGAACATGCAATTAATTAATTGCGTGAGACTTATGAAAATCATGTATGGGACCCAACTAGGTTTTCAATGTGCCTAATTAAATCATGATGCAAGAGATTAATGCATGCTTGAAAACTAAAAAGTCTAATTGATGGAGTGCTCATGTGGCCCAAAACCTTAATTCATGAAAATCATGCAATTGAACCAATTTTGACTCATTTTGACCTAATTTCTAGTTTTATGCACAAATGCATGAAATCATGAAATTTTTATGCAATTGAATATGAATTGACCTAATTAAGTCTACTAATTTACATGAAATGATGACTTTAAGTGCTAATTTTGTGGACTTATCAACCACAACACAATCTTCCTTTATTTAAGCTAAAACTGGTGCAATTCAAAAGTCAATATTTTTGTACCACTTCTCAAAGAATACACAAGGTACTTTGTCCTCATATAAAATTATTGTTTATGATTAAATGAAGTAAGTGTTGACACACAAAAATTCATTTGCCCATATATAACATTCCCAAGGCAAAATACTCATTTTTCCACACAAATGATGACATTGATTTCTGCTGGAATCTGGCCGGCTACAGCAAGGGAATTCATCAACAACTACTGTCTACAAAACACTACCGGCTAGTGCAGTCTTCAATATACTAGCCGCCAAGCACAAGGAAGCGACCGCTAACCTCTATTCAAAAGGTGACCGGTGACCACTGGACGCTGCAAAGTTGGCCGCTGGATGTTGCAAGGTTGGCCGCTAGACGCTGCAAGGTTCCAAACACTGGCCGCCACACTTCTTCTCTCCCGACTGTCTGTAGCCCACGATCTCTGGCCATGTCAAACCCCAACCCAGGATTAACCCAATAGTGTTTTCTTAGCATGTGCTTAGTCTTAAGCGGGTTTAGTTACCATGGGTTAGAATTCCATTAGTCTTAGTTCTGAACATAGCTTTAGGGAGTTTTGAGAACGTTTAATGTTAACTAGACACACTCAGGAAGGCCTGGGTGTACGTGCAAGCATTGGAAGATCGTGTTGAGTTTTGTGCTAATCGTGAATTTCATTTCATTTGAATGGTTTTATGATTATTTACAACTTTTGTGTTTAGACCGTCTGCATTTGTAGCCCAGAAACTCAAGTTTTTGGCCAAAGGGTAAAATTATCTTTTCACACCCAAATCTGGACACACTTTTC
>QPKB01000005.1:31690918-31709091 GCA_003546025.1 Camphora micrantha | reverse complement strand
GGGCAAAGAGCCGTTGAGCTCTTTTCAAACGGTCATTTTTTTGACCGTTGTTCACCAGGTCGACCGGGCAGTGTACGCGGTCGACCGGGGACTAGCCGTTGGGCATTTTTTGGTATAAATACAAGCTCATTTCCAAAGAAATTTTGAGGAACAAAGAGGCCCTCCTTGAGATGTTTTGAGGCCAAATAAAGGGGAATGAGCTAAGGAAGGCTAAGGAAATTTGGAAAGCTAAAGCTTGGTTTCATGGAGTTAAATCATTAAGTAAGCTTTACTTTTCCTAATCATATGTTTTCATGCTTTGTTTTATTTATTGGTAAATCTTTTCTAGCATGATAAACTATGATTGGTTGTATCCTTAACATGTTTTATGTTTTGAATTGATTTATTGTTTTGGATGCAACACCATTTGAGATTCAATCCAAGTAGTACTTGAATTGGTAAATCTAAGTAGATCATGTTAATGGAAAAATCTTTGAAATTATATGTAACATGATCCATATACTTGATTGAATCTTTGGTTGTTGTTTTCCATCATAAGAAAACACTTTCAAATCTATCTTATGTTTTGGATTTAACAACCACACAAATCATATGTTTTCATGTTTAGCTTTAATTATTGGTAAATCTTCTCTAGCATGATAAACTATGATTTGTTGTGTCCTTAACATGTTTTATATTTTGAATTGATTTATTGTTTTGGATGCATCACCATTTGATTCAATCCAAGTAGTACTTTATTTGGTAAATCTAAGTAGATCATGTTAATGAAAGAATCTTTAAAATTATATGTAACATGATTCTGTTGGAAATAGGTGGGCCTCATGGATGTGATTTCAAAACTTTTGACCCACTTGACTCAGAGATCAATCGTCCATAAGGCCATCAACCATATCCAGGATGCAATCCCTCATACTCATATACCATATACAGCAATATTACAAGCAACACCATGCAAAATAATCTACAAAAAATTAGAGAAGTAGATTATACCTTTGTTGTCAGGTTGTACTTTGATGGAGAAGAAAACAACTTTGGATCTCCAAGCCCTCTTAGCCTTCCACGCTATGGCCCGTATCAGAACTCTTCTCTAAAGGAGATGGGTGGGATCTCCTAAAGAAAACAACTAGAAGCTCTCAAGGAAACTAGAAGAGAACTAGAAGGAGAAGAGAATATGTGCAACTATTGCACACTAAGGGGCTGGACGTTTTTCAAGAGTGTGTTTATTCCAGCCCTTTGTTACTCCTTTTATAGCATTAAGCAACCTCCTTCTCTTGTACTAATTGAAATAGAAGTCTTACTTCTACACAAAATAGTAACCTTACTAATACCACTATTAGAAGTCCCACTTCAAATAGAAATAGTAACTTCCTAATTCCTTCATCTTAGAGTTCTAGTAGGATTAGTATCTTTCCAATAACTTGGGCTAGCGTGGGGACCACTAGGGATTCCATAGAAAGCTGGCTCCAACTGGGACACGTGACCCCACATCTCATGTGCAATCCGGGCCCACAGTTAATTGCAAATAACACCACTATATAAATGCAATTGCACTCCAGTCTTAGGAATAAATTACAATGAAGACCCTAAACTTCCCGATTACCACAATTAAGCTCCTCTATCAATATCCATGGATTAATTGGATTAAAAACTGTCCCACCAATTTAGATCCACATCTCATTATCCTTGAGCCCCAATTAATCACAGTGATCATCAGTACCATCCAATTAACTCTTAATCGAGATGGGTGCGCACTTACTAATGATAAATCCATTAATTGGCACAAGGGGATAATATAGATAGATTCCATCTTGACCATTGGATGTTCCCACAGTCCTATTACCACATACCCAAGACACCGAGGTGTTGACCTACAGTTGGCCTCACTCATTGGTGACTCAAAGCAAATGAATAGATAGAAACTTGAGTTCATCAATGTCTCAGGATTGAGAGCCTATTGCTAGGGAATTATGAGAGCAAAACCTTAAACTCGAGACAATATTCCATAAGGTGTTTCTCATGGTCCTTCAATACATCCAATGTACCAGCACCGTGATCCAGAATCTTACATTCTGATGATCGAGACAAATCAGACTATCTTATAGTGATCAAAGCGCTGCAACCTTATCAGATGAGATGCCCAGTCTCATCACTGGTCGTGAAGATGTTTAAGTATAAGATTTGTGACAAATGTCTCCTGTGTGTGGATCTCATCCATACACATATATCACATCTAATATACTAATGGGACCCGGTTCATCTCATGGGACCCGGTTCATCTCATGAACCATTTATGTCATTTGTATTGGTCATGTGCATTAAGTAGTAAAACACCATTCATCTCATGAAAGGAAAGCATAATATTATTGATAAATAAAGAAATTAATCAATTTATTACATCATCTGATGGATTGAGTCCATACAATCTAACAATCTCCCACTTGGGCTCAATGCCAGTCAGGGTTGCATCTCATGCCCATCCCATCTACATGTTGCTCAAAGACTTTAGTAGTCAAAGGCTTAGTAAAGGGATCTGCCAGATTGTCTGCAGAGCCTATCTTGGTAATAGCTATATCACCTCTCTGCACAATCTCTCTGACTAAATGATACTTCCTTTGTACATGCTTTTGGCTTTTATGGCTTCTGGGTTCTTTGGACTGAGCGACTGCCCCGCTGCTGTCACAGTAAACTGTGAGCGGCTGTCGAGCCAAAGGTACCACCCCAAGTTCCATAAGGAATCTTTTGAGCCATACTGCTTCTTTAGCTGCTTCACAAGCCGCTACATATTCAGTCTCTGAGGTGGAATCAGCAGTACATTCCTGTTTTATACTCCTCCAGCTGATTGCTCCGCCACCAAGCATAAATACATAACCAGAAGTGGATTTCCTGGAATCCTTATCTGACATAAAGTCAGAATCTGTGTATCCGACTGGAATGAGCTCATCACTGCTATAAATCAACATGTAATCTCTAGTCCTTCTCAAGTATTTGAGAATACATTTTACAGCAGTCCAATGTTCAGGTCCTGGATTAGACTGATATCTGCTGACTAGGCCCACTGCATGACAGATATCCGGTCTAGTACATAGCATAGCATACATGAGGCTACCAACAGCTGAAGCGTATGGTATCGACCTCATCTGCTCCTTTTCCTCAGGTGTCTTAGGACACTGGTCTTTGGAAAGGTGCACTCCATGCCTGAAAGGTGTAATGCCCTTCTTGGAGTCTTGCATAGCAAACCGTACTAGCACCTTATCTATATATGCAGCTTGAGATAAGCCAATCATCCTATTTTGCCGGTCTCGATGAAGTTTGATCCCTAGGATGTAGCTAGCTTCTCCCAAGTCCTTCATATCAAAAGTCTTGGCCAACCAAACTTTCACAGTTGACAACATTCCTATGTCTTTCCCAAGGAGAAGGATATCGTCTACATATAAAACTAGAAAAACTACCCTATCACCTTCACTTTTCATGTACACACATGACTCATCCGGATTTTGACAAAAACCAAATGACTTGATTGCCTGGTCAAAACGGATGTTCCAGCTTCGGGATGCCTGCTTCAATCCATAGATGGACTTCTGCAGTTTGCAAACTTTTTGCTCTTGGTTTTTAACTACAAAACCGTCTGGCTGCACCATGTAGATGTCTTCCTCAAGATGGCCGTTAAGAAACGCCGTCTTGACATCCATTTGCCAAATCTCATAGTCGAGATGAGCCGCAATGGATAAGAGTATCCGGATGGACTTGAGCATGGCTACCGGCGAAAAAGTTTCCTCATAATCGATACCCTCTTTCTGAGTATACCCTTTCGCAACAAGCCTGGCCTTAAAGGTCTCCACTCTACCATCTGGTCCTCTTTTTCTCTTGTAGACCCACTTGCACCCAATAGGTTTAATATTGGCAGGCAAGTCCACAAGTTTCCAGACCTGATTGGAGTACATAAACTCCATCTCAGCTTTCATAGCATCTTGCCAACGTCCCGAATCTATGTCATTAATTGCTTCATCATAGTTACAGGGATCTTGTTCCGGTTCTTCCGGGACTGCCTCGTAAGACTCTCCCAAGAACGAGAACCTGTCAGGAGGTCTGACAATTCTCCCACTACGACGAAGCACCGGTGTAACTACTGGGTCTGGTAAGGGCTGTTCTTCCTCAAGTTCGGTTTCTCTTGGATTTGGAATTGATTCCTCTTGAATTTCTTCTAAGATCACCTTTTCTAAAGATTTCCGGTTCATCATATAATCTTCCTCCAGAAAAACCGCATTGGTGCTGACCAGCACCTTTTGCTCTCTGGGATTATAGAATAACCAACCTTTAGTTCCCTTAGGATATCCTACAAACGTACATACTTCCGACTTCGTTTCCAACTTATCCGTCTTAACCTTCAGCACGTGTGCCGGACAGCCCCAAATGTGTAAATGTTGTAGACTACGCTTTCGCCCGGACCACAACTCCCGGGGAGTCTTAGGTACAGACTTAGATGGTACGAGGTTTAGTGTGTACATTGCAGTATCCAAGGCGTATCCCCAGAAGGATATAGGCAATCCTGAGAAACTCAGCATAGACCTGATCATATCTAAAAGAGTCCGGTTCCTTCTTTCTGCTACTCCATTCTGTTGAGGCATACATATTTTTGTGCTTTACACTTTCAAATGCTTTAAAGCATACATATTTTAAGCTACATTGTTAAATTGATTGAAATCCTTATGCATCACAAGTTTAGAGCTAATTAATTTCATACAACTTGTGAATCTTTGATATCATTAACAAGTTGTTACTTTTAACATGTGATTTGCATTCTTTCCTCAATCATAAATGTTTTTATGAGCTAAAACTTTTAAAAGCCTTGGGCATACATTTATGAGCTTTCATTTTTCAAAATGATTGAGGACATCACACACACACCTCATGTGCTTTCATCTTTGCATTCATAGTGTGTGTGTATTAGGTTTTTCATTTTCATATCCGCCTATTTCAGAGGCAAATGTAATGAGCTTAATTGTATCTCCATCAAGTGTATGTTAGACACTACTTAGAGAGATAACCAACCTTGTGGTTGAAGAGGTTATTGCTTAGCCTATAAAAGCATAATGTATAGGTTGATGTTAAGCCTTGAAAAACATCATTATAGAGGTTATTGCTAAGCCTTGGAAAGCATATTGTAAAGGTTATTGCTTAGCCTATTGAAAAGTATAAATAGTGGAAATCCGGTGGGGTGTTGGATCACAAGCCGGTAGTGGATGTAGGCATTGAGGCCGAACCACTATAAATCCTTGTGTGATGGTGCTTGCTTTGTGGTGATTGTTTTTATTAAGCTTCCGCATTTTATTTGTAATCACCACTTGTGACTAGTTTGTTTTAAAGAAGTTAAAATTGGTTAAAATTGGTCATAAATGAAGCTCACCCTATTCACCCCCCCTCTAGGGTTCGGATCCCCGGACTTTCAAAGTATACTTTCTTGGTCAACCGGTTGGCGATCTTGGAGCGATCAATGATGATTTCATGCTCTTAACGGCGGATCCGAAATGTTGATGAAGATCAGTCGATTTCAAGCATCAAGAATCAAATTTTCAGAAAACCACAGGGGCTGGAATTCTCGAAATGCGAAAAGGATTGGAAAACTAGCCATTTGGCGGAAATCCGGCGACTCGGATTTCCAGGGTTGCCGGCGACCATGGGCTATGGTCGCCGGCGACCATAGGGTTTTTTCCCCCTTTGATCGTCTTTTCTTCGGCCGTTTTTTGATCTTTTTGCTTCTTTTTTTTACTGTATTTTTCTTGACATTTTTCCTCATTTGTTGGTTTGATTCTCCTGAAGAAAACCTGATGAGAAGCCGTGCGAATCGGGGCACAAAGTTTCCTATTTTTTTGAAAAGCCGAAGACTTTGTAGCCGATTTTCCGTCAAGAGTCAAAACTAGGTCAAACGATGTCGGAATGACCTGAAATTTGAGGTGAAGCCTCCTGATCAGTAGATAGGACCAACCATGGGCTTTTGTTTGGGTTTTAAAGCCGTTTGGGGTCTCGTCGCTGCTAGACTTGATTTTGCCGTGAGGAAGATGTTGCGCTTTGATTTACGGTCAACCGATGTCCGATTGTCCTGAAATTTGACAGGGTGCCTATTGGAGTCATTTTGAGACAATCCATTTGCTTCGATTTGGATGTCATAGTCCCGGGAAGCTCTGCCCCCGGTAGGCTTGATTTTGTTCCCGAGCATCAAAGTCTGGTCAAACGTTGTCGGAATGACCTGAAATTTGTCGTGTAGTCCTTTGGAAGCATGCAAAAGTTACCCATGTGCTTTGTTTGATAAGTAATGGCTTCGGTGGTTCTTGCCGCCGAGAGGCTTGATTTTGTTGCTCAAGTGTTGATGGAGGGTCAAACGTTGTCGTTTGACTTGAAATTTGACACGAAGCCTTTTGGAGGTATTTTGAGACCATCTATAGGCTTTATCGAAGATTTGATGTCATTAAAACTGTCGCCGCCAGGAGCGCCTGTTCAGCTGCTGGAGGAGTGAAGTTTGACGAAATGATGCTGGAATGGCCTGAAACTTCAGGTGTATCATCCTTTTGGCTGTTTTGAAGGATCTTTCAATTTTTGTTTGATTTTGACAAGATCTGATGCTTGAAGCGGCATTCGCCTGTTTGTGGTAGGATGCAGCTCCATGTGGTTGTTTGATGTTGAGAGGCAAAGTGACATTTTTTGTATCAACAAATTCCCTCTCGAGGTACAGCGACAAGTTACATAACTTTTGGAGTCGATGTGCCTCGAAGAGAAGCTTGAAGGAGAACTTTTGACCAAGAGCCTGTGAGCATTTTTTTTTCTTTTTGATAAGTTAGCCTTTTGAGTTTCCAAGGGAATTTTATGTTACTGAGAGGGATCATGTTACCATCTCAAGGCAAAGTTTTGAAAATGACATGAGGGATTTAGATTTGGGTTTTCCTTTTAACCTTGTGAACCTAAGGGCTTTATGTGGCACATCAGGCGGTCAAGAAGTTTTTTTGATTTTTTTACCTTGTGACCTAACAAGCTGTATGTGGCATGTTAGGGGGTCGGGATTTTATTTTTTATTTTGACTTTGTGACCCAACAAGCTGTATGTGGCAAGTTGGGGGGTCAGATTTGGTTTTTGGTTTTGATTTTGGCCTTGTGACCTAATGAGTTGTATGTGGCAAGCTCGGGGACCAGGATTTGGTTTTTGGTCACTCTTTTGGACCATTTTGGGTCCATTAGAGTGGTTTGGATGTTAATTTCAAGATTTTGGCTCAATGAGGTTGGATGGTTTTGGATTTTGGAAGCTCGTGAGGCTTGAATTTTTTTTTTTTTTTTGTCCAATCAACTTAAAAGAGGCATGGAACCATTTTTGTATGCTCTTGGTAAGAGGGATTTTGACTAAAAGCCACTTTTAGTGCCTACGTGGTCAAACTTGGCTCATATGGGCAAACTTATGAGACCTTAAGCTTTGAAGATGGCTTAGATCTCATATGGTGTCATTTGTAGAGAATATCTAAAAATATCTCCTTTGGATAGAGAGTATTTAAAAATATCCTACTTTGGAGAAAATCTCTCAAGTTTCCTTGATTTTGGGAGAGAATTTCTCAAGATATCTATCTTTGGGAGAGAATCTTTCAGGTTTCCTCTATTTTGGGAGAGAATTTCTCAAAGAATCTTTCTCTTGGGAAAGAATCCTTCAAAGTACCTGTCTTTTGGGAAGGTTGCTAATTTGTAGCACTTACATCCTTGGTTTTCTCCTTGTTTCCTCTTTTGATTTGCTCTCTTCTATAAAAGCAAGGGAAGTTGGTTGTCTTACACTTGTTGCTTTCTTTTTTGCAAAAATCCTTCAAGAGTGCTCCAAGATCAAGAACCCTTCTTCTTCTTCAAAGATCTTCAAGTTCTCTTTGTTCTCCAACCATGGCGTCAAGTAAGTTTTCTTCCTTCACAAGAAATTCCATGTAGAAATAAAAAAAAATTATTTCTTTTCTTTTCTTCTTTTTTTTTCGTTTCTTTTTTTTTCCACGTGTTTTCTTCTTTTCCCTTTTTTTTTACACGTGCCCTCTTTATCTTTTTTTTTTCCACGTTTTCTTTTTTTTTTCATCATTTTTTTTTCTTTTTTTCTCTTTTTTACCTGTGGGCCAGCCCATAAATTTTTTTAAAGAGGTTTCTCTCTCTCTCTCTCTCTCTCTCTCTCTTTTGCTCACCATGATAATGAGGTTATGCAATTTCAAGATGTTCATGCATTTTTTTTTTTTTTTTTGTGATGCATCAAGATAAAAGGCTAGAGTTTCTAGGTCAAGTCAACGTGAATTTTGACTTTGACAAAGTTTGATTGATTTGACCAAGTTGGGTTGGAATTGGTCAAATTTTGTCAAGGTTTTCCTAGCATCTAATGCATGATGATTTTTCTTTTTATGCATGATTTTAGTAATTTGATTTAGAAGCATGATGATGCATATCTGGAAATCTTTTGCAAGTATTGGAATTTGGAGCTTGCAGCAATGTTGAGCCCTTTTCCAATTTTGTGGAAATTTGATAAGACTGGCTTGATCTCGCAGCAATGTTTGAGTTCAAACCTTCTTTGAGAATCTTCCACTAACTATGAGCTCGCAGTAGTGTTGAGCTCATCTTTAAGCTTCCTTTCTTTTTCGGGGTGTTTCCCTTTTATTCTGAATTGCCCCAAAACCATGCCAAAATTTCGCTAGAATTTTTTTTTAGCAAAATTTTGTCATTTTGGTGATGATTGATCTTTTCTTTTACATCCTTTGCAGGTAGTTCCTCCAAGACGAACAAGGGCAAAGAGCCTGTTATTGATGCACCTCGTCGTTCCACTAGATCTTCTAATGTGCTCGTATAGCAAGCTTGGGAAAAGGTCCAGTACGCCGAGAGGAATTTGGAAGAGTGTGATTCCCTCAACCGTGATGAGGCGAGACAGCGGTTGATCGCTTTCAAGGATGAGGAATTCTATAAAATTATGGTAAGCAGCCGTCCTTGGGTCATGGATGATTAGAGCATTGTGCCCAAGCCTACATTTTTCTTTGGTGACATAGTCCCTGACGACTTGACATACCAAAGGAGATGTTTTCAGTTCTTTTACACGACAAATGGTGAGGAGAGAACTATTTCTACCCGGTCAACTTTCGATCGCACTATCTCGATCATGAGCCTTTCTCCCACATGCCCTAAGAGGGAAGATCCTCCGAGCTGGGTGAAGAGGACTAATGTGATCAAAATCGGTGTTTTTGTTGGCAGCCCTTCTGGTTTTTCATAGAATTCGCCCGTCCGTATGGACATGTTGATGCCAGCCAGTGGCTACCAAGGTTCTGATCACCCATCGGTCGATTTGAGACCGGTGGGCCTTGGCATTTTCAGGGGTGACAGTAGCAATTGGGTGAAGCCTTTTCGATTTCGTGGCCGTTTCAGTACTGACTCAAGCTTAGAGTCATGGACTGATCATATCTTGCAGGTTAGCGGGGCCATTCTGAAAGAGGTCGGGATCTTTGATGCAGTCCGCGCTTTTCGGCAAACCGTGGTCTTTCCCGACGAAGCCTTCATGGCTATGTTGGAGTCCTTCCTTCAGCAAACCAATATCTTCGTTGTCACGAATGGTGAGATTGGTTTTTCTCTGAAGGAGCTGGGTGCCATTACTGGGTTGCCTATCCTTGGAAAACTCTATGAGGAGTTCATGCCTATCGACAATGTCCTTGAGGAGCAGTCAGAGGAGTTTAGGCTTCTATACTTTCAACTTGTCGCCTTCTATGATTTTTCGAAAGAGAAGGAGGGCTTGAAAGTCAGGTCTAGTAGTTGGAGGAGTTTTAGCTCTTCGTTCTCCAACTTCTTTGACAGCAGAGAGCCTTTTGATGGCATGACCCGGGAAGCCAGAGCTAAGCATCCGGGTTCGAAGAAGACTTCTGTCATGCGAGAAGACTTGAAGGACTTCTTCATGAGCACAGGTGCCATTTACTCTGACATTGCGTTGCGGAGAGATCTCGCTGTTTACCTCACTTATTGGTTGGGTGAGGCTGTTTTTGCTGGAGGAAATGGTACGCACATCAGGCCGCATTGTATTTTTCCGGCTTGTCAGATGGCATTTGGAAAGTAGCTAGCTTTGGTGTCTGCTCTTTACTTCTATTTATGTACCGAACTGTAGGCTGCTGCATTTTTGGTTCGACTTGGGCTGCCCATGATATTTTCAACCCATATTTTCTATTCGTGGTATGTTTACCATCATCCCGGCTTCCATCGATTGGGAGTTGCACAAGATGATGACCCTTTTATGATTCGATTGGCTGGAGGGACAGCCGTTTCTGAATCTTTTTTGTCTGTCCGTTTGAGGATCCGACGGTTTTGGGACGTCGAGATTGGGCAGTCTTCATTGAAGCTTTCTCCGGATTTGCGGAAGAAGGATTTTGATTTTGGTGCCTCCCGCGATTCTACCAAGGCAGGGTCGGGAAGACACTACTCCTTGACCAATGCAGAGAAGGGGTGGTCTTTTAACATTCGTGTTGGTACGATGTTGTACCGCATACATCTTTTTGTTGATATCTAGTCGTATGTCCCATCGCATTTTGCGCTGTAGTTGGGCTTCTCTTAGGGCGTTGTCAGAGCGCCATCGAGCATGGTGAAGCGTTTTGGAGGTTTGCAGGACAGAGGAATGCATGGGCCTTTTATAGTGTGGAAGACACTACTGCCATGATTTCTTATCTTGAGTTGCTCACTTTCCAGACTATTGGCTTTACGAAATGGATTGTAGAAAGCTTTTCAATGTACCGAAGGCTTTCCAAGAAGGAGCTTGATGTCAAGTAATCTCCTAGGAAGGGTCTTAGCCGATCAGATGGAGTCCGACGAGAGGAAGTTCTGGCTTTTCTTTCTGGAGAGAAGCACAAGATAGGCTTTCTTGATGGACAGGACATCATCAGATCAGGAGTTGCATAAGAGATACCTGGTGAGGTCTTGAAACAGCTAGAGGAGGAGGAGGCCGAGATCGACGGTTTGATGCAAGCGGAATTGACGAGGGCTTCCATGGAGTCCACTGGGAAAAGCAGACCATCCGGTGAGGAGTCAAGTGAAAATCCTAACTTTGATAATGGGGCGGGTACTTCAAGCAAACCGACTCATAGAAACAAGAGGAAGAGAGGACAGTGTCGTAATAAGAGACTGCACGAAGACTTTCCTGATCTAGAAGTCCCTCTCACCATTGCTGAGGAAGTAGCAGGTGATGCTGATGAGCCTCCAGAGAAGAGGACCTGAGAAGAGGAGATTACTGGTGACGGTATGATCTTCCTTCTTTCCTTTGCTACTTCTTTTCGTTTATGAGAGGTTTTTTTATTTGCTGCTTTCTTTCTTTTAGCTGAAGATGATGATTTGGTAATGCCCAAGGTTCTGGCCGATGAGGCAATGATGGACCCAATTGCGGCATCTGAGGAAGAACCAAAGGATTCTGGAGTGGATCCAACTCCTTCACCTGGTATGATTTTTGTTTTGCTTTTCCTCTCCCTTTTTTTGTCTGTGTTGTCATTTGCTAACATGTTGCTTCGTTTTCTTGTTAGCTGACTTGCCAGGGGATTCTGACGACATCGAGTCATCCATGGATGCAACCTTTGACGATGCTTCAGATGAGCTCATGGAGGCAGAAAGTATTCCGCCAGTCGTTGAAGAAGGTATTTTGTAGTAATAATCTCGATATTGATTTTTGAAAAGATTATATTCATACCTTTTCGTCTTTTATTGACAGATTGTGAAGTAGTAAGACAAGCTCCTCCATCTTCCTCAAGGCCAAAATAGGAGATACCTGCAACCGATCCAGAAGCAGGGGCTTCTTCTACTATTTTCAACGCAGTAGGGGTGAAACTTCATGATGAGTCAACTTCTTTAATTGGAAAGAGCTTATTGATTACTCCTCCAACGGGGCATGAATTGGGCAGTCAGATGCCGGAGCGTGGCAAATCTTCATCCGGGCCGTCTCTTCAGCATGCGAAGAAAGTATTAAAGAGCGTTTTGATCTCATGGGTCGAGACTCTCTCTTCACGTCACTTAGAAGCTGGCTCCGACATAATTAAGCATGTGCAGGACATTCTTGTCGAGAATGAAAAGGTTGGTCTAGATGTTACAGGCGTCAGGGCATTTGTTGACGATATCATCGCACTGGGTAACAAGTGGTCTGAGACCGAGAGCTTTCCAAATGGTGACTTCTTCAGGGAGATGTTTTTGAAGCCTTCCAGTGAGGTCAAATCTGAAATGGATGAGATCTCGCGGACTCGGAAACAGTTTGTTCGGGAGAAGAACGTCACCGAGCTGGTTATCATTGAGTTAAAACATGACCTACACCGTCTTTATAGGGAGGTCATCGAGGCCAGACAGCGTCTTAAGATACTGGAAGAACAAGTTGCTGCCAAGTGGACTGCCATTGTGGAAGCTCGCGCTAAAGAAGGGACTCTCATTCGCCAGGTCGAAGAGGCTAACAGCAATCTCCGGAGGAAGACTCAGGAATATGAGCAATGGCAGACACTTTGGGAAGAGCTTCCTCATGCTGAAGATAGGTCGCGACGATCTGCTGCATTTTATGGAAAGGTTTTGAAGAAGCGTGGCCTGGAAGGTTTGGAGGCTAAGGCCAAGAGTCTGCTTGAGGAGTTGGATCTTTGGTTGAAGACCATATTAGACTGAGCTCCTGAGTTGTAACAAACTCCTTTTCTTCTCTCTTCTTCTTTTTTTTGGTAACTCTATGTATAAACATTTTTTAGTACTATATATACGTTTTACTTAAATTCTTTTTGATGAAAATAAGCAAAAGTTGGATGAGAATGTTTGTTTGAGAACTTGATCAAAAGGTTGTTTGTGAAAATCTTTTGTCAAAGGATTGTTTTGGGCACGAAAGCCAAATTTTTTGTGTGTGGCATAGGAGCCGAAATTTGTGAGATGGCATGAAAGCCGAACTTTGAAGATGGCATGAAAGCCAAATTTTGTTTGTAGCGTGGAAGCCAAATTTGTTTGTGGCATGGAAGCCAAAATTTGTTTGTGGCATGGAAGCCAAATTTTTTGAGATGGCATGAGAGCCAGGTTTTGTGGCATGAGAGCCAAAATTCGTTTATGGCATGGGAGCTGATTTTTTTTTCTTTTTTTTTTTTTTTTGTGGCATGGGAGCCGGATTTTGTTTGTGGCATGAGAGCCGAATTTTTTGAGATGGCATGAAAGCCGATTTTTTTTTTTAAAACCAAGTTTTATTTTGTTGGCGTGAAAGTTGGTTTTTTTTTTTTTTTTTTGCGTGAAAGCCGTGTTTTTGATTATTTTTTTTGGCGTGAAAGCCGGGTTTTTGGTTTTTTTAGCGTGAAAGCCGGGTTTTTGGCATTTATAGCCAATTTTGTGGCGTGGATAGCCAATTTTGTGGCATGAAAGCCGGGTTTTGGTTTTCAAAAATGCAAGTATCGACTAAGAGTCGCCTCCCTGCTGAATGGTATTGCAAGTATCAATGGAATGCCACTTCCTTGATCATTCGGTTGCGAGTATCGATAGAATGTCGCCTCCTCGCGAATTGGGGTGCAAGTATCGACTGAACGTCGCTTCCTTGCTTTTTCAAAAAAATTGGTTTTGCGAGTATTGACTGAATGTCGCTTCCCCACGATTTTTGAAACTTGGGTTGTGGATATCAACTGGAATGTTGCGTCTCCACAATTTTTTAAATTTGGCTATGGATATCAACTGGAATGTTGCGTCTCTACGATTTTTTTTTGAAATTTTACAAGTATCGACAAGGTGTCGCTTCCTTGCAATTTTGAAAATTTGGAAGTATCAAATGGGGTTCGCATCCTTCCATTTTTTGGTTTTACGAGTATCGACTGAGCATCGCTTCCCCGCGGTTTCTAAAAACCATTTTTTTTAAAGACACGAGGGTCGTAAATTTTGGCCTAAAACCATTTTGGCGGTAAAAGCCTGGGTGGATTAGGGTGGAAATCCCTGAGTGCTGATTTTTGTTTCAAACCATGAATTTTGAGTTCAAGGGTGAAAATTTTGGTTAAGTTAGGAAAAGGTTCCAAGACTTGAATTTTTGTTTTTGAACAATGAAACGATGAAAGTAAGCATTGTTTTTAAAATTTTCTTTTTCAAAAATCTCAATATAAAGATGAAAATTTTAAAAGGGGTGGGTTTGACGAGCAAGTACCTTGGAACAGGCTTTGGTTGTATAGGCATCGCTCTGACCCAGTGGCGTAAGTCTTCAAGGGTAATACCGCTTCAAGAATTTGAGGTTGATGGGCAGCATACATTTGTCACCTTTCATGTTCAGGAGAGCATATGCGCCGTTAGAAAAGACCTTGTCGATGACAAAGGGTCCATCCCATTTTGGTTCGAATTTGCCTTTGCATCTGTTAGCAAAAATCATTGGCCTTTTTACTGCAAGAACCAAGTCACCCTTTTTATAGGCGCGTTGCCTGACCTTCTTGTCGTCGAAAGATCCTGCCATGCGTGCTTGGTGCAGCTCAAAGCTTTGTAAAGCTTCAAGCCGTCTCTCATCGAGATTATCCAGCTCTTGGAGTCTCAATTTGACATTACTTTCTTGCGTCATGTCATTTTGCAAAGATACTCTTAAGGAAGGAATTTGTACTTCCAAAGGGACAACAGCTTCGCATCCATAGACCAAATAGAATGGTGTGCTATGGGTTGGCCCTCGAACGGTGGTTTGATAAGCTCACAAAGCTTCAGGTAGTTTGTCACCCCAGTCTCTTTTGTGACTAGAGACCATTTTCTTGAGAATTATGCAGAGTGTCTTGTTGAAGGCTTCTGCTAGTCCATTCACTGCCGAATTATATGGAGTCGAAGGACAACTTTGGATTTTGTACTTGTTGCAGAACCTGTAGAATCTGTGATCCCGGAATTGTGGCCCGTAATCATGGATGAATCTTTTAGGTATGCCGACAGATAATGTTGGTACGCAAGAATTGAAGAACTGATGAGGTCTTCATTTTGCTGAGCGCAAATGCTTCTTACCACATGGAGATATAATCCGTAGCGACGAAGATAAAGCGATGACTTTTGCTTGATGGGGGAGAGATAGGACCTATGATGTCCATACCCCAGGCTTCGAAAGGCCATGAGATCGCTGTAGGATGTAGCCATTCTGGAGGCATGTGGATATAATCTCCATGAATTTGGCATTGTTGACGGCGTTTAGCAAATTGCATTGCCTCAGCTACCATGGTAGGCCAATAATAACCTAACCTTTTTATCTAATCATAGAGCTTAGGACCGGCCTGACGAGCTCCACAAAGACCAGCATGTACTTCTTTGAGAGTTTCCTCAGCCTCTTGTTGTGATAAGTAGCGTAAAAGTACTCCGTTGAAGGATTTTCTGTAAAGCATTTTTGAAGGAATATCCAAATGAAAGTTTGGGGCACGTCTTTGAATGCTTGCCCGCTCTTTTGGATCTTCAGGTACGATTTCGAACATAATGTAATCAATGAACGGATCCCTCCAGTCGTCGATCGGAGGTTTGAGGATGGATATCCGACTTCCAACCACTTGGTGATATTCAGCAACTGCTTGGTATGTGTTAAAAGGAGAGATAATCCTTCTTTGACACACTGTGATTTTGCATGTTTTTTTCCTTTTCTTTGATCGCCATTGATGCAGCAAGTCCAGTTAGGGCATCTGCACGAATATTTTCACCTCTGAGGATGTGGCTTATGTGACAGATGTCAAACTTTTGCCGAAGTGATTGTGCCTTGTTGTAGTAAGGCAGGAGATCAAGCTTCCTGACTTCAAATTTCTGATCCATCTGGTTGACGATCATTTGAGAGTCCCCAAAACCTTCTAGCATGGTGATGCCAGATTCGAGGGCGAGTTCCAATCCTATAATCAGGGCTTAGTACTCAGCTGCATTCTTTGAACATGGTTCCAATAGCAAGAAAGCGTGCAGAATAATGTTTTTTTCCGGACTAACAAAAAAATGCCAATTCCCGATATCTGCTTTCCTTTTTCATTTGTCCTGGTTGCGCCATCGAAGTACATGTCACAGGAAACATTCGATAAGGAAGTCTCCACGTTGTAGACAGGTTCGTCTGGGAGATCATCCCTGAGTGGAGAATCTTTAGAAATGGGTGCTCTGTGAGAAAGTCTGCTAGAGCGTGGCCTTTGATTGCCTTTTGTGGTACATACCTAATACCAAACTGCGATAGAAGGATGGACCATTTTGTCAGTCAGGCATTGAGAGAACCTGCTTTTGTGACAAGGACTTTTAAGAGATTGATCCTCAAAATCAGGTAAACTGTGCTGGAAAGAAGGTAGTGACGTAGCTTTTGTACTGCGAATATCACTCCAAGGCATTCTTTTTAGACTAGAGAGTAGCAATGCTCTGCACCTACCAGCATACGACTGAGGTAGTATAGAGCGGTTTCTTTTCCCTCGTCATTCTCTTGTGCAAGCAGAGCGCCTAGAGAATGGTTGAGAGCTCTTGTGTATAAGATGAATGGTCTTCCAGTTGTGGGGGCAGCCAACACTGGAGGTTTGGTCAGATATGTTTTGATGTCTTGAAATGCGGCTTCACATTCAGCATCCCAAACAAAATTTACACCTTTCTTCATTAGGCGAGAGAATGGGCGGCACTTCCCTGATAGATTGGAGATGAGCCGTCGAATGTATGCTAACCTTCCTTAAAGCTCTTTTAGTTCTCTTAGGGTCCTTGGAAATGGCATTTCTAGGATAGCCTTGACTTTGGTGGGGTAAAGTTCTATTCCGGCTTTCCGAACTATGAATCCGAAAAACTTACCCGATGAAACACCGAAGAAGCATTTTAGTGGATTCATCCGCAATTTGTGTTTGCGAAGTTGGAGGAAGACTTCTCGAAGATCTTTGAGATGGTCTTCTTTTTTTCGGCTTTTAACAGCGAGGTCATCAACGTAACATTCAATCGTCTTGTGCTGCATATCTTGGAATATTTTCATCACAGTCCTCTGATATGTTGCACCTGCATTTTTCAGACCAAATGGAATGACAGTGTAGCAATACACGCCAAATGGAGTTCGAAATGATGTATGTCTTTCATCTTTAGGATGCATCTTTATCTGATTGTAGCCGGAGAATCCATCCATGAATGTCATTCACTCAAAATCACATGTGTTGTTAATCATCACCTCCGGTATGGGGAGTGGGAATTCATCTTTAGGGCATGCATTATTTAGGTCCCTCTAGTTGATACAGTCCTTTATCTGCCCATTTTTCTTTGTCACGGGGACGATGTTGGCCAACCATTCAGGATGCTGTTCCTCGCTGATGAAGCCAACGCTTTTGAGTTTTTTAACTTCTTGTTCAATTTTATCCATCACGATAGGACGAAATCTTCTTTGGCCTTGTTTGACAGGCTTGATATCTTTTTGCAGATTGAGTTTGTGGACTGCTATTTTGGTGTCTAAGCCGAGCATTTTAGCGTAAGATCATGCAAAACAATCAACGATCTCACGAAGAAAAAAGATATACCCGGTAACCCATCATCCTTTATATTCTTACTTATGAATACAGGACGTGGGTTATTCGGTGTCCCCAAGTCTATCTTTTAAACAGGATCTTCTATTGGAAGGTTTGAAAGTGGTTCCTACACAATGTTTTCAGAGGCTTCAAACTCAACAAGACCTTCTGGAGTTCCAAAGGCATTTACAGACCAAGGCTTTGCTTTTGTCCATAGGTCTTCTTGATCGGTACTTCTCTCAAGACTTGCAATGAGATGACCCCAATCACTTGTTGAAACTGGGTCAAAGTAGGGTGCTTCTTTTGGAGACGTTGGTTCTTTTAGGTCAGAAAACCACGCGTCTGTGTCATCGGACAATTCCTTTTCATCGTCAGAGAAATCAAACCAATTGGAGGAACTTCTTGGATCCTTGACGGGTGACTCCTCAAAGAGATATCTGTTGGAAATAGGCGGGCCTCGTGGATAGGATTTCAAAAACTTTTGACCCACTTGACTCAGGTATCAAGTACCCATCAGGCCATAAACCATATCCAGGATGCAATCCCTTATACTCATCTATCATGTACAGCAATAAAACAAGTAACACCATGCAACAAAATAATCTACAACAGATAGAGAAGCAGATTATTCCTTTGGAGTCTGGTTGTGCTCTAATGGAGAAGAAGACTTGCTAGTTAAAGAAACTCAGTTCATCTCATGAACCATTATGTCATATGTATTGGTCATGTGCATTAA
>QPKB01000005.1:31414074-31690908 GCA_003546025.1 Camphora micrantha | reverse complement strand
AGAAAAAGTTTCATTTCCCCTTTCTACTTGTGAAGGTGGATCTTCGGATCACCATTCCTAAATTCAAAGTAGAAAAGTGAAATTGGCATACCCGTACAAAAAAAAAAAGATGTTGAAACCCTTTATCTTTTCTTCTCCTCCCCTCCGCCGCACCCCGAAAAGACCCGGGGCGGAGGCAGCGGGAGAGAGGGAAGAAATCGGGTCCATCAAGGCAAAGTGACATTTTTGGTGTCAACACTAAGTTCTTGCCGTTAAAAATATCAGCCTTAGCAAGATCATGTAATCCAGATTTGGAAAACATATTTGCTGAATTAAAAAAAGAGGTTCAGATACCACTGACTGTTAAAGGAGAAAAATCACCCTTTTTTTTTAACCACCGGATCGTCTTCCTTTTACTGTCATTGCGTAGATCTACTCACCGTTCGTCGATTGGAGGTTGGATGAAGGAGTACAGCCCGTCAAACTTTTTATTGACTGATGACAATGGGACCCGCGTGCGCTGAGGTCACGCGTGCGCTGAGGTCACACGTGCGTCGAGCCTTTTGTACCAGCACTTGCTGCGTGTGGCACGTGTCCCAAGAGAAGAAGGAAACAGCAAGGATGTTGCACAGTTTGTCAATTGTCACGCACGAGCCTTCTTAAAAAACAATTCCAATGATGCACGCAAAACGAGATCTGTGATGCTCTTGTTGAATCTGTGCCTTGCTGTCTTGAGGAGAAGGCAACTGTAAGCGAACAGTTGCTAGTAGCAAGAAACAACTTTTCTCCTTTGGCGCGATTTCCGAAGTCTGAGATCAAAAAAAAAAAATAATTTTCTCCAATGCACGCAACCTGAGGCCTGATGGAGGGAAATAAACGAGACCTGTTCTGGTGCTTCTCCTGATGACGCACGCAAAACCACCAATGCATCTCGTCTTCTTCCTCAGCTGCGTTTACAGTGAAAAATGAAGAAGCCTTCAAGAAAACCTTAGATCTACTCCGATCAAAACCGAACTTCACGATCCAAATCGTCGAAACACATGATACCAGGCTCTGATCCCAATTGATGGATTCGGATGCGAAGACTTCGACACGCGGCTAAAGATCTATGTGCGTTCTGACAATTGGGAAGCTCCGCGGATCTCTTCGCCTCTTGTATTTCCTATGGGATGGAATTAATTCCAACCCTAGGGCTCCCTTATCTTATATAGACAAGTCTCAAAGAGTCACACTTACTAGAGACTTCTTTGCCAATAACTCACATTCACTAATCCTATTGGGACTCTTATTAGTGGGACCAGATCAAGTCTTACCTTAAATGAGATTGTATTCTCTGTTGGTATTTGTCCTGCTTTATCTGATATGGGACCCGTGGTATGCGGGCCACACAATTTCCTACAAAAATAAGCCTTAACATTTGATTACTTCAAGAGATGATCAATGAAAGAACACCACACGCACGTGTGTGTAACCAATGCACATCTAAAGGGCAGACGGTGAATTAGCGTCATAAGAATGCCCGGTTTTGAATCTTCTCTACCCACTTTTCTCGGTTTTTATCTTCAAACGAAAATATCAAAAAATAAAAAGTCTCCTAATCCGGGATTCTTCTTCGTCTCCCAACTCACCAAGGCTTCGTCCTTCTCCGTGTGGCTCGGCATCTTCACTGTACACACCACGCTCTCTCTCTCTCTCTCCAAATGAGGCTTATGTAAGACACGTGGCTTAAACGACACACAAGCAATCCATAGATGGTGGGTTTGAGCTTCATTCAATTTTAATTAAACATAATTTACCAAAATGAGTTTATTATATTTACATATGTCGTACAAACAAACGTGGTAAAATAAATAACATGTGTAAATGATGTGAAAAATAGTGCTACTAGACAACGTTGTAAAAATAAACACATGTGTAAAGCTTAGATACTCAATAATTACATATTTAACAACTACATATGTAAATGATATGTACATAGAACATGCATAACAGACAAATGACTCCTAAAGTTTGCTTCCTTGTTGGTATAAGACTTTCTAAATTGTTCTCATCTCTTTCTTCTTTGAAGTTCTCCATCATGGGGCCCATCACTAATTAGCAGATCTTCAAAAGAGATGATTTCTCAAATTTCAAACATGAGTGGGCCCCACTAAAGGCTTGCAAGTAGCTGGTGAGTCCCCTTTGGACATCCCATATTTCTTGGATTTCTTGGTTTCCCTCTTTCTTTCTTCCTTGTTTGCTTAGCCACAAGTCTTCTAGTCTCATTTTCTTTCTTGGACTCTTCAACTCAAATTTGATTTTCAAATTCCCCATTTGAATCTCCTAGAAAGTAGGAAATTTCTTTGAGCTTTGCAACTAAAGTGGGCCCTCCCCCATGGGGCATCACCCAAGGTGGACCCCACATGGATCTTCATGATTTCTTTAATTCCTTCGCTGCTCTTTAATTTCTCTTAGATTTCCTCTTCATGTAGGCCCTAAGATTTTGAATTCCCTAAAAAAATAATGAAGATAATTAAAAAGAATAATTTTTGTGTTTGAAAACTGCCATGCTATTAACGGAAACCATGTGGACATGTATGAATGCACGCAAGTATACCGTTTAACTTAGTTTTTTGTGTACAATTCAACAGTGCAACGAACACATGTGACTTTACATGTCAATTAAAATTTATTCAAAACGATAATCCAATCATCCAAAATAAAAACATGCGACTTATGATTTCAAATTAATTTTCACGTGAAATACACTTTGAATACTATGATGCATGATTTTATGAAATTTAATGAAATTAACCCAAAATAAGTGTCAGACCCTGACCTAAATTAGGCCGATTAGTGTTTTATTAAGTGTGTGCTTAGATTTAATTGGGTTTAGAGATCGTTGGGCTATAATATGTTTGGACTTAGTCTTGGACATAGCTTTGGGAATTCAGAGAGCGTTCAGTGTTAGTCAGATACGCTTATGGAGGCCTGAGCGCACGTGTAAGCATGAGAGGATCATTCTGGTTTTTTGATTTGATTGTGGTTTCATTTTCATTTGAATGGTTTTATTATGTTCTACAACTTTCATTTTCAACCCGTCTGTGTTTGAGGCCCAAAAAACCCCAAGTTTTGGCCCAAAAGGATAAAAATTGACTTTTCACACCTAAATCTGGACACGATTTTTGAAATTTCAAAACATGTCAAATTTATACTTCTCGAAAACTAGATTCTTCGAGGATCATTTCATCTTTCTTCGTCGATTTCATTCGGGGCCCACAAGACCATGTTTTTGTCAGTGCAAGATTTAGACCTATTGGGCCCCAATTCTAGGCCACTTAAGTCACCTCCTCCCTCACTCTCAATTCATTTTTCCTGCAACTGTTTTCTACTTGAAGCTGAGAAGAGAGAACCCATTTCTCTCCAATCTTTCTTCCCTTGCATGCCATAGCTAGAGAGATCGAAATCGAAATATGAGACCATCCTCTTCTTCCATCATCTCAAGCTTTCTATTGCTACAATTTTCTTGAAAGTTTCAGTTGGAAAATCACTTCATCTTCTCCATCTATTCTTGTTTGGACAGCCATAGGAAAGAGCTTCAGCCCTCCTCTTCCATGGAGTTCTCTTAGCTCTTATAGAGCTTGTTTCTCTAACATGCAACACCTATTTCAAAATGGGTTTTTTATTTTCAAACTGTTGAGCTTTTGAATGGTTTTTCATGGGGATTTTTGTAGAGTTTGGCTCAGCTCTTGAGTAGGACTGCTTGAGGAGGTTTTGTGTGACATTTGGGCTAAGGCAACTAACCAATTTGGAATTTATGTTTGCAGGTATGATTTGAGTGCATTCTTTCTTTGAAAATGCGTCATTCTTATTACTAAGTTTTCAATCCATCTCACTTTTAGATTCTTCATAGTTGGTTTTCCTTTCCTTCACATGTATTGATGTTAATTGCTTTCCCGAACTTTAGAATTTCTGTTTTGGAATTGTAAGCGTATGTCTTGTTTAGCAAATGGAAGTGTTTGATGAATGGAATGGAAATTGAATGGCTTATATTGGGATGTGAATGTTTGGGAAATATTTAATTTGATCCCTTGGAGAGCATGGAGGCTCAGGGAATTGCAGGTGTTTCAGTATGGAGAAGAAGGGAAAAGAGAATCAGAAAAATGAGCACAAGGGAGTGCATTGTTGCACTCAATGAGCACAGGTAGAAGCTTGTCTGCTCAAGCGACCATGGGGTCCGCTTGAGCGGCAAGGTCACTGCTTGGCTAGGATCAGGCCAGAGACCTGTCTGTTTGAGCGGACCTTTGGGTCGACTCGAGAGGACTAGCCTCTATGTCGGGTTCGCTCGAGTGGATGTTTGACTGCTCGAGCGGACCTGAGAAGTTTCCAGGATTGAGTTTTTGTTTCTTTCGTGGGTTCTTGGGGATTGAAAAAACTAGATTATGCTGAGGGTTTTAACTTGATATTATGCAATTGGAAATTCGAAATGTATCCTAACTTCAGGGACACCAATTCGTTTTATTCTTTTTTGACATTTGGGTTTCAACTACACAAAGGTCAATGAAGGGTCTTAGCATATGCTTAAGGGACTTCGTGTTTGAACTTAATAAATATCATCGTGTACTCGTTTTGAATTTCAAGTATAAGCTCGTTTGAAGATTTGTTTCAAGAATAAAAACGGGGATCACTTCCTAAGTTCGATATGTATATAAATTTTGCTATTTTGCTAGCCGTGTCTTGCCTCGTTTTGATAAGTGATCTTTCCCTTTAAATTTTGTTATGTTTAGAATGTGTATTGTTGTGTTTTGTGCATTCATGAATTCAAGTAAACACTACTGAGCTTGGACTGCCCCTTCAGTTTGATCCACTGTTTGGGGGTCCTTAAACATGTGAACTATCTTTAGATTGGCCGTGTATTATATTACATATTGTGCGTGATTCCAGTTCCGCGGCCGGCCTCCCCGTCTACCTTGTGTGGCGTGGGATTGTGTTTTGTGTGTCGTGCTTGTCGTGCGTGCTTACTCTTGTCATCATGTATGATGGAGAAAGGAAGGGCTCAATGTGGATTAACTATTCATGATATTATATGAATTCATGCTAGTTTGGCTTATTTGAGATGTATTTCAGTTATAAACTGTTTTAAATTCAGCAAGAGATTTTATCATCATTTTCTTTAAACTTCTGTTGTTGCGTGCTTATGCTTAAATTAATTACCTGCAAAACCATCGTATTTGATGCTTGTTGTTTTGGTGCCCAGGTGCAGGCTACGCTGCCTTTGAGGAGGAGCATCCGGAGGAGGCTGTTGAGCCATCCCTAGCTCAAGAGTGGCAGCCCGATGATGTCGTCTAGACATCGGGCGGGACCATGAGACACGTTTCGTTGGATGGGTCTTATCTTTTGTCATTTTGGGATGTATTGGCCTTTGTTGGCCTCTCATGGGTTGTAAGTTGTAACAAAACTTAACTTACTTTTGGGTTATCTTTGAAACTTGAATCATGTTGGGAATGCTTTGTTATATTTTTTCCTTCTGATATTATGTTTTGATACTATTACCCATGCACTTGAAAATATTATTCGTGATTTGTCTTGATGTGATTTGCTACACGTTTCCGTAAACTTGATCGTATGAGTTAGTCCTCGTGTCTCGGGATTTTCACCGCAGGAACTTGTGGGAAAACGCGCGTCGTGGGCCCGGGTCTTGGCCAGGGTTGCGACAATAAGTCCATTATCTACATGAAATAATAACTATGATATGCAATCTGATGGACTTATCAATGTCCAACTTTGACTGCTTATTGTTATGTTGGGAACATTTGTTATTTCTTATGAGCAAACCCTTGCCCTAGAGTTGAATTTTGAGATGACTGCAGAGGAGCTGCAGGATATGAGAGATTAATGTATGAAGGTTGTCATGTAGATACACGAGATGTTGTTACTTTTGGAAGTATATATTTTGGGTTTTATTATCTTTTGTACTAGCCTTTGTTGACCTTTTTATTTTGGGGAATGTAATTAACACATCCTTTGTACTTATTAACTTATAAGTTGGGAATGAAATATCCTGCTTACTTGTCAAGCTTTATTGATTTACTATTTATGTTTTATACACGTCTAATGATGTGCTCTGTGAAAACATATATATGTTGTGGCATGAGTATTGTGACATGGAATCCAATGAGCTTCGGACTTTGTGTTGTAATGCAATGTAAGCTTTCACTAAATATTCATGATAGTGAAGGAATTTTGATATCCTCACATGTACGAATCTTGGGTAGAAATATTATTATAACACTAAACCCTAGCTCATGCCCTAAATATGGATTTGCAATTTGGGGTCGTGTGTGGCACATTTGATTAACAAGACTCGTCCATGGCAGTTGTTGGACATTTCTAGCCATTTTGACACTGGCTCGATTAAGCTCAAGCTTGCTTAAGCGTTATCAAACAGAGTTTAGAAATACTCAAGTTTGGCTAATGCACTTTGAGGTCTGACTCAACTCAACTTGTTTACTACCTTGTGGGTAGTGATGATTGATGTCAACCATCAATCAAGCGGGTCGTTGTTGAAGATAGTCGACGGGGTTGAAAATGGATCTTAGAAATACGTTTATTCTTTAGCAACAACTTTTATGAGTCTAATGATAAAGGGTTATTAAATAGGTTGGGTCAGCTCAGGCTTCACACCCCATCGAGATGGATTTAGGCTACATTCTTGGGCTTATAGGATGAGCCAAAAATGATGTCAACCTACTAGCTTTTAGGCTTATTGACTGGATTTAGCTTGTATTTCCATTCCATGAAAAAACCAGCTATTTTTTTCACAATAAAAGTCCCGAAAATCCTTTAATGGAAGGAATCAAAGATAACAAAGATGGGTGAGTGCCCCAATGGAGATTCCTTAGTCTTTTGGAATTAAAATGACAATTAATATATATTATAGACGTAGGTATCGATTTTAAAATTGGAGTCCAATTTGCTAATCGATTGCAAAATTGGGCTCTAATCTCAAATCAATTTGAGAAATTGGATCTCAAATCAATTTCAAGAGATATGCTCTATCAATCAATTAAGAGTCCACTTTTGTCAAGCTTCTTTATATGAATTCAAATTTTAATATATATCTATTATGGATAGGTGATTAAAGAGTCCAGATGAAAAAATTCACCTTGCTTAATAACTCTATCCAGCCAAGTTAAAATGAGTCTTCTTTATGTGGATTTAGAATTTTAATATATCTATTATGGTTAGAAAATCCTTAATGTTTGTGATTTTTAAAAGTAGATCCTTGATAGTGATTTATACATATGGGCTCCAAATACAATAATTTTTTTAAAAGTGGGCCTCATATTCTAATTCCTAAAGACAAGGCCACATGCAATTTTGCAATTGATTGTTTGATTTTGATTTTAATATTGACTTTATTTTATCTTCTTTCCAAAAAATAGAGATATATCTTATATGTTAGGATTTTTCTTATAAAGAGATTCATTTAAATAGAATTCATAATATATATCTTATCTTTTGGATTGACTTGCAATTGATTAAGAAAGTTGTATATGGTAACTAAAAGATTCTGTATCGAATGATATGTAATATACATACAATTTCACAACAAGTTATATTGCAAGTTTGCAAGGCAATTAGGTTCCAGTTTGGAAAGAAATAAATGTCAAATCTTAATCAAGGTCCTTTTCTTTATACCTTTTTTATTCATCCTTGATGTCATCCAAATGGGATTTTGGCCCATTCCACTAAAAGTAAAATGTTTCAAAGTTATTTTTAAGATAATACAAAAACAAAAGGGATTATTATAAAAAGATATAAAGGCCTCCAGTAATTCTCAAATAAAGATAAGATTTGAACTTTTGTTAAATAAGCATGACCCACTTTCAGATCAGCTCAGCCGTGCCGTGTCGTACCCTAATTAGACTAGGTAGTGCCACCCACGAGCTGGCCCACATGCCCATCATAATATTTTACTTTTAAAGTTGCTTATATAAATTAAAAGAGACTTTATGAGCTTTTATGGTTTTCAACTTTAAACAAAGTTGAAATTTCTAAAATAAATATATACACATTGATGTTAATTTACGTAAGACTTGAACTTTCATACTCATTTATATAAAAAATAATATTTACTTTGTATAAATATTGGACTGGATCATGTTTCGAGCTATAATAAATAATATATTTATTTTGTCATTAATTAATATTTTATAAAATAGTCACAAATTGAACATGTTTTTATTAAGTCCGGACATGCTTTGCTGGTTATAATATATTAAGGTGGAAGGTTTTGAATCTAATTTTGACTTTTTACTAAAAGTTATTCTCGATTTCTACAAATATAAGCAAGTTATTTTCGATTTATGAAACTGCTAATTACTGTTTTTCCGCATTCAGCGAATACACTTTCTACTTATATACCCTCATTTTATCCGTTCCTAAGGTACCCGTGTAATCATTATCAAGAAGGACTTCTGAATAATTAAGCTATTCAAATAGGGTACTGCCTCATTAATCCCTCCCATGCCAAAAATACCCGGCGACAGGGTCTGCCTCTGCACACCCAATACAAGGGTGATGCTTTCCTTCTCCTTCTCCAATGGCGGCTGCGGTTTTCAGTTCCCTCAAAACCCTTTTCAAAAACCCTAGCCCTAACCCTAAAAACACAATATCTCTTCTCCTCTCCCTCTCCTCCTCCTTCCACGCCTCTGCAACTCCATTGTCATCTCCTCTCCACCTTCTCTCCCTCTCTCCTCTCTCCACCTTTTCTCCCTCCCTCCTCTTCTCTCACTCCACATTCATCTCCCCTTTCAGAACCAGATGGATCCCCTTCTCCGGCCCTCTCTTTCTCTCCTCTCCTCCTTGGAAGCTGCTTCAGTTGGCCACTCCTCTCTATCTCCGCGGGGAGCTCGTTCTGCTCCGCAAAGCGGAGTCGTTGAATCTGCTCACCAAGAGGAATTTCCCGATCAAATTGGGGTTTGGGTCGGTGCGGGGAGTCGAAGATGCGATCCAAATTGTTGATGCGAGGGAGTTGGGGGAGAGAAGAGGTTGGGCGGTGGTAGAGGGATTTGCGAACTTGCCCAATTTGATTTCGTTGAGTCGGATGGTTTCAGGACCGGTTCTTGGATGGTAATGATTCGTCCTGTTTGTGTTTTCTCTTGCAATGGTTTTCTGTTTGTTTGTTGTACTTGCTCTTTATGTTCTTCTGTTATCACTCACACAGAAATAATGTTAACTTGTTATCAATTTTGTTGATGATTAGATGGTTTAAATGTTGGGTCTGTTTGATAAGTGGGATTCTCCATGAATTCTCCTGATTATCTGTTTCACGAGAATCCAAAAGGCCATAAGAATTTGCTACAGTAGAATGACTTGGAATTCCAAAGAGACGTGCTAAAGGGGGTGATGCAACCCAAGTCTTAGGAGCCAATAGACTAACTTTACAGATTGGGGTTGGCTGAATCTCAATCTGGATGGATTCCAAGAACAGTAGAACGCACAATGTGAGAAACAAACACAAATCTAAGACAAAACTGGGAATTCTTCTGTTCGATAATCAGAGGTGTCTCTCCAAGTAAATTAAAGAATCCTATTCAAGTCAAAAACTCCATTCCGAACGTATGACTTATCCCATTCGGTTTGTGGGCTGACCCAATGGCCTTGGGCGAGGTTAACCCATAAGCCATAGGCCTGGCCAAGTGGACACGGGCCTTACTCATCATGACAGCACCAATTCTCTCCAGCCTTAGACACAATATGGTCATAAAAAACATCAACAATCTGATCATCTGGATGTGGGTTAGGAGGTAGAACGATAATTTGTTCTTCAGAGCCTTCATCAGAGTGGTGCCCTCAGTAGAGGATGAGATTCTCTATGTTAAGGTAGAGCTCATGCCCATCTCTGTGGGTAATTCTAAAATGTGAGCATCAGACCTTATTTTCTTCAAGATTTTAAAAGGACATGTATTATGAGGATGTAGTTTTTTGCTTGAGGAAATCGCTCAAGCCCTCTACGCACCATAGCCACATCACCTTCTACAAACTCGAAAAAATGACGGTGTGCATTAGCATGTTGCTTGTAACTCTCATTACTAACAACAATTTTGTGTCGAACTTCATCATATACCTGCTGCATGTGACAGATAAAGTCTTTTGCTTTGCCACGTGGTCACGCTTCTTTCTATGGGTAAAGGAGCTAGATCAATTGGTAGGTGCGGGCATACTCTAGTAACTTCTAAAGGTGATATCGTATATCCTTGTAGACTTGTTAAGTGAATTGTTATAAGCAAATTCAGCTATCAATAGAACCAGATCCCATGTAGCAATGTGATCAATGAATTAGACACCATAGCAACTTGTCTAGCTTGCGGTTCACCGCTTCAGCTTGGCTATCAGTCTGTGTTTGATAGGCAGTAGAGAACAATAGCTTTGTCTTTGTTGTTAGCCAGAGTGTCTTCTAGAAGTAACTCATGAATTTAGTATCACGATCCGACACAATCGACTTCAGAAGGCCATGAAGACGTACCACCTCTTGGAAAAAACAATTGGGCTATCTTGGAAGCATCGACAATGGTGGAGCAAGGAATGAAGTGAGCCATCTTTGAGAATTGTCTACAACCACAAATATAGAATCAACTTTTCACAATGTAGTTGGCACTTGGCAGACCCTTAACATGTTAGAAATAAAAGCTACATAATTTGGGGTTCCCTTTGGATAAATAAGTAAAAGCAAGAAATGATGATACTCGATATGCAATCCTTATGCCATCGTGATGAATTTGAAGATAGAAAAGAAGCAATTTTTGTAGCAGTCGGTGGAGGTACGTTTGACGACGCTCTCTTTAGGATGAATTTTGGCTCTTGAGTTGAAATCTAGTGCGAAGGTTCTTATTAGAATTGCTCCCAGTATATGATGGCCTTCTCGAAAGATTTAGACTGGCCACACTCCAAGTCCGAATGATGGACTCCAATTGATGCTCAGATAATAGACAATGGAAAATATGTAATTTTTAGAGCAACAAAGTATTGCCACTAGAAGGATGTTATTGCCGAAAAGCTATTATCGCCATAATCCCCTTTATATTGGATTTTGTTTTGTAATAGTGGGCCATCCGGCCATGTTACCTTCAATTAAAACCATGTGGTTCCAATGCATTCCCACAATGTCTAAAAAATGAGCAGAAGATTAAATGAGCTCAAATCTGTTTATTTGAAACATCTTATGGGAAAAATTATAATTAATTTATTTTAAAAAAAATCTAAATAAAATTTCTACAAAAATGTAGCCCATTCTATATATGGGTTCCATAAACCCTTCTCTGTCTAGATTTGTACCCACCTACACGTGATGAGTGTGTAGGATGCGCAACCTAGACACTCACTTGGTTAAACGTTTTCGGATTCAGCACCATTGGCCAAGTTCGACTCGCATGCGCGCATAGTGTTAGTAGCAAAAGGCCAAAACATCTTAAAGTATATAGTACATGCGATTTCTTAGGAAGGCTTTACCACACAACCGATGTGGGATTCCAAATAAAAACATAAAGGCAACTCTGCACGCTTTATAAAAGCAAACAATGAATAAAAAGACAAAACTACCTTTTGAATTTTTGAAACACTCCAAAACCAACAATATGCCATTTGTTTCAAAATATTCAATGAGCATCACGCTGATAAGGTGACAGAGTTAAATCTCATCTTCATGACATTTTCTAACCTTTAGGAGTTGGAGTGAACAAAGTCTTGAACTTCAACTCTTTATATCAGTTAAAACGTATATCATGTTTAACTAGCAGAGTCTGTTCTTCTGCACTTTATGGCCATGTGTTTTCTTTATCTCAGATTTCATGAGTGCTCTAGAGAATCTACCCAAATTTTCATAGGAAGCGGCCCCACTTCCACACTCATAAAGGTGAGCCTTTCAAAGGTGCTCTTGTAGCTTTGCATTCCACCATATAGCCTATAAAACTCTTTAAAGATAAAATCCAACCCCCGTCGCTACATGATTGATACTAACAAATTAATCTCACATGAGTAACACAATAGGGATGAGTTTAAACTTTAGAGAAACATTGTTGGATTTTATGGTGTTTGAAAATACTCCATAATTGCTTTTTTTTTTTTTTTCATTTTCAAAAAGTGGTTTTTGTCCTATTCTTTGGTGTTTGCCTTTTGTAAAGGGGGTGTCTTTGCTTTTAGGGTGGGAATGGAGTCTCACATTGGTAGAATATAAGTCCTTTAGAATAGAGTTCTCTAAAAGAATCTCTTAGTGCTTTATACTTTAAGTTGTTTTGAGCATTTTGCTACTAATATTATGCGCGCATGCGAGGCGAGTCGGGCTTAACTTGGGGTGTTGGATCCAGAAACGTTTAACTAGCCGCATGTTCGGGTTGTGCATCTGGTGTGGTCTTTGTGCGAGGATTTTTTTTTTTTTTTTTTGGGGGGGGGGGGGGGAGGGGGGGGGGGGGGGGGGGGGTGGTTCATGGGACCCTTATATGCTGCGCATCCTTTTGCAGAAATTTTAATTAATGTTTTAGTAAAATAAAATTATAGTTTTTCCCTTGAGAACTGCTTGGATTTAAATTCATTTATTTCTACCTGTTTTTGAGACATTGTGGGAGTGTGGGTTACCACCATGATTTTGATCGTGTGTAACATGACCCACTTTTACGGAACAGAAATGTAGATAACAACTTCTTGGAGATAGTATTTTTCTAAAAAAAAAAACTCCCCTCTATTTGAGTGATGGTTGGAGTCTATTATTTGGATTCAGAGTGCAACCGGTCCGAATCCAACAAGGCTTTGTGTCATGGGGGCAGTTCTACTGAGAATCTTCACACTCGGCTTCAAGGGGCCGAAGTTGTCGTAAGTGTCATCAGACATGCCTCGATCGACTGCCGCCACCGCTCTTCAAATTCCACTACCAACAAGACGGCTCAAGGATTCACGCATAAAGTATTATCAATCCATTTTATTTATTCATTTATTTGAAAACAACGTCGAATTTTGTAGCTTTTATTTCCAATAGATTTAGGACGATTATGGCTACATCCAGTGTCAAATTCATGAATCAGGATCTTGTTCGGTTAGACAGTTTTGAAGGATCTAATTTCATGCAGTGGCGGAGCAACATACAGTTGAGGGGCAATTGCCCCTTCTTGTTTCCTTTAAATTAGGAAAAAAAATCTCATGCACATTTTGGTTTTTATGCCTTTTGCCCCTCTTTTCTTCTTTTCTGTTTGTCCCTCTTCAACTTTTTTTTCCCCTTTGGGTGGAGTAAATATGCATCATTCACTCCTTTAAAGTAAAGTACGGCCTGTTTGTTTGTAGGGTGGAGTAAAGTAAAATAAAATTGAGCATCAAATCAAGAAGAGAAAAAAGTGGAGGGAGTTGGGAGTAAAAGCATTATTTTTTGTCATTTTGTGCCTTTTAGAGCATCTTTTTTGTCATTTTGTGCAGCTAAAGGTAGCTTTTTTGTCTTTTTGTGCTTTTACAACCAACTCCCTCCACTTTCTTTTCTTCTTGATTTGATACTCTATTTCATTTCATTTTACTATATACTACAAACAAACAGGCCTAGTTTGTCTTTTAACTTGTATTAGAAAGACAACTCATCGAATAACTTAACTTCTATACATTTCTTTTTACTTATTTACTCCCTCTCTTTTCTGCATGGCAACTCACTAAAGCCTTCTCTATCTTCAAATAAATATGCACTGTGCACTCCTCTATATTTCCTTTTATTTTACTTTTACTTTTTCTCCACTCTCTATTGAACCTAGAATGCAAGGCCTCTTAAGTTTGACACTCATAATTAGAACATTTTGAATGTTTCCCATTAAGTTGTGATTGGATTTTGAATTTTTAAAATTTTAATTCAAAATATGAAATAATTAAATCTTATTATTTCTTAGGTAAGAAATTTCGTGTGGCTCTAAATAGATTTGCTTAGGGTTTCTTCCTATAGTAATTACAGGCCTCAAAGGTTCCATCAACCTTAGCATTTTAAAACATTTTGTACTTATCCCCATTTATGGCATTGAAGAAAATGGTTTAATTTTATTTTTTATTTTTTATTTTTTACTCTAATCATGTGCTCACAAGTAAATATGCTAAAATCATATAATTTTCAAATCTTCTCTACTCTTGTGGACCCCTTACAATCATTTAATTTTCAATTCTTCTGTGCTCTTATGGACCCCTTATTGGATGTGATTTGATGTGTAGAGCAATACAAATTCATTATTTTTATCTTTTTTGCAATGTAATCTAATACCTAATTTATTGGTTAAATTGCACACATGATTTCAAATTCTCAAAATTATGTTAATATGTTAATTTTTTAATTCATTCTCAGATATCATTTTTAATCTTTTTTAATAACTATTAGTGGCTGTAGGCAAGGGAGTTGGGGGTGTGTGTGAATACTTACCTCCCAAAAAACAATTCTCACTAAGAGAATTTTTTTTTCTCGCCACTGACTTTAGGCGTTGATAGCAGGCAGCATTATTTTTGTTGACATCTCTGTGAATAGCATATGTTTTGACCGAACCTTGCCCAACCGTAAAGAACGACCCAGTGGCTCCTATGCATGGAAGAAATGAAAAGAAGATGATTATCCGTGTAAGAGCTACATTCTGAACCTATTGGTGGACAACATTTATAACTTGTATTTTGATGCCCATTCTGCTAAAGAACTCTAGAAAGCGCTGGGCTAAAAATATGCTTTTTGGTCGCTACTTAATCTTCAAGATGGTAGATGACAAGCCAATTCTTCTACAAGCTCTGGTAAATAAATTTTTGTTAAGGAAATAATCCTAGGCGATGAATTGGCTACAATAATTGAAAAATGACCCCCCCTCCCCTCGACTTGGAAAGATATTCAAATAACCCTTAGACACAAGAGGAAGGAATATTCCTTAGCGTGTCGACAACACTACATAAAGATTCAGGAAGAAGCTCGGATTAGTGATCAAAAGGATTTGGCTGAGGATGGTGGAAAAATTAACGAGTCCATACTAATATCTTCCTATGGAGCATATGGGATTGCTAGGGGTTGATATCATTCATTTTATTTCCCCTTCGCAAGTTGTCAAAGGCTGCACACACGCGCGCATGCATGCGGACATGGGGAATTGATGTCGGGACCTCTGGGGAGCAAACCCAGTGTCCTAACCACCAAGCCAACACCTGGTTGGGTCAAATCACATATTTTGATAATATTAGGATTTCATGTTAGGTTAAAAATACTTGCCATTGACAAAATCAAGGGTCTTGTCACTGTCCAAGCGACCTCTACACCCACCAGTGTGTAATTCTTGCATGACATGCTTACAAATGAAGGTAGTCGGTTGATAAGTTGTGTGCCTTGAAACTAGTAATCATCATGAATATTGTAGTGTGGATATTGAACTTCTTCCCCATTAAGGAGATCAGTGTAGATGCGCCCAAAATCTTGGTCTTTAGGTTACTCATTCCAAATCTCTTCAAATCTAGGAACAATGATAGACATAGAAGTCGATAAATGCTTACAGCACCTTAATGTGTCAGCTACTTGATTTTCTTTGCCGGCCTTATATTGGATGAATTTTATGAATTCCTGAAGGTAGGCTCTCCACATGGCGAGGTGTGAACTCCACTTTTGTTGGGTTGTAAATGCTTGAGGCCTCATGATCCAAGAAAAAAGACAAACTCCACCTGAATTATATAATGTCACCATTAAGGCATAGTCTGCACAACGACATAGAGAAATCATAAGTAGAGAGAGTATCTCTGCTTGGCTTCATTGAGTTTTTGGCTTTAGCAGGCTATGGGATGGCCCTCTTGGCTAAGAACTCCTCTGTCCCAACATTGGATACATCACAACTACCCATAAAGACCTTGTTGAATATCGGGAGACAGAGAATTAGAGCTTCTGTCATCTTGCATTTGATCTGCTTAAGTGCACGGTTGCAGCACTAGTCCATCTGAATCCTCCTTGCTTCATACAGTTGGCAACTGAAGCCATGATGTTGTGAAAATTTCTTACGAAGCACCTGTAGAAGGTTTGTCCATGGGAGCGCTGGACTTTGAATTTAGTTATTGGAGTTGGCCAAGTCAACAATGGCTTTCTCCTTGGCAGGGTCAGCTTCTATACCTCAAATATTAACGACATAACCCAAGAAGACCATAGTATCACTAATGAAGGTGCACATCTTGTGATTGATGTAAAGTTGATTGCAATGGAGTGCTATGAAAACATGCCTTCTTGTTTGGAATTTACATGTAAAGTGAATTCAAAGTAAATGGTCACTTTTAATATACAAGAAAAGAAGAGGGGTCTTATAAAAAAGTACAAAATTTCAAAAATCACCTATCAATTTCTCATTCCACAAAGTCTCTTCTTTTTTTTCCCAAAAAAGTCAAAAAAGCTCCTTCACGTGCCACAAAATGACAGAAACTCAATAAGGTTGATTTTAAAATTTTGTACTTGTTTTTTATAAGACACCTCTTCTTTTCTTGTCTCTCAAACTGTCAAAAGTGACCCTTTACTTTGAATTTACTTTACAAGTAAATTGTCGAATAGGCCAAATAAGTGATCGAGGTGTTCTGTCTCTGACTTGCTATAGATCAAGATATCATCAAAATGAACAACGAACTTGCTGAGGCACAGACACAACAACTGAGTCATCACACACATAAAGTGCTTGGAGCATTAGGGAGATTGAATGACATGACAAACTACTCATAGAGGCCATCCTTTGTTTGAAATGTTGTTTTCCTCTCATCTCCTAGTTGAATACAGATTTGGTGGTAGCCGATGTGAAGATCAATTTTTGAAAAGACAATAGCCCCATCCATCATGTCTAATATATCCTCTACTCGAGGAATGGGAAAATGATATTTTAGCTTGATCTTGTTGATGATGCAACCATCCTTCTTTGGTGTAAAGAGGGCTGGAACAACACATGGGCAAGGCTCTCCTTGATGTATTCCCACTAATCATCAACTTGATGGTTCGGTTTGACATTTTCACTTCGACTTATTCGATAAGTAGAGATTTGTCAATGATGTGTTGGGAACTAGATCTATAACATGTTGTATATCTCGCATTAGAGGCAATTCTTCCAGTAACTACTTCAGAAATGAGTAACGTCCATAGGAATGACACCACACCAGTAGCATCTTTATAAATGCCAATTTTAAAAGTGACCAAGCATTGGTGAGTTACATGAATGGCACAATCATCTACCTATGTAGCTTTGTAAGGCTTGGAGTGCTTTCCGATGGCAAATTGTAGCTTCTCAATAACATCCAGTGCTGCAATATTCATAACATTGCCACCATCAATGATCATTTTACATAGCTTACCCTTGCACCTTACTCGAGTTTGGAATAGTCCTCCTCCAATCCTCTTCTTACTCCAGTCTCCAACAACCATCATTATGTTGATTCGGTCAAGGAGGTCCACGTTCCGTCATATCTTGTTCTTGTGGTGTTGGCACTCTTTGGTTTTGTGCTGAAGGTTGTTGAGGAGGTGACTTAAGTCTGGGTGGCAGATGATAGCTTTATGGTCTGAGGCAGACCTAGGTGTTTGTTTGGTTTTGGGGGCACTTGGCCCCATCGGACCTAGGCCCTCATTAGACATAAGTGCCCCTTGCCCCCTCCCAAGGAAAAAAAAAAAAAAAACTCATGTCCCATTTCATTTCATCTCAAATAGCAAAATAATGATTTATTTTTTTGAATTGGTCATTGTTTGGCCCCTTCAAACGGAAATTTTGGGTCCACTATTGCTTGCAGCGGAGGCCGATTAATTAGTGAATTAGTACATCTACGAATCGCAGACTCCTCGTCTTGGGTGTTGAAGCATCGTATATTTTGTGATTACAAACTCCAATTTGACTCATCGTGCTTTGTTATGGATAGCATTAACTGTTTCGAAATCATCTAGCACAACCTCTTGCCTAATCTCTTGGCGTGAGCTAGTTAGATAATGGTAGATCTCCAATGTGTGGCATTCAATATGCTAGAGTTCTAGTTCCTGTAGCATCACTGCCGAATATACCACTTATTGAATGAGTCCAAGTGAACATGCCGAACTGAAGCGTCAAGTTGATGATTTTTTTAAAGTGGAGATGCATCAAGGAGAGTTAGCCGTGAGCTATTCTTGCCCTCTTTACTTCAAAGAGGATGGAAGGTATCGTGCATTGATAGTTGGGCCATCAACAAGTTCTCGATAAAATATTGTTTTCCGATTTTCCTCGACTAGACCATATGTTATATATGATGGATAGAGCTACTATCTTTTCAAAAGTTGATCTTCACTGCGGCTACCACCAAATCCACATTTGACCAGGAGATGGTGGAAAACAACATTTAAAACAAATGATGGTTTCTATGAGCAGTCGAGATGAGTGGAAAACAACATTTAAAACAAAGGATGGTTTTTATGAGCGGTTAGTCAACAGATGAGTAGAAATCAACATTTAAAACAATGGATGCTTTCCATGAGTGGTTAGTCAGGAGATCAGTGGAAAACAAATTTTAAAACAAAGGATGCTTTCCATGAGTGGTTAGTCAGGAGATCAGTGGAAAACAAATTTTAAAACAAAGGATGGTTTCAAAGAAGTCTTAACTGATAAAAATAAGCATTAGTTTACAATGGAACACGTCCTCTATATATGATCAATCTTCTCCCTTGTGCCCTTGTGCTTGAATCCATCTTTGAATTTGATCAATCCCTTGGGAGGTTGATCTATTTTTTGATCCTAGATTTGAGGCTACGTCACTTTTTGGTGGGAGGATTTTAACCATCATGCATAATTATTGGCTTGGTTTTAAAAATTTGCCTTGGCCTTGGGATTTTTCTTATTGCCAGAAGATTTTGCAGGCTTTTAGGGTCCTTTTCTACCAATTTTAGAATATCGAAATCATATTTTGTGGAAGATTTAAGCATTTAGAGATCTTTGGTATTGCTCATTTGTTACTGCTTAGTTCATTCTAAGTAATTGAAACACATGTTTTGAAGTTATATATTTGTAGGCAATCATTTTCTATTTTTGTGAGACTTTTTTAAAAGTCATTTTCACAATTTTTTAGGTTTTTTGAACCATCGAGTGGTAGCTCAGTTGGCCAAGGACTCTGCGCATCAAGAAGCGGAGAGGCCTTATGTTCGACATCTACCTCCGTTGGCCACCTCCCATAGTTTTATCCGGTGCATGTGGATGGGAGGGTTTGCATGTGCCCCTAGGGATAAGTTCTCGACCGTCCAGAATCGAGTGTCCCTCAGCCCTTAGGGATTAGTTCTCGGCTGTCCAGAATCGAGTGTCCCTCGTGCTTAGGACCAAAGGCTCCAGGGCTAGGCTGGGCGGGAGATACCCTGGATTATCAAAAAAAAAATAAAAGTTTTTTTGGAGATATAGGGTGCGGCTTGCCAGTTATTGTGCGACTTGCCAGATATCATTCGTTGGGTACAACCTGTGCAGTGTTTTAGCTTTTTTTTTTGGTCATTGCTCTCTGTATGGACTTTTTCCTTTAATATAGGTTACTAACTGATAAAAAAAAAAACATTTAAAATTTTAATTGATGCAATGAATTAGTCTATGTTGCTTCTTTGGCTTATGATACTTCAGTCTGTTGGGTATGTAGTATTATACAATGCCATCAGCTTTTGTACATCTTTATGAAGTATTAGGCTCTGAGTTTTACATTAAGCATTACCGTCAACAAGTTTGTTGCAGGATGATCCTGAATGAATGGTACCTTTCTTCTTTTGTGGGTTTGGCCATATCTGGAGCAACTGATTGGGTAAGCTACGGAGTTATCTTTCACTACTAATATGATGGAAATATTCTGACTGCAATCTTGATATTGCTCTAGTTTCCTTTTGCAGCTGGATGGTTTTGTTGCTAGAAAGATGGGGATTAATTCAGTGCTAGGTTCATACCTTGATCCACTTGCTGACAAGGTCAGGACTGCCATTTTCAGGCCTTTCGTTTTGACCATTTTAACTAAACTGAATTTTCAGCTGCTGCTATTAGTGCACTGTGTTCTCATTGTCATTTTGTTCATAAATTTCCAGGTTCTGATTGGGTGCGTTGCTGTGACAATGGTGAAAATGGACCTTTTGCATCGTAAGTATTTTTGAATTTGGTTTCTTTTCTTTGAACACCTCCAGATGCCACTGTTGGTAATTTCAAAAAAAGGGACACAGGGAGTCATTTTCTTTCCAAATGTTGAGAGCTTCAAATGTAAGTGGCAGGAGGAATTATATGGTCCTTCACATACATGTTGGACATAGGCCTCTATGATCCAGGTTGCTGAATATAATTAACCCACTGCGGAAGAATGATGTCTTAAAGATCTTCCCAAGTGGAAGATAGGCAGCCATTCTTTGACGTTTCACCAGATGCTATTCTCAATCATTTACATGTGGGTCACTGAATGGAAAGTCGTGATCTTATAATTGTAGAAGATTTTTGGGGTGCACTTCATCCATGATTGGGACCCATCACATTAATAATCAGGATCAACCATGAATCCTGCAGAATAGAGGTTTTGGATTTTGTAATTCCAGTTTGGTGGAAAATAATCTTATCTGTTATTTGGGGGGTGAAGCTGGGCTTGTTGGACTAGTGGTTCTCAGAGATGTTGGTCTTGTCAGTGGTGCGGTCTATAAAAGAGCATGTGCCTTGGGTTGGGAGGTGAGTTTTTTTCTCATGAACTAGTGCTATTATGTTTCTTATCTGATCAGAATCTCATCTACTGTCATTGTGATTCTACTTTAAGCGGAAAAGTTTGTCCGATTTCATCAACCTTGATCAAATGCGTCCTGAAAAGGTGGAGCCGCTCTTTCTCAGCAAGGTATGCTCTTCCTATTCTGTATGGCATGGATGTGTATTAACATAAAAAAAATGATCTTGGGAAAAGATCAAATTTGTATATCCTAACCAAAAGACCACTCATGCTAGAAGCATTCATGCAATGTTCTTCCAAGAAAAATGGAATAGACCTGTGAGCTATGATGCACGGATAGTTCAAAATGGGCAACGTATCATGTTATATCATCTAATACTTCACTTTTAAAGTGTAAAACTTGCTTCCCTGCCATGTGCATTGCACGTCCCTGCCATATCTGGGCAGCATAGCACTTGGGTAATAATCTCTGGCTGACCAAAAAGGGATCTTTAATCAGCCCAAAAGTAGATGGCTTGCCTAAAATTCTCGCAGTTGAAAATTTTTGCTTCTTGACTATTGGATTTGTTTCATACTGAATGTGGATCATCAGTTAAACTGGCCATTTCCAAGTCTCGATTCATAGTCAAGCATATCAACTGAAGGAATTTTGATGAGATATGTTGTGGTGTTCATCTTTAATCAGCCCAAAAGTAGATGGCTTGCCTAAAATTCTCGCAGTTAATGGGTGTGGACTGTGGACCAATGAAAAGTTGGCCCAGAGTAGAGGCGTTTAGGTTTTGTATTACCTGTTGTGTGTTTGTCTTTGTGTGCAATTGCATTTCCTTTTTCATTTTTAATAGGATTGTGCTGTTTTCATCAACAAATTGTGGTTCTCCTTGGCTTGAGATTGCTTTCTGTGGCAGGTTAATACAGTCTTCCAGTTGGTTTTGGCAGCTGCTGCGCTTCTTCAACCAGAGTTTGGTACCAGTGAAACTCAATCATACATCACATACTTGAGGTAATTCTGCTGTGATTAATCTTTATTTAACCTCATTGGTTGGCTAGTCCTCGTGTTGGTACAGCTATCCTGGGCTATGATACCTGGATACTTGGAAATCGGCTATGTACTATGTCATATCGTATCCTATACTTCACTTTTTATGATAAATCCATGTCCTTACCATATCCATTGCCTGTTCTTGCCATATCTGGGCATCATAGATCCTAAGGCACATAGAAAGCAGATATATTACTCACTGAAACACTTTCAACCTTTCCTTTGTAACAGTTGGTTGGTAGCTTCGACAACAGTTGCATCTTCAGTAGCCTATGGAGTACAACATATGCAGAATGGTTCTATATCAGCCACCAAAATATTGCAATCTGTTTCAAAAAAAAAATCCTGCTGATCTGAAGTTCACCATTCTAATAATCGATCCAGAAGCAAGAATGACTGTTGAAGATTAAAAATCAAGCTTTATGTCACTTAACCTGGAGGCATCCAAGTTATAACAGCTCAGCTTTGATCAAGAATGTACAAAACTTGGAATTTGAAGAAAGGCTACAATTCTTTCCTGTCGTAAAACAACAAAGCGAGGCCACTTCATTGGGTAACCGTGGTCCAGAAGGCTGGAAATCAGGGTATGCAGGGAAACCTGATTTTACTCGCAGATACCCATCTTGCAGGTATTTTAGAGCAATAAAATGTAGAGGGCTTAACATAAGTTAAATTATTGATAGAATTAATTACTTCTGATATTCAATGTTGTGTTCTGTAGATTTTGTTTTTTACAAGTCAATTAGTTAAGGTGGAGAGGAGAAAAATAGAGCCATTAAAAAAAAAAAAAAGACGAGAAAAATAGAGAAGAAAGCTCTTTTGTAAGATATGGAATCTGATCTGAAAGCTCTGATTCCATCCATTGTTTCTTTATACAAATGGTAATACAGTTACTGAATATTGAGCAAGTGAAATCTGGATTAATATTGGATGGGGATGGACTAGTCTAATGGACCTGGAGATGAGTTACTACTTTGATCCTGGTTTGGACCCAATTCCAGTTTGAATCACAGTTGAGATGATGACCTTTTTGTTTTTTTGCTACATCAGGACTAAAAAACACCACACACACACACTCATGCTCCCATTTCTAGACCAGCTTGATCTACACAGCTTGGGACAAGATGATGACCTTGAATCTGATAAATAATAGAGTCGGAATCATGCCGATCTTGAAATATCAATAATAATCAGTTCTTACTAGAATTGCCCAGATCCAACCCATTTACAAAGTCTAAAACGTTGAGCTGCTATTCTCTCATTGTACGCTCAAGGACAGTTTGTTTTCATCATCTTCTTATTTATTTATTTATTTATTTAATTTTGCGTGGGTGAAATTTTCTTTTTATTGGTTGTGATATGCACTGGACTAATAACATGTATGACACAGAAGAAGATATTTACATTAAAATCAGGCCTATATGTTGGATAGGGTTTGTGGGAGTAAAGTGGGAGGGAGAGTAGGGGAATGGTTATGGTGGGTTTGGGGGGATTGGGAAGAAGGGTTTGTATTGGGATATGGATGGTTGAGATTTTAGAAGGATGGACTTCACAAAGCTTGAATCAGGTTTTGGCAGGATCGCACATTAGATGCAATCACTTCTCACAAAATTGAGCAACTAACACCATATTTTGACATAATAATACATGTACAACCAAACAGCTACTTTTCCACCAGTACAAATCTCCAAATTACCAAAGCATTGGATATATCAAAAATATTCAAGACATAAATATAACCTCAGCACATCTAAAACCGTACTCCAGGGAATCTGAATTCTTGAAGTTACTCGTGAGAATTGAAGAGAGAAAAAGTGGTAAAACCACTTCCTCTCTAATGAATGCATGGGTTATTGACTTCTTGTTCTGAAAACAGCAGGAATATATTGAAAGAGATTTTTTTAGATAACCCTAACATGAGGAACTGAGGGTCTAGGGTTTGATGCTTTAACTGTGGGAGGAAGTCTCCTGCAAACCAAAGCCAACTCCAGCAATCTTGCATAAGCCCTGTGGCATGACACTTTCGTTGAGTTCATTACAGAGCTCCAAACCATCACGATAACAGGGAAGCCAAATTAAGAATGGCTTCTTACCTTAGTGGTAAGAGGCGTCAGTTCTTACCTCACTGTCCTAGGTTCGAGCCCGAGCAAGCACCTTTCCTCACCTGAGGTTGTGATACCTCACAAGACGTCTACTTCCCTCACCAGAGGGCCCTCTACCTCTCCACCTCACCTGAGGTTTACTTCTCTCACCCAAGGGCCTCCTCTCCAAAGGGCTGGGGGCCAGCCACCCCTAAACTAGGATACCAAAAAAAAAAAAAATAGGGAAGCCATATTTCTTTCATCCTGTAGTTTTTTTTTTTTTTACTTATCCCAATTTGGTAACTTTACTAATTGAGTCAAGTCAAGTAACGTTGATTTTGAAGAAAGAATAAAATATAAATGAGTTATGTTGGTATTTTGTTTTTAGTTGTTTGTTATAAAATCTTTTTGACTTTTTGTATGGGAAAGTGTAGTTTTTTTGTATTTTAGTGGATAAAGGTAGTTGCTTTTTGACTTTTTGTATAAAAAAGATGGGAGGAGTTTTGAATAAAGTGCATTTGATGTGATATTTTGTCTGGAAAATGGGGACTTTACTTAACTTTTATTGTATTAGTAAAGTGCCAAACGGGCCCGAGCATAAGAGGATCATTGCAATTGTTCTGCCGTTTTGACCCGAGTGGAATTTGGCTGGTTCGTGTTCTGGTTGTTCCTGTCCCACCGCTTTGTGATTGATTTACATATTACCTAGCAAGGTTCCATGAACAAAACTATGTGGGGTTGTTGTTGGTTTACATATTATTCCTAGCCCACCTGTTCTTTTGTCTGTCCCGGGACGTGGGATGTGGTTCATTTTTTATTTCTTCTTTTTGTTGCTTGTTTTGATCTGTTGTGGCAATCTCTATTCACAATGGTTGTAAACAGATTGCGCCCTCTATTAATGCTGTAGTTTTTATTTATTTATTAATATATTAAACCTCATTATTGCAGAAAAATAAAAGATTTCATGAACGAAACTATGAAAGGAAGAATATTTAATAAATATTTTTGGATTTCACATACTAGTATCAAATTTGACGACTCATTTAAGGTATAATGTGGGGGCATACTTAGTTAAGGCTAGGCTCATGTTTGAACGGACTTGAATCATTCTGGACCCATTGACATCCTTAAAATCTTCCTTTGAATTAAACAAACCCTCTTGAAGTGAAAATAAATGCTTAAAATAGTCACCCTCCTAGGCGGAATTCTTGGTAAGCGCCTTTAATTTAGGGTAGTCCATTTTTATGGATGACTAGGATTGAAAATCTTGTACCATTCACTTGTGGAATGTCTGGAAGTGAGAATTTGGCCACCCTGTCCTGAAAAGGGAAACAATTAGGACACACCCTGTCATTCTGACTATATTCATGAAAGGGTCATAGGAGTTCTAAAATTATCACAATAAGCCTATATTCTAACTTAATTCATGAAAGGGTCCTAGGAGTTTTCAATGTTTAAGATGTATACCAATCAACAAAAATGTAAACGGGTCGGCTCCTGGTAGGAACCATACTGGACCATGATCTGGAGCCATCTCTAATTGATGTTTTGGTTCCTGTTCCGGATTCAGCATGGGACAAATTTTGTTTGTTCTAGACTAAGATTTGGTTCCAGAACCGATTCTGACTAGAGGATTGGGATGCAATTTCAAAACCAATTCCTACTTCAATTTTATATTTTTATATTTTGCTTAAAATAAGGATATCATTCAACTTATAACATTAATGCATATGACTAAACATAAAAATCACCAACCAAAGTTAATCTTATCCTACAATTTACAACATTAAAGACTTACGTATCAGGTCTCGGGTCCACAGGTCTTTTTCTCTCTCACACACACAAACTACAATGGTATATCTCGTAGAAAAGAAAGAGACTAAGAGAAAGATGATTAGAGGGAGAAATGAGAGAGTTTTCTATTATCTCAAGTATGTGTGTAAATACAGAGGAGAGAGGCCTATTTATAGGCAAAGTAACCTCATAAGAGAAGAACTCTAATTCTAACCCTAATTCATCTTAAGTGGGCATCCACCAAAGATTCATATCTCATAACACTCCCCCTTGGATGACCACCATTCAATGATAGTTGCCTCATTAAAAACCTTGCTAAGGAAAACCTAATGGGAAAAAACCAAAGTGAAGGGAAAAACAGTACAACATTCTTCAACATCATTGAATTGGTGTTGGACGTGCATAATGCTGCCTCGTTAAAACCTTAACTAGGAAAACCCAGTGGGATAAAACCTAGAAAAGGAAAAAGGGTACATCACACAAATGTCCTGGGTAGAATACTTTAGGATGCTCCCTGATAAACCACTCCCCCTGATGATAGCAACCATTTACATAGTTTGATGATGAATTCTACACATGCCAATCTCATATACAAACTTTTATATTACTGATTTTGACAAAGATATGGTAAACAAGTCAGCAAGCTTATTACTCGAACAAACTTGCTTGACTTCAATTTCATTGTTCTTCTGACGTTTATGAGTGAAGAAAAACTTCGGTGCTTTATGCTTAGTCTCATCTCTTTTAATGAAACATTCTCGAATATGTTTTATGCATGCTTCATTATCTTTATAGATAATATTCGGGATACCGGCAATAGATGGTAATTGACAAGAACTACGAATATGGTGAATCAAAGATCTTAGCTATACACATTCCCTATTGGCTTCATAAAAAGCCAAAATCGAAGCATGGTTGGAGGAAGTAGCTATCAAAGTCTATTTAGTAGAACGCCAAGAAATGACGGCATTACCATTAAGAAACACATAACCTGTCTGTGATCAACCCCTATGAGGATCAGAGAGATAAGCTAAATTTGCAAATCCTACAAAACTGGAATCTTTATGATAAAATATTCCTAAATCTGTTGTTCTATACAACTATCGTAGGAAGTGTTTAATACCAATCCAGTGCCTTAATTGGATTCAGTACGTACTCCTTGGCTTTGCTTCAGGCAAATGAAATCCTTTCGGGATTTATACAACGTGGTTCTATGTCCCAATCATCATCATTATTTCTATTTCATCTCTCTCTTGAATAATTGTAAAGTATAGAGTTTTCTTCATTATCTGGTACCGGTGCCTCTTCAGGGGCTTCCAAAGTCTTACCAGGAACTTTCATTATTATAGAGATAACGAGTTTTACCATAACCTCTTCAAGAGCTTAAGTTTCTCTTTGGGAGGAACCTCTCCAGGAGCGTTATGTGCCTCTTCGGGAGGAACATCTTCAGGAGCGTTATGTGCCTCTTCGGGAGGAACCTCTTCAGGAGCGTTACTTGCCTTTTCGGGAGAAATCTCTTCAGAAGTGTTACGTGCCTTTTCGGGAGGAATCTCTTTAGGAGCGTTATGTACTTGTTCGAGATGAACCTCTTCAGGAGCGTCACTTGCCTCTTCGGGAGAAACCTCTTCAGGAGGGTTACGTGCCTCTTCGGGAGGACATGATGATGATTGTTCATTTCTCATTTTTTGTGGAGCTAAGTTCTTTAAACCTATAGGCCTGCCACGCTTCTGGCGTATTGCAGATTCTTTTGCTGCTATATTTTAACTTTGTCCTAGAGGGACATTAATCCTGGTCGGTGCATTCGTAGCCGGTACATGTGACTTTGTCACTTTTGTTGCATCGTTAAATGCATTAGGTGATTTGTTTGTAATTTCTTGTAAGCCATAATTCTCCATACTTCATTTTTACGTTGTGAAGTACGTGAATCTAGATGAGACAGACTACAAGTATTCCATATTAGCTCTCGTCGTTCTTCAGAAACGGGTTGTTCTACAGGAACAATACATTCTTCAGAAACTATCTTATCTCCCCCTAACGGTAAGAATATTGTCTCATCATATGGGCTCTTCCGGAGCTTTCAATAATTTGTACAAGTCCAGCTATGGTGGATACCGTTCGTGGAATGAACGACAATTTTGAGAAAATTTTTTGATTTTTCAGAATTATGTGTGTTATGGAACTATCTACCAAACATAGGTTGTCCTCAGTTTCATGATTCATACCTTAAATAATAAATCAATATACCTATGCAATCACATGATAAAACTGAAATAACTAAACTATTCACCATAAATTAGGACATTAATAAAAAATAAAGATCCCCATCATAAAGGAAAAGTCTAAGAAACATGCATATCAAATGAACTAAAAAATATTAAGTTTGTGAAAGTTCAATGAATTATTGGTCTTCTAGACCATGCCAGGGGGTGCTCCCAAGAGATTGCTAAATGCCTCATTATCCAGAGGTTGGCTGTCATCATCCTCAAAGAAGCCTCGAGTCTCCAAGTTTGTAATGTCAATTGGAGGCCTTTCTGATGTCATTGTATTCCAATTCCAGCCTTCCAGATCATTTGTCTCTGCTAAATGAAGACAGGCTTTATATGCTTTGTATTGTTCTACAACTTCCTTTGGTGCATGACAAGTGCGTGACCAATGCCCATTTCGTCCACATCTGTGGCACGCGTTATTAGGACGGTGGGTAGGATTAGCCGGTGGATTTTGATTCTGATTGTTCTTATGTTGAGGAGCAGACCATTTCTGGTGATTTTTGAATTCTGGAGGGGGGACCTTTAAAACCACATCGCCTAGAGGAGTTATTTCTTCCACATCTACTGGAGGATTTATGTCTTCCATTCCCCTTTCTTTGCCTCTGTTTGAGCTAAAACTGGCATTTGCTTCAGGAACTGCCGAAGATCTAGTTGGTCTGGAGTTTTGATTTTTCATCAATACTATGTTATTCTGTTAAGCGACTAGGAGACAGGAGATAAGTTCTGAATATTTGGAGAAACGTCGTTCTCGATACTGCTGCTTTAGGAGCACATTCGAGGCATGAAAACTAGATAACGTTTTCTCTAGCATCTGCTCTTCCGAAACCTTTTCACCACATAGTTTTAATCAGGAAACTATAATGAAGAGGGCAGACTTGTATTCAAATACTATTTTATAATCCTGTAACCTTAGGTTTAACCATTCATTCTGGGCAGCTGGTAATATGATCATCTTCTGGTAATCATACCTATCATTCAAAAATCTCCATAGGCCTGTTGGGTCTTCCTCAGTAAGGTATTCATTTTTGACGTCTTCATGTATGCGATGGTGCAGGAAGATGAGGAATAGTGCATTTTCCTTTAGGGACATCTTATTACCTTCCTTTATTGTCTCTCCTAATTTTTTGGATTGCAAGTGGATTTTAGCATCCAATTGTCAAGATAAGTAATTGTCCTTATTTATGTTAAGTGACATCATGCAAGAACTAAAATAAGAAATGTATATATGAAGTTAATCATATGCAGATAATCAATAGAGTAAAAGGAAAAAATTAATAAAACCTTAACATAAGAAGTAATTAAGGAAGGAATTTAAACATTACAAAAATAAAATAAAATTAGCCAATGAAAAAGTTGGAACATCAGGTTCTCAACTTTGAGAATCAGAACCATGGATATAAATATCGGTCGTGGCGGCTGTTACAGCCATGCTACATGGTTTTGGCGGCCGCTACAGGGGTATCGCACCCCGTAGCAGCCGTAGTGGCCGCTACACATGCGACCGCTACGTTTCGGGTGGGGGGTTAAACCAACCGGCCCTAGCTATTCCTTTCACACTTTTTTTCATCATTCTTACCTCTTTCACTACTGTAAAAGCCTCCTAACTCCAAAAGTTTCTACTCATTTTCAAGATTTTACTACAAGACTGTACAAGTAAGTGAAGTAACATCAAATTTGAATGAATCAAACACAAACAACTACAAGGTCCAAGCTTCTATTCCATCTAGGTATGTTTTTCTTTTGGATTTTTTTTTCTAGTCTTTTGAGATCATATATAGTCTATTCATCTCTTAAAAAGAGTCTAAGTACTATAAAATGCTTCCTTGTCTTGTAATATGATGATATCCATATTTCCTTTTCATAATGCATACCTATTTTTTTTTATTTTTGGATTTATTTATTTTTTGAAAAAAAAATGTGAATACTCATGGACAACCCATGAACCACTTGGAAATTGCTTGTAAATGATAGATCTATGTTTCCCATAGATCGATCAATCCATCATATTTTGAATGTTTATTGATTTTTCTTTATTTTTTATTCTTTGAAAAAAAAATGTGAATACTCATGGACAATCCATGAAACCACTTAGAAATTGCCTGTAAATGATAGATCTATATTTCTCATAGATCAATCCATCACATTTTGAATGTTTATTAATTTTTCTCTATTTTTTTATTTTCGAATTTATTTATTTTTTGAAAAAAAAATGTGAATACTGATGGACAATCCATGAAACCACTTGGAAATTGCTTGTAAATGATAGATCTATGTTTCCCATAGATCAATCCATCACATTTTGAATGCTTCTTGATTTTTCTCTATTTTTTATTTTCAAATTTATTTATTTTTTGAAAAAAAATGTGAATACTCATGGACAACTTATGAAACCACTTGGAAATTGCTTGTAAATGATAGATTTATGTTTCCCATACATTAATCCATCACATTTTGAATGTTAATTGATTTTTCTCTATTTTTTATTTTCAGATTTATTTATTTTTTGAAAAATAATAATTTTTAATATTTGAATACTAATCAAATGTCTTGAAAATGGTTCCTAGATTTGATATTTATGTTTTACATAGATCATTCCAACATATATTGCTTGTTTTTTTTTTTACTTGTTTAATTATTTAATTTCAGATTTTTGTTATTTTTTGGAAAAAAATATTTTTAATAATGGAATGCCAATCAAATGTATTGAAAAATGCTCCTAAATGTTATATCTATGTTTGGCAAAGATCAATCCAACATATCCTTGTCTTTTCCTAATTCTATTTTATTTTCTTATTTTTGGATTTTTTAAATTTTTGAAAAAAAATTATACTTTAAGTAACAAAATACCAATTAAATGTCAAGAGAATGATTCCTACGCGTTAGATATATGTTTCCTCTACATGTTTCTTTGTTTTTTTTTTTTTTTTTTAATTTTTAACATACTACTTATTTATATTTATAGCCAGCCAGGTATTCAATCTATCTATCTTTGCCAATTGATAAGTTAAAATGCCTTGTGATATTGATCCTACATGGAGTTTTGGTGAGGCAGTTGAGAATAATAGGTTGAAAATCAAATGCAAGTTCTGTGGGAAAGTAACCAATGGGGGCATTATAAGATTCAAGCACCACTTGGGCCATATATCTGGCAATGTTGCTGGCTATACCGAAGTACCAAGGGAAGTCAGGGAACAAATGAAAGCTTTAGTTGGCCAAAACAAAGCTAGAAAAGTAGAGATAAAAGAAAAGAGGCGGCAAAATGTTGATGTTGCTCGTTTTGATGTATTTGGGGATGAATACTTTGATGAGGAGGAAGATGCGCAGATGGAGGCTGCATGCCGAGAGTTGTTGATGAGTCAACAAGAAGAACATGAACATCGTGCATTTGCTGGAAGCAAATATTATGATGCAGGGGGCTCATCTACTACTGTGCCAAGCAGAGTAAGGGCATTGCGGGGTCCATGCATAGGGCATTTAGCATCCGAGAACGAGATGTTGATGTAGAAATTATCTCTACAAGAAGAACAGTTCCTCCCCCTGTTGATCCTCTAGCACACAGAAAAGAGGGAGATAAACAACCAAAAATATTTAGTGTTATGAAAGGGGTAATGAAGGCTGCAAGAGATAGATTGGCTAAAGCTACAGCAAAATGACTAATTCACAAGAACATACCACCTACAGCAGTAGATTCCCCATATTTCCAGACTATTCTTGATGTTGCAGCCAATGCTGGGCGGGGTATACAGGCGCCCTCCGTATATGATGTGGGCACTAAATATCTTGAAGAAGAATATACAGAAATAAAGGCTTGGGTGGAAAAGTTTAGGCCCATGTGGCAACAGAATGGTGTTACCATCATGTGTGACGGGTGGATCAACGGCACCCAAACACAATTAATAAACTTTTTGGTGTATTCAGTCGCTGGGACCGTCTTTGTGAAGTCCATTGATGCAACTGAACATAGACGGACAACGACATATATATACACTCTCATGGATAAAGTTGTATAGAGTGTGAGAGATGAGTATATTGTACAGATTGTTACAGATAATGGCGCCAATTTCAAGGGAGCAGGTTTGAAATTAATGGACAAGAGGACCCATTTATTATGGATCCCATGAGCAGCACACTGCATAGATCTCATCTTGAAAGAGATTGGAAGAAAGACAAAAGTTGCTTCATTGATTAAGGCACACTGCATAGATGAATTATAAGATTTATATATGATCATTCATGGGTGTTAAGCTTGATGAAAAGATACACAAATAACAATGCCTTATTGCGTCCATGATTAACTAGGTTTGCAATCCATTTTTTGGATATGGAAAGCCTTGTAAGGTTTAGAACGGAGCTCATTCAGATGTTTGCATTAGAAGAATGACTTCGTTCGAAATGGGGCAATGCAACTAGCGCTCTGGAGTTTGAAGTCCCAAACCTGATAAGGGACAATAGATTTTGGAAGAAAGTGAGGAAGGTATTAAAGCTTTTTGAGCCTTTAGTTAAAGTGTTACGGCTTGTAGATGGTGATGACAAGCCGACAATGGGCTTTATATATGAAGCAATGGATCGGGCAAAGCAATCTATGATGGAAAATGTTAGATATCACGAGAAATATATAAAGATTATTGATGCCCGTTGGAACGATCAGTTGCACCATCCATTGCATGCTGCAGGTAATTAATATATATCTTTGAATTTGATACTCTTTTGTTTTCCCAACTAATGTATTTATTATCTTGTTTGCTCACACTACATTCTACGTATTTATAATGTAGGTTGTTTTTTGAATCCCGAATTCTATTACCGCAATGTCTAACTACACACCAAAGCAATAGATACGGACTTGCGGGTATGATTACGAGATGTATTTAAGAGATTGTTAAATGAAGATGATCAAATTGATGCCATACAAGAGGTGAGTGGGTGGTTACTTAAGAGAATTTAATTATGCTGCCAAGTGCCAATTGCCATACATGCTGTAGGGGTTTATTGACTTATATTTAATTTTTACATTGTAGATATCTATGTATACACAAAGGAGAAGAACCTTTGTTGACCCTCTTTTGATACGATCGATTGGAAGGATGCCGCCTGGTATGACTATGAACAAAAGACCCCACTCAATAGTCTTGAATCTTGATTTATTTATCTTAATTGATTAGAAGGACTTGAGGGTTATTAATATCTCATTTTCTTTATTTATTTTTTGCATTTCAGCTGATTGGTAGATGAATTTTAGAAAGAGTGCTCCACATCTAAGGAGCGCGACTGTTCGCATCCTTAGTTAAACTACTACATCTGCCAACTGTGAAAGAAATTGGAGCACTTTCTCTTTGATCCACATGAAGGCCAGGAATCGGCTTATCATGCAGAAACTCAACAAGCTTGTATATTGTCATTACAATCTAAAGTTGAGAAACAGAATTAAGGAGAGAAGGGCAATGGATGATCTTGCTTATTGTCCTATTAATTTGGATAACATATTCAGAGAGGACGATCCTTTACTCCTATGGCTAGCCGAGATAGAGGATCCACTGCTAGATTCAGATCCGGGGTTTCAGGAAACGGTTCAAGTGTTGATAGATAAGGATATGGGTGAGGCACCTGCAGAAGGTCAGCCACCTCAGGGAGAAGGTACCAGGTCTAGTAGGACTAAGAGGAGTGGGAAAGAACATGCTTCTAAGAAAGCTAGTTCCACCTTTGTCCTTCGAGTAGCCATGGTGGAGGAGATGGAGGAGGAGACAATGGGACAGGTGGTACTAGTGAATACTATTAATATGATCAAGACGATGTCGTTCCTGTAGAGGAAGTATAAGAGTTACCTCCATCTGGAAGATTTGATTCAAGCCGCGGTTATCAACGGCGACGAAGAGATTCACCACCTGGGGCTGGATGTAGTAATGAGCAAGGAAATATGGGTGGAGATGTTGGAGGACAATAAGCGACATCATGGACTAATTCGTGGAACCCTAGTTACAGTGGACAAGGACCCTCACAGTATTTTGACTATTTTTCATATGGTCATGTACAACAAGGAGAAGAACAGTCTTCAGCTTCGGGGTCCTACTCATATGGTGACTATGGTGAAACGCAATATGGTAGATATCCACCTCCACCTCCTCCAAGTTTCCTATGATGCGGGTGCGACTGCCTTCTTTGGATTTGTGGATCCCAATGCTCATCAATATCAAATTCAATATGGTGCCAATAAAAATGATAACACTGATGGGGATGAGGATAACCATAGCCCCTTGAATCTTGGTAGACATTCCTTTTGGTGGTGATTAATGTATTCATATTTCCTTCACTAACTCTCTAGTCTCTACTCTTTGTCATTTACTCATTTTTAAATTGGTGTTGAATGTTGATCACTTCATAGTTCATTCACTTGATTGAATTTAAAAATTGAATGTTGAAGTATTAATACTTGATTGTTCAATGTTCACTAATGAGTAATGACCTAACTCCTCTTAAATCTTCTTAATTCTTATGCCTTTATTTCATGTTCTATTTTTTTTTTATGAGCTTTCCGTTACTTTTTAAGTTAGCATGACTAAGAAACATGAATACATGTGAAAAAACTAATCATTACTATTATTTTCTATTTATACAGCGATATAGGATCTTATATATTGAGGGCACGACTACTCCCCCTTTTCTTACTTACTTTTGCAAAATAACCACATATTCTTTCATTTTACAATTTTTTGGATTTTCTGAGATTTTTTCAGATATTTTTGGTGATTTTTTCAAATCGCACTGCTACGCCGCTACGTATCCCCATTACGCTATGTATCGCCCGCTTCGTAGCGTTTGGTAGGGGGTCGCTACGCCCGCCGCTACTGTTATTTTCATCCTTGATCAGAATTGCTGGTTTTGTCAAGACTTCAGGCATGATTTAAAACTTCAAGTTCATAATACATGAAATTAGAACTGCATGTTTTGTCAAATATTTAGGTTTGAAGTAGAACTTCTAGTTCTAACAAATGATCAGAAGTTCTAGTTCTGTTAAATATTCAGGTTTGAAGTACAACTTCTAGTTCTAATAACTGATCAGAACTTCTGGTTCTATCAAGTCTTCATGTTTGAAGTAGAACTTCTGAATCTAACAACTGATCAGACCTCCTGGTTCTATCAAATCTTCAGCCTTAATTTCATTGCCTTATAATTTATATGGATTTGAACAAAAAAAACTCCAGGTTTTGATTTCTAGATATGAATCTATAGGTTCATATCAGTATTTCAACTTTTAGGACTGCTGGTCCATAGATCGGTGAACTTCAGGTTCTGATTTAGAGCTTCTGGTTTTATTTTGTGATGCATTCATAGTATTGATAAATTTAAATTAAAGGAAAGATTACGTAAGAAAATGAAAAGTAACTAAACACTATAATTATTGTAAATAAGTATCATAAACTAATTTTATGCATTCTAATAGATTGGATTTGAACTATGGTTTTAATACCACTTATTGTATTTGAAGAAAAATATTATCCTTTTCGAAAATCTGTGCTGGGAAGGATTGCGTGATGGAAATCCACGCTGGGAAGGAATTAGTGATGGAAATCCGCGTTAGGAAGGAATCTGCGATGGAAATTCCTGCCGGGAAGGATTTCGAGATAGAAATCTGTGCAGGGAAGGATTTCGCGATGAAAAATCTTTGAAGGGAAGGATTTCTCTTCTTTTTGAGTAAGAAGACTGGGTTTTCTTCCTTCTCTTAAAGTTTTGTGCTGATAACGTGTTAGAAAAGAGAGAGACTAAGAGAAAGAGGATTAAAGGGAGAAAAGAGAGTTTTCTATTATCTCAAGTATGTGTGTAAATACAAAGGAGAGAAGCCTATTTATAGGCAAAGTAACCTCATAAGAGAGGAACCCTAATTCTAACCCTAACTCATCTCATCCAAGATTTATATCTCATAACAATATCATTGATAACTGTCACACAGTATCATAATTACATCAATGTGATTGTTACTTGTCACTCATTAGCCTTTAGGAGATTAGAAAATCATATGTGCATAAAAGCTAGTCATTCATTAATTATGAATAAGTGGAATTAAGAAAAGGGAGGCAGATTTATGTCCAACATCTTGACACACTTTCATTTTGGATTATGAAATTTGAAAAGTTTGAAAAGTTGGAGTAAGAAGTTGTTTAATTCGTAAAGAGGGACGATGGTTCAAAATACCTTGACTTAAATAGAGAAATTAGATTTGTGTCTAATATTCAAACATATTTTAATTCAAGTTACATGACATAAATAAAATAATCAAGTTTGCATTCGAATATAATTAGACTTGGATTTGACTAAAAACCAAGTTGAATATGAGGTTAGGTCAATTTCACGAGCCGAAATGCGTCCAGTCATAAGAGAGTTTTCTCTCTGTTTTTTTTAGTTCAAAAGTTTATAAGTACTTTCAGAAAAATAATATTTCATACTTTATTGGGCAGTGCCATTTCAGCCCTTTAAATATTCTGGGCTTCACGATGTCAACATTTTGAATTAAAATGGAATATAATAATATTTTTTAGAGTTTTTTGTGTATACCTCGCTACGGTTTAGAGGATATGTAAATAGGCCTTTGTGCTGTTAGTATTTGTAAATAGGTCCTATTTTTCCCCTGCGCTCTTAGTATTTGTAAATATGCCCCAAAATCATTAGCATTCCAACCAACATAAGTTTTTAGAGTGAAATAACACTTTTGCTCATCTATTTTAATATCACTATATACATATTCATTGAGAAGCTTGGATTTAATTTTCTCTAAAAGCTTGTAGCATTAATAGTTACATTTAGTGGGAGAGAATAATCTTTCAAAAATCTATCTCTCAATATGAAACCCATTTCTTTAAATCTAAATTGATCATAATGACAATCAACACCTATACTTAAAATTCATTATAATTGATCCAATCCATGCATGACCCACCATTGGATTGATGAAAGTTTCAAAATACATGATTAAACTTTATGTGCATAAGAGAGTTATTGAGAGGAGGCCGCTAGGACTTGGGATAAAATAATGATATTTTTGTAAATAATAATTTACTCATTTTTATTTAATAGATGAAAGGGCAAAGGTGTCATTTTTATGAAAACTCAACACGAATCTCATGGTGGTCGTCATTCTCATTAAGTAGACTGAATCTAAGGACATGTCGGGCATTAAAATGAAAAAAGTAATGGTTCATTTACAAATACTAAAGCCATATGGGCCTATTTACAAATCCTAAAAACCTTAGTGGTATATAAAAAAAATTATATCTTATTCATGATCTTATATGAGCTAAATCTTATGATGGAACCAACTCACATCGGAGAAAATGTTGGACATGTTATATAATGGAAGAGGATGTGCAACTCAATGGTTAAAAAATTCCAAACGGCTGGGGGGGTGGGGGTGGGTTTAAGCGTGTTGACCCGAAACCAACTTGCATTTGACCCCGCATAATCCGACTCACAGTATATACATGTCAGTCGCGGGTTAGGAAAGCCTGACCTGCATTTAAATGGTCCGGGTTAGGATAAACTTGTATTTGAATGGGTTATGTTAGACCCTAACCCAAGATTTACCCGATTAGTGTATTTTTAGTGTGTGCTTAGTTTTAAGTGGGTTTAGTTGCCGTTGGGTTAAAAAAGAATTAGTTTTAGTCCTGAACATAGCTTTGAGAATTTTGAGAATGTTTTATGTTAGTCAGACACAGTCAAGAATGCCTCAGTGTACGTGTAAGCGTTGGAGGATCGTGTTGACTTTCGTGTTAATCGTGATTTCAATTTCATTTGAATGGTTTTATGGTTTTATGATAATTTTAATCGTAATTTCATTTCATTTGAAGCCCAAAAACCCAAGTTTTGGCCTAAAAGGGTAAAATTGTCTTTTCACACCCAATTCTGGACACACATTTCGAAATTTCAAAACCGAGTCAAAAATATACTTTTTGGAAACTAGATATTTCAAGGATCATTTTATCCTTCTTCGTCAACTTCATCCGGGACCTGCAAGATCATGTTTTCATCCATGCAAGAATTAACACTATTAGGCCCCATTTGCAAGGTACTTATATCACCTTTACTCTTCTTTCCCCTTTCATTCCCAAATCCCTGCAATTTTCAAGACCTAGGGCTGAAAACCCTTTTTCCTCTTCACTTTCTTCTCTTGAATGCATGAACTAGAGATCTCTAAATGAAATTCTAATACCACCATTTTCTTCCTCTCATCCCAAGCTTTCTATTGATACTATTTTCTTGGGATTTCTAGTTGGGTAAGCTCTCCATTTTCTTCCTTGCTTCTTGTTTGGGCATCTTTAGGTAAGAGCTCTAATCCATCTCTTCAATGGAGTCCTTTTAACTCCTAAGGATCTTGTTTTTTTAACTTTCAACACCCATTTCGAAATGAGTTTCTTGTTCACAAATTTGGGTGAGTTTTTTAATGGTTTTTCATGGGGATTTTGTAGTGACTTAGCTCTTGGATAGGTGTGCTTGAAGAAGAAGTTGTTTGGCTTTTGGGCGCGCAAAGGCAAGTAATCTCTATGGGTTACATTGTTATTCTTGAGATTTCTATTTTGATTGTAGGCCCTTGTTTCATTTGAAACTTTGGAATTTTGTTTTGATAAGAAATGGAAATTTAATGTTTAGATTAGTTGTGAATGTGAATGGTTTTGAAATGTAGATAGATCCCTTGGAGAGCATGAAGGCTCAGGGAAGTGCAGGTGCTTCAGAAATGAGAAAAAGAGAAGAATAAATGTGAAAATCTGACTTGAAATGCACTGCCCGTGCAGTGTGGGTCAGCTGGCTGCTAGCTGAACTGCACCACCTCTGCTAACCGCGAGCCAACCGAATTTGGCGGTTCCATTTCCAGAAGCCTACATTCCAGCGGTCAGCTGGCGGCTAGCCGACACATCCCACCTCGGCTAACTACAAGCCAACCGAATTTGGCGGTTCCATTTCCAGAAGCCTGCATCTTAGCGGTTAGCTTGTCGGTTAGCTGGCGGCTCTTCGCCACATCCCATTGCAGCTAGCCGACAGGTGACCGCGACCTGGACCTGACCGAATTGGCAAAATGCCTTGTTTTGAAGAATTTCTGTAAGAGTGAAAACCAGAACATGTTAAGGGACTTTTAGCCTGATATGGTGCACTTGAAAACCTGAAATGTCTTTTAACTTCGGGGGCACCGATTCTCTTTTAAATTCCAACATTTGGGTGCTCAATTACACAAGGGTCAACCAAAGGTCCTTACATGTGCTTGATAGATCTTGTTCTCGTATTCTAGTTTTGATATAGTGAGTATCATTGTGTACTAGTTTTGAAATCTAAGTTTAAGCTTGTTCGAAGATTTGTTTCAAGTATCTAATTGGGATCACTTCTTAAGTTGTGTGCATATATATTATGCCTTTTGCTAGTCGTGCCTTGTCTTGTTTTGATAAGTGATTTTTTCCTTTATTTCGACGTGTTTAGATCGTGTTTCGCTTGTTTTTGTGCATTCATGAATCCAAGTGAACACCACTGAGCTTGGACTGCTCTTTCAGCCTGATCGACTGTCCGGGGGTCCTTAAACATGTAGACTATTTGCAGATTGGTCGTGTGTTTTATTACACATCGTGCGTGTCCGGTTCGGCGGCCGGAATCTCGTATTTGTGGGAATCGTGTCTTGTTTATATTATGTATATTGTGTTCGTTGTGCATGCTTGCTCTTTTCATTATATATGATAGAGAAAGGATGGGCTCCTTGTGGATTTACTATTCATGATATATTTATGTATTCATACTAGTTTGTTTTTATCTTAAAATACCTCAGTCAAGTAATTATTTTTAAGTTCAGTAAATTGTTTTAACTTGTTTTCGTTAAATATTTGTTATTTCATGCTCACGCCTAAATTGATTACCTGCCAAACCATTGTGTTTGATACTTGTTGTTTTGGTGCCCAGGTGCAGGCGACATTGCCTTTGAGGAGGAGTGTCAGGAGGAGGCTGTTGAGCCACCCCCAACTCGTGAGTGGCATTCCGATGACGTCATCTAGACGTCGGGCGGGATCTTGAGATTCGATTCAATGTATTTTGGGTTCTTATACTTTTTGATTGTGTTGGCCTTTGTTGGCCTCTTATTTTGGAACGTAACAAATTTAACATACTTTTGGTTAACCTTGTAATTTGAATTATGATGGGAATGTCAGATTATATTTCCTACTTATGATATCTTGGTCTTGATGCTATTTTACTCATGAACTTGAATAAATTGTTATTCATGACTTGTTGTGATGCGATTTGCTACACGCTTCCGCATATTTGATCGTGTGAGTTAGATCTCCGTGTCTCGGGATCCTCTCCGCAGGAACCTGTGAGAAATTATCTAATCAATCATCGTCGTGGACCCGGTCCTCGGTCCGGGGTCGCAACAGGTTAGGATAGGGTCCACTCACATATCTGAACTCATTTTCACAAATTATTGGTTTAATATTTTGATAGTTAGAATAGTGATGAGCTTGTGCATGTTTGTTTGTTTGTTATTTATTTGGCCTACAATCTAACTAGGGGTGCTCATGGATTGGGCAGCTCGGCTTGGGCCGGCCCTTGAGCCTTAACTTTTAGTACTCAGGCTGGGCCTAGATATAAACTTTGGGCCTGTTTAATATATGGGCCAAGCTCATATAAAGTGGTAGAAAGCATAAACCTGGCTCGGCCTGAGCGATAGGCACTATCACATTCGTTTACTCACAAACAAACAACTAAACCAGTTGAGCTACAAGTTAGGTCATTAAATTATTCCCATTTTCTTTATAAAATATAAAAGACTTGTGCTTGGGCTTATCCTATTCTAGGTGGGCTGGGCTAGGGCCAAGCACTTATGGCTTGAGTCGGTCTTGGCCCGGGCTCAAGCCTATTTTATGAAATCCGGGCTGGGCTTGGATATTACTCAGCCCAGCCCATGAACACCCCTAAATCTAACTATTATTTAAAATGGATTGAATTTGGGCCAATATTTTATAGGTTGAGTCAGGCTAAATGGGTTGACTTGCATTCAAATTTTAAATGGGTTCACCAGCATTGAATGCGGGTCGATGTGAGTTGGTTTGAGTTGGCATCTTGTGTGAATTGGGCCATTTAAAAAAACGGTAGGATGCAGGTTGAACTCTAACCCGTAGATCATACCCATTATTATTCAATTGATGCTGCTGTTCTTTTTCTTGTTGCTGCTATTGTACCACTATTGTTGGATAGCCATAGAAGTAAGCAGTTTTATGCAAGCCGTGAGAGGTAAAATCCTTGTAGAAAGAAATCCAATATATATAATAGTGGCTGGGTTTAAAGTTCGGCGAAAGTATATGAATACTTAGAGAGTGCTGATCTTATGTTCAAGTTCGTGCTAAAGCCCAGGTGCTCGAGCCTACATGGGATGGGATTTCACATAGGCCCGCTCAATTTAGGGCCGGGATTGGACAACCTTCAGCAAGCCTGTCCAATATTCGGGACGGGATTGGACAACCCATGCCCAGGCCCGGCCCGTCCCGTCCCATTGACATGCCCAGTCAACCCAATCCGTTTTGACCTTATTCAACCCATTTTCCACCCCTAAATTATTTTTAATCAGCCAAGGAGGTTGTTCCCTTGAGAAACCCAACTGGCACTGGGCCTATTTGTTTGTGAGCATTTCTGATTGATAGGAATTCCAGGTGTATTTCTGAAATACCTAACAGAGATACTCCGTTTCGGTGAGAAGAAAAGATTCTTGATCCTCTGTCGCAGATGACATACGATCACCATGAGTAGACCAACCGGTTGATGCCACGTTGGCAGAATACCCACATCAACTGCCTACTCAATTTCTTCAAAGAAACGAGTTTTACAGATAAGAGAAAAAAGCTGCAAGGGGCTTTTCATAAATAAGAATTTTCTCCACCAAATAGAAGCCCCATTGACGCTTTCCTCTTCCCCAATTTTGCAGAGGATATCGGGCCGATCGAATCGACATTTCCACCGCCGAAAAGCAATAAATGCAACGCTAAACGCAGGTCTCTCTTCATTTTCCACTCTTTTTTCTATATATTCTTGTTTCCCTCTTGTTTTATCTCAGGTTTATCATCTCCAGCTTCTCTATCCCTACTTTTGTCTCTCTTTACTATTTTTGTTTCATAAACATCTTTTATTGCATGTTGTATCGGTTTCATAGCATCTATGGAAGTGAGATACTACCCATAGTGTAACGACTTGGCCCGCTCTCTACATGATATTGTCTGCTTTGGCTCATGGGAGTCCAACCCATGAGCCAAATTTGACAATATCATGTGGAGAGAGGGCCGGGTCCTTACAGATGGTATTAGAGTTGAGGACGACTTTGTTTTCCGGTGGGGTAGTATGTCACACCTGTAGCTCCCTGTAGAAGGGCGTTGGGTCCAATCAGTACTGTTCATGCAGTGGTGCATAAGTCCCATATCGGAATCATGCTAGTCTTGATCTTGGGTATATGAGTGTGAGTATGTCACACCTGTGGCTCCCCTATAGAAACGCCTTGGGTCTGACCAAGGCTGGGTATGTAGTGGTGCATGTATAAGTCCCATATCGGAAACATGCTAGTCTTTATCTTGGGTATATGAGTGTGACCTGGCCCTTAACTCCGCATGAGGCATTTTAAAACCATGCAACAAGATTGGGTAGGACTCCCATGAGCCAAAGCGGACAATATCATGTGGAGACCAGGCCGGGTTGTTATAGATGGTATCAGAGCTGAGGACAACTCTATTTTTCGGTGGGGGGGTATGTCACGCCTGTGACTCGTCGTAGAAGGGCGTTAGGTCCGACGAGGACTGGGTGCATAAGTCTCACATCGGAAACATGTTAGTCCTAATCTCGGGTATATGAGTGGGACCTGACCCTTAACTCCGCATGAGGCCTTTAAAAACCGTGCGACAAGATTGATTTGTACTCCCATGAGCCAATGCGGACAATAGCATGTGGAGAGCGGGCTGGGTCGTTACACATACTATCCATATAAGTGCTTTCTTTCTCTCTTATCACTTTCTCCTAATCGAATTATGTTACAAATGCACGAAAGAAAGCTTTATGACTCGTAGGGCCTATTGAGATGCTCTAGTAGAACAAAGTTAAAGGCTCTTAATTAAGACATGATGAAGAGCATTGGATATGCGAAAGACATTGATGGATTTGAAGTGTTCCATTCTCTATCTCTATAGTTTTGATGGTTATTATCTGCAATGTGATTATTAATGGGATTTTTTTTTCTGGGTAAGAGGTTTTATGGGATATTGGTAAAGTGATTGTTTGTTGTACTTGACTGTTAAGTTTGTTCCTCTTGTAATGAATTTATAAATAATTCTTCCCTTTGATTCAGTTAAAGCAGGCATTAGGCATTAGGTTTTATGGCATGACATTGTCTATATGTTAATTATTATTTCTGCATTGATCAGAGTTGGAAGGGCAGGAAGTAATGAGTTGCTAGTATTTCATTTGTTGAAGCTTTGCATCCCTATACTTTGCTACAATTTTAGGACTTAAAAAAAAATGTTGTGAAGAGTAGGAGACGAGTCTAAGAATAGATAGAAGTAGTCATTGAAAATGTTTGCAAGTAGAGAGAAAACTAGAGAAAAAGATGAATTTCTATTTAGAAATAGGAAACATGCAAGGTAAATCTTTGAAAGGGAAAGGTCTAATTTTGATATGATTTTTGGAAAAAATAATAATTTCAATCATGTCTTCACACCCATTGATTTCAGAAGGAATAAGATAACATTAGAACTTCACACTATTTAAACTTTTGTTATCTGTTGGGCCATTTAGGCCCTTCCTCATGCGAAAGCCCATTTGGGTTCCCACTTAAGTTGAAATGTGTGAGTGTAGATATTCTTAAATTCCTTCTTTATTTCAAATCTTTAAAAGACAAGCAATAAGAGAGAGAGAGAGTTGTGTTGATAGAAGAAGAGAAGCCATTGTTCACTAAGGTGGGTTCCTCTTGTTGAGAGTGAGAAAGAGAGAGATTTTTTTATTTTCTTTTCCAACAAGAGAGTGAAGGGGGGTTTCTTGTACATGGAAGGTGTTCCTCAAGTTACTAACTTGAGAAGTAGAAGCTTGTAATCTTCCATTTGCAAAGTGAATTTGATTTGAAGGCTCCATGGTGGTTTTTCCCTCTTATTTTAGAGGGTTTTCCACATATATTGTTGTGTTCCTTCTTTGCTCTTACTCTCTTCACTTTTCTTCCATTATTACTTGTTCTGGTTGTTTGGTTTAGATTGTGCATAGTTGGTGTTTGTTGAAATTCTTAAGTGATTCACATAGAGGGGAAGAGTTCTGCAAGCTCCCCAAAACTATTAGCAATAACAACTCCAAAATGGAAATTTAATTTGAAAATCAGATACCCTTCAAACATTCGGATTTAGTTTTTAGTGAGTGAGTGCTTTTGCACAATCAAAATCCCAAAACGGGGTACTGGGCAATCCCAAAAATATGTTATTCCCCACCCTTTTTTGTTTCTTTCTTTTACTAATAAGAATAAGCCATGAAGAAGAAATCTCCAAAAATCTACTTCACTTACTTCTTCTCTCCAAAATTCCATATCCTCTGGAAGATGCGTGACCATGTGCCAAAATGTGGAGCGGTAAAGAATCGCTCCCATTTCCTTCCAAGATGTTATCGTCACTGCCTTTCTATGATGTAGTGAGAGAGGTATTGCTTGGCACCTATCTGTGACTCGAAAGTTGCCTCAATAAGTCGGTGGTTCTGGTCAAAGAGTTCGGTCAAGCATTTCGTTGAACAAGTGGTGGGGTCAGTGGGATACAGAACGCCCACGATGCAAATTATGTCGTTGTTGCCATAAAGGATGTATCAGTGGAATCGTTGGGTAGATGTCCCACATCGGAAACATGGTAGTCTTGATCTTGGAGATATGAGTGTGACATGGCCCTTAACTCGCATGAGGCCTTTAAAAACCGTGCGGCAAGATTGGGTTGGACTCTCATGAGCCATAGCGGACAATAGCATGTGGAAAGTGGGCTGGGTCGTTACACAGTATCCATATGAGCACTCTCTCTCTCTCTTCACTTTCTCCTAATCGATGTCGGTTACAAATGCAGGAAAGAAAGCTTTATGACCCACAGGGTTAGGCAAGGCTCTTAACTAAGACATGAAGAAGAGCATTGGAAATGCAAAAGACATTGATGGATTTGAAGTGTTCCATTCTCTATCTCTATAGTTTTGATGGATTATTATCTGTAATGTGATTATTAATGAGATTTTTTTTTCTGGATAAGAGGTTGTATGGGATATTGTTATGTCATGTGATTGTTTGTTGTAATGGAATGTTAAGTTTGTTTCTCCTGTAATGAATTTATAAATAACTCTTCCCTTTGATTCAGTTAAAGCAGGCATTAGGCATCAGTTTTTATGGCATGACATTGTCTCTATGCTATTTTTTATTTCTGCATTGATCAGAGCTGGAAGACCATGAAGTAATGAGTTGCTAGTATTTAAGTTTTGAAAGGGCAAGAAGAAATCACCAAAAATCTACTTCGCTTACTTATTCTCTCCAAAATTTCATATCCTTCAGAAGATGCCTAACCAAGTGCCAAGATGTGGAGCGGTCAAGAATTGCTTCCATTTCTTGCCAAGATGTTATTGTCTCCGCCTCTCTATGAAGTGGTGCGAGAGTATAGATGTCAAAAGGGCTGGGCTGGCTCTTTTCAGCACGGCCTAGCCCGCCAATCAACAGCCCGTAGCACGGCCCGACCCGGTCAACGGCACAGCCCACAAAGCACGACCCGTGCCATGGGCAGAGGGAACGAGCACGGCCGGCTCACTGTGGGCTGACGCATCCATAACGGCAAAGAATGGTTAGTTTTTTTAAAATTTTCCATCCCCCCCAACAGCTATAAAACGGTATATAAAGGGTACTTCATGTCCTTTTCAATTTTACAAAGTCTATAAATACTCCAACCCTCCTATTCTCATTTTTCACTAATTTATACGATTCTTTCTCTATACACTCTCTAGCTCTCTCTCAAAGCATTCAACTCTTTCACTCTCTCTAAGAAGTTTTTGGAGGGCCAAAGATCAAGTCATCAAGAGACAAGTTTAAAGGGGGCTTAAAAAATTTAGAGGTATTTATATCATTTAAATTTGAGATTCAATATATATAAGTTTATAATATATTAAATTAACTCTCATTTTCTCCTCATTTCTTATATTAATTATCACAAAAGAAGGCTATTACTATTATTATTTTTAAAATTTTATTTTTTGAAATATGGCTGGACGATATTCTAGAAGATTTCCCATTTAGGGGGAAAAGAAGATTTTATTGAGTTAGAAGATGAAGTAGGTGATTTACCACCCCCCTTTCCTAGTAGTTCCCGTAAGCCATCAAAGAGGAATAGAACTTCAAAAGTTTTGGATATATATGATAGATTTGAAGTTGTTGAAGACGGAAAAAAAGTCCAAAAGGCAAAATGCAAATTTTGTAGTAAGATTTATAGTGCCGAATCCAAACAGGGTACCAACCATTTGTTAAGACATAGGCAAAAATGTTTAGCCTTACATAAGCCGACGGATGCAGGGGCCGGGGGGGGCCTGGTTCACAGACCCAAATTTCTACTACTGGTGGTAGTAGTAGTAGCAGTTTGGTTCTTTTTTCTTTTAATGCACAAAGTGATAGACAAAATCTTGTTAAAATGACTGTGTTATTCGAATTACTATTTTCGTTTTTTGAAAATGAGTTTTTTGAAGAATGGGTCCAAAAATACTATTAACCACAATTTCTTAGTATTTCAAGAAATACAGTTAGAAATAATGCTATTAGACTCTGGCAGGAAGAGAAGACAAATATTAAAAATTACATTGTAGAAATTCCTTGTAGAATAGTTATAACTACAGATCTATGGACTTCTAATGGGAGTGATAGTTATCTTTGTATTACTGCACATAACATAGATGCAAAATGGATTATTAATAAAAGAATAATTGGTTTTAGCTGTCTTGAATGGCCACACAATAGCACTAGAATAAGTATATTTATTTTGAAAAAACTAGATGAATACTATATTAAGGAAAAAGTTATATCTATAACTTTAGATAATGCCAGTAATAATATAGTGGCTATTGAACTAATGAGATTGCAGATGTCACTTTCAACTTTGTTAGATAGTTCAATCTTCCAACATAGATGTGTATGTCACATCTTAAATCTCATTGGAAAGGTTGGCTTAAAGCATATTGTAAGTTACACAGATGCTAGTAAAGACATTGCTAAATTTATTTTCTGGCCCACACAAAGAAGACAATTGTATGCCCAAATATGTGTGAAGCAATGTGTAGCAGCTATAAAAATACCGAAAGAGGTAAAACATAGATGGAATTTTATGTATGATTTGTTAAACAAGGCAAGTGACCGAAAAATAGTTTTGAATAAATTTTGTGCTTTCATGCACAAGATTTGTTGATGAGTGATGAACATTGGCAGTTGTGTGGTCATATAAGAGATTTATTAGAAGCTTCTTATACATTAAAATTATTTTTTTCCGGGATATATGACCCCACATCTAATGAAGCTTTAATGAAGCTTTTTCAAATTACTTTACAACTCAATAGATTTAGGGATCAATTTTTTACTGAATAACACTATTAGAAACATGGAAGAAAAATTTAATGAATATTGGAAAGAGGCTCAAATGACATTTTCTTTTGCTGCTGTATTTGATCCTAGGTAAAAATTAAGTGATGTAGAATTTTTTATTGATGGAATAAATAAAAATATGAATTATCAAGATTTAAATATTTCTTCAAATATAAGGGCAAAATTACAAGCACTTTTTCAATTTTATTGTGAGCAAATAGGTACAACTGGGGTTAGTATGAGCCTTTCAGAAGTCCAGCAAACAAGTGAAGCTGTGTGCGATGCGTGGTATTCTTCCTTATCCTCGGGCATGGCATCCAACTCAAGCTTAAGCAACATAGTAACGGAGTTATCATTCTATATTGACGTCGGTGTAATACGGGTGCAGGATGCATCTAGTTTTGACATTTTAGCCTGATGGAAGCAACAAGAAAGCATTTATACGGTGTTGGCCACTATGGCTCACGATCTATTGACTATTCCAATGTCTTTTGTAGTATCAGAATAGGCTTTTAGTGCAGGTGAACATGTGGTGGATGACAAAAGAATAAATCTAACTAAAGAAACAGAGGAGTGTTGTGTTTGCTTACAAGACTGGTATTTGGCAGATAAGAGGAAGCAAGAGTTGACAACAATGGAAGATTATGATCCAGCATAATACATTAGTGGACTACACATATGATTTTTTACTTTTTCCTCCATTGTAATTTATAAATATGTAAGTTTTTCATTCTTTTTATTTTTTTTTCTCTAAAAAGATTGTAAGGTTTTGAAGGTAATCCTATTTACAAACCTTCAAGAAGTTAAGATCCAAATGGTTCTCTTCTCAGTGGAGTAGGTCGAGTTTGATCGAACCACTTAAATATCTTTATTATTCTCCGTGCTTGCGTTCTAATTTTTAATTTTAATACCGAAAAGTTAAAAAAAAAATATTTGAAAAAAGAAATTAAAGAGGCACGACGAGCATACCTGGCATGGCCCAGCCCGCTCTAGGCACGGCAAGCATGCCTAGCATGGCCTAGCCCGGCCCGTTTGACATGCTTATGTGAGAGGTACTGCTTGGCACCCATTTGTGACTCGCAAGTTGCCTCAACAAGTTGATGGTTCTGGTGGAAGAGTTCGGTTAGGCATTTCGTCAAATAAGTGGAGGAGTTAGCGGAATAGAGTACGTCCACGATGTAAATCACGTCGTCGTTGCCATAAAGGACGTATCAGTGGAATCGTTGGGTATATGTCCCACATTGAAAACATGCTAGTCTTGATCTTGGGTATATGAGTGTGACATGGCTCTTAACTCCGCATAAGGCCTCTAAAAACCATGCGGCATGATTTGGGATGGACTGCCATGAGTGAAAGCAGACAATAACATATGGATAGCGGGCCGGGTCATTACACATAGTATCCATATGAGCGCTTTCTCTCTTATCACTTTCTCTGAATCGATGTCTGTTACAAATGCAAGAAAGAAAGCTTTATGACTCGTAGGGCCTATTGAGATGCTCTAGTAAAAAAAAATGCAAGGCTCTTAATTAATACATGAAGAAGAGCATTGGATATGCGAAAGACATTGATCGATTTGAAGTGTTCCATTCTCTATCTCTACCATTTTGATGGTTATTATCTGCAATGTGATTATAAATGAGATTTTTTTCTGGATAAGAGGTTTTATGGGATATTGTTCTATAAAGTGATTGTTTGTTGTAATGGAATGTTATGTTTGTTCCTCCTGTAATGAATTTATAAATAATTCTTCCCTTTGATTCAGTTAAAGCAGGCATTAGGCATTAGTTTTTATGGCATTTTGTATTGTTCAGACCTAGAAGGACAGGAAGTAATGAGTTGCTAGTATTTAAGAGCTGGAAGGGAGAAAGTAATGACTTGCTAGTATTTAAGAGCTGGAAGGGCAGGAAGAAATCTCCAAAAATCTACTTCGCTTGCTTTTTCTCTGCAAAAGTTCATATGCTCCGGAAGATGCTTGACCAAGTGCCAAGATGTGGAGCGGTCAAGAATCGCTCCCATTACCTGCCAAGATGTTATCGTCGCTGCCTTTCTCTGAAGTGGTGGGAGAGGTATTGCTTGGCAACCATTTGTCACTTGAAAGTTTCCTTAACAAGTCGGTGGTTCTGGTTGAAGAAGAGTGCAGTCAGGCATTTCGTCGAATAGGTGGTGGGGTTAGTGGAATAGAGTACACCCACGATGTAAATCACGTCGTCGTTGCCATAAAGGATGTATCAGTGGAATTGTTGTAGAGGAACTAAACGCAGATTGCTTTCTGGCGGGCTCAATATTCCTTTACAAATATGGGAAGAGAAAAGGTTTTGAGCGCGGGAAAATAAGCGGCTTTTGTTTTGTTGATGAAATTCTTATTTATGCAAAATCCCTTGCACCTTTTTTTTTTTATTTTCTGCAAACCCGTTTCTTGGAAGAAATTGAGTGGGCAGCTGACGAGGGCTTTCTATCAATGTGGCATCAACCGGTTCCACAATAGAGGATCCAGACTCGAGAGGGAAATCCAGAAAGTAGGGATTCAAAGCATTTGATTTCGAAAATACCGAGCATTTGGAATGCTGGGGAGTTGTCCAGCATCTCGGGGTTTCCGAAATGTCGAGGTATCAGGGAGAGTTCCATACATATTTCAGATTTGCAACGGTCTTATTCTCCTTGAGGATTGAAGCAAAAAATCAGTGGTAAAATTCATTTTTCTGATCTTCTTCTATTCTACATTCTCTATTTTCATGATTTTTTTTCATTTCCATCCTCATTTGTCAATATTCAAAGGACGTTATGTTGTGGGCTTGATTAATGAAAATCTTAAAATGGAGCAAAGGGTTTTCATTGGGGGTTGAAGATGTTTTTCAGATTTTTTTTGTAAAATAGGATTTTGATGAAAGAACTAAAATAGGGTTTTGAATCAAATAAGGTTATGAAATGGGCATAGAAAGGCATGAAGGTTTGCAAATAGGATTGCATTTTTATCTATAGCAAAGAGTTCTAATCGGGGGTTGCGGAGTGATGGAGGAGTTCATGTGTCTAAAAGGTTTGGATTGTATTGGGCCATCTCTGGCTTTTGGAGTGGGTTCCTTTTTAGATTTTAATATTTCTTCTTCAAGAGGACAACTACAACCATGGTGTGCAAAACCAAACAGGCCTGAAGAAAATTTTCATTTTTGTTGGTCCTGGGCAGATATCTTATCCCCTAACCAGAATCTTCTTTCCCCCACCATTAAAACTCAGTTGCTTCATTGAATGAACTATGCAGCTCAGTTGTCATATGGAAAGATCAGATATGTAGACATATTTGTCTTTATATTGATATAACTCTGTTTTATGCTTTCAGCATATAAAATAGAGAAACTTGGGTGAAATTAAACATTGCCATGCTCTTGGCATAACCACAGAAATAAATACAAACCAACCAACATATTTGATGTTGTAATCCTAGCTTCAAACATATTTTATTGAGAAGTTTCAAAGACTTATATGGATGATTCCAATGTAAAGCAAAGCACACAGATTAGTGACTCATCCCATCAAAGTGGGTGAAGTTCTTGGAATTGAAGTTTTTTAAAATAACCTTGTATTTAATAATCTTCCACCTTTTATAGTTCATTAAACATTGTGCCATTGTGCCTATAGATGTGCACTATTTATAGTTTTTATTGTTCATAGATATGTTGGTTTTCTATGAAGATGTTGCAGTACAATTCCTATTTTTAATCCCATATCTATCAACCTAGTAGTTGTTCTTACTTTTTCTTGTGCATTGACATCTCCTAATGATCATGAACTGACCGCTTTTGGTGGTTTTGCTGGTAGTTATATGAAAATGTGTAAAATGCGTTAGGAATATTTTGGTTTTAGGCGGTATATGTTGTAGCCTAACACTAAATTGGGCAAATATGGCTTGAATGAATGGTTACTGTCGTGACTCCGAATTGGAGTTTGGCTAAGGACAGTCCCTAATTCGGGATCGCGGCGGCGCACACATGGAACAAGGATCGATCGCTTGTCCATGTACGCGATTTCCCATAGGTTTCCATGATGAGGATTCCATGACAATAAACCTCAAAACAAACATGAACACATTTGTGGAAGCGTGTAGCAAATCACGTGAAACTTACATACACACAAAAAAATCATAAGACATAATGTCAAGAGGGAGAGATGTAACCTGTAGCATTCCCACGATAGTTTAAGGTTTAATATTTACACAAAAGTAAATTAAGTTAAGTTTATACAGTCCCATAAGTAAGAAGCCAACATAGGCCAATGCACCCACAACATAAACCCAAAAGATGTAAACAGTCCCCAAAAGATGTTCTGCAGCTCATGGTCCCACCTGTGACGCCCCAGAGTCCCACATCGACTATAGAGAGGAAAGTGAATGGGGTTATATGTAGAGCTTACACCCTTATCTTGCATGAGGCCTTTTGATGGGTTGAAGCCCATCAGAAGCAAAACCATGAGGCCGGTGGGCCAAAGCGGACAATATCATGCATAGGTATGGGGTGGGGCGTTACAAATGGTATCAGAGCCGACTCTCGACTAGTTCGAGTGTGGGTCCCCTGCCGTGGTCTGGTGCAAGTGGGCGGGTCTCCATGTGGGCGGACCAAGAGGGCTGGCAGGCTACAGAGACTGGCAGGCTACTGCACAGGGATGTGCAGCCTTAAGGAGGGTGGATTGTGACGCCCCGGAGTCCCACATCGACTATAGAGAGGAAAGTGAATGGGGTTATATGTAGAGCTTACACCCTTACCTTACATGAGGCCTTTTGATGGGTTGAAGCCCATCAGAAGCAAAACCGTGAGGCCGGTGGGCCAAAGTGGACAATATCATGCATGGGTATGGGGTGGGGCGTTACACCACCCGATGTCTAGATGACATCGTCGGGCTGCCACCCTCTATTATGCGATGGCTCAACCGCCTCTTCTGCACGCTCCTCCTCAAAGGCAACGTAGCCTACACCTGGGCAACAAGTTAAAACGAATCAAACACGACGATTTGGCAAGTGAATAATATAGACATTTGAGCATGCAATTCATATATATATATATATATATAAGTTGAATTTGAATAAAACATGGTTTAATTGAATTTGGAAATTCATAGTAAATACAAGGCTAAAATTACTAACAATTGGTTACAAGTTACAAATAGAAATCTAAAGAGTACTTAACAAATATATAAATGGCAAGACCACGTTGAGCCCATCCTTCTCCATCATACTAAATGATGAGAGCAAACAAGAAAATGCAATATCAAACACCACACAAGGTGGTTGGGGCAAGTAAGTAATGTAGATATATCCATTATAACTGGGCATCTAGCAATAGGTCCGGCCACGGAATTGAAAAACATGTACAAGCAAGATAACTAGTCTGCAGACAGGGCAAGAATTTTAAGGACCTTAAGCTAGCTAATCAGGCTGATGAGGTAGTCCAAGTTCAGTGGTACCTACTCAAAACCATGAAAACATGCTATGAAAATACATTTACAAGACTTGTCATGAAAAAAGGGAAATTTCTTGGCAAGATAAACACGACAAGCATAAGTTAATTACATGTAAAAGCATGAAAAGTAGTTCCTTCAAAGGTTCCTTAATCAAGAGTTTTCAAGAAAGCAAGACTCATTTGGCTTTGAGAATAATTCAGTAAAATATGGTATTTATAGGTGAAAACGGTTACATGCTTGTACAATTCTCACTTGACCTTTGGTTTTCAAAATGAACACACAAACATATGCTAAGACCGCATCGATTGACGCCTTGTGTATTTGAAACTCAACTGTCAGTTTTTAGAAATAAGTTGGTGCCCCTGAAGCTAAATGACAATCCAAGTTTTAAGTGCACAATATCAAGTTAAAAGCCCTTAACATATCCTTGGTTTTATCTCCTTGGTTTTATCCCCACAAAAATCCCACCAAAAAGTCCCATTTTTAAACTCTGGGTCAGCAGTCGGCTAACCGCCAGCTGACTTTCTGACCCCCTAACACAAAACTTGGGTCATGGATAATCTGGCTGACCAGGGGTCGGTCACCTCTCGGTCACTGGTCTATTAGTCGACCACTGACAGCCAGCTGACCAACTTCTTGCGGAAGTCTTAGTTTCATATTCTGTTTCAGCCAAAACATTTCCCCCTTTCAAATTCTTTCTTTCCTTGGCATTCTCCTGCACCCAGAGCCTACATACTCTCCAGAACTCCATCAATCCACAAATTCAACACAAAAACCCTCCATTTCTCCAAAACTTCCATTCCCAAAACATGAACTTCAAGAAAACAAAAATCAAGAATTAACTGGAAGCTTTATAGAAGTTGAGACAGAATTCACTAGAAATCACATTGGAAATGTACATGCAAGCTTATATAGATGATACAAATAACAAGACTAGTTAATAAACATGTTCAATTGAACATGAGATATATGAAAACATGAACAATGCAACTAAATACTCAAAATACATAGCATGCACAACATAGCTAGATTAATTACTTGCCTTCCCAATAGCAAGATCAATTCACTCCCAAGAATCCATCTCAACAGCTAGAGAACCAATCTACAAAAGCTCCAAAAGAAATCCTCAAAATCCCTCAAAATTTGAAAACCATGGAACCATTTCAAAAGAGGTTTTGCATGTGTGAAATTGGAAATCTAAAGGACCTAATAAAACCATAAATGGAAGCTGAAATCCTTCACTGACCTGCAACTGTCCTAACTAGGAAGAAACAAAGGAAAGAGATGGTTGTCCAACTGGAATTACAAAAAAAACTGTGCTTGATGAGTAGCTAGCAAGGAGAGTAAAGAGCAGAAAAATGAGTTCTTCTCTGGGTTTTGAAGCCCCTAAATCTGGGAATGAAGTTTTGAACGAGAGTGAGGGAAAGAAGGAGTCTAAGTTGAGTTTAAGTGGGAAGTGAGCCCCATGAGGGTCTAAACTTCAAGTGATTGGAAACCCCACCCGCGGGCCTCGGACGCGATCGATGAAGAAGGAAGAATTGTTCCTTGAAATATCAAGTTTCTGGAAGACATATATTTCACATGGTTTGGAGTCTTAATCGTGCACAAATTTGAGTGTGAAAAGACTGTTTTGCCATTTTGGCTAAAAACTGGGTTTCAAGGCTTTGGACATGGGCGAAAAGAATACGAAAGTTGTTGGTAATAATAAGATCTATCAAAAGGAATAAAATTTAGAATTTTTTGAAATGAAGAATCAACAACACCCCCCCCCCCCCCCCCACACACACACACACACACACACACACTTACATGAGTAACCCAAGGCATCCCTGGCCGTTTAAGACTAAATCCAAACGCTCTCAAAATTCCCCAAAGCTATATTTAAAGACTAAATAAATCCACACTCTAATTCCCACAACAACTGATCCCACTTAAAAGAATAATCGCCCACTTAATTTACACTAATCGCAAGAAATTTGGGTTAGGGTCTTACAGTTACTGAGATCTAGAACACTACCAATTCATGCAAACACATGAATTTTATTTTCTATCATCGTCTTTTTTTTTCTCCCCAATTTATTTTTTACTTTGAGCAGAAGCTTCTTTTAGGATTTTCTTCTTTCAAGTCTTGTTGTTGACCCATCTTGAAGTTTCCCATTAATGGTGTCGCAAGGAGTTCATTTTCACATGGATTATTAAATTTTTTTTTTGTTGGACTACACATTAAGATTTTAAGCCTAGAGGTTATCAAAAAACCTTTCTAAGTCTAAATGGCCTTAACTTTAGCATCATCTTATACTCAATTTATGTTCTATATCCATTATACCATGGCTTGGAATGGCTTTTTCCTTGTCTTTTCAATTTTGTTTTCTCCAATGGAACTAGGGTCTCTTTGAAGTAAGAGGAAAGTATTGAGGATACTAACCCTTTTCTCTATTTGAGTGTGTGTGTGTGTGTGTGTAGGAAGAATGAGAGATATATAGCATTTGAGATGTGTGAGGGAAGAATGAGAGATAAATAGCATTTGAGATATATAGACAAATGTCAAGGACTATATGGTTGTTTGAAGATTGAAGAACAATCTTCAAGTTATATCATTCTTTGAGCTGATTTCTAGTAGAAAATGTTATATTTGATACATGGTGTGTTGATTTTACTATTTGTCCTTATTCAAATAGAGTGTTATACAAAGAATGTGATAGCCAGAGGTTTGATTGGAAGACTTCGTTTTCTATTTTTTTAAGACACACATTATACAACTAGATAACATGATCTTTGTTTATATATATATATATATCTATATATATCTTTGATGGCTTTACCATAATTGAATATTCTATTTGTATGTATGATTATTGTAAAATGTAATTTGTGCTAGTACATGTGCTTCGGATCATTTTTATTTGTGGAAACAACGTTTAATGGAAGGTATTAATGAAAGAACTTGCTTGTCCCAGATGGGTGTCGGAACTAAACTCGCCGAGAACCTTATACGTTCCGGTGTGAGGTAAACCTATGAACTCGCTGCGAATGCTCTCAGATCTACTGGATGATCAAAAGTAAGGGTTCTCATCTCCCTTAAATTGTAACGCCCCAATTCTGAATTCCGAGTTTACGAGCAAGGTATCCGAATTTGGCATGCTACTTCTCGAATATACCGGGAATTTTTAAGATCATAGGTTCACAATGAGGTCTAATTTAAAACTTTTTACCAAGATATGAGGTCAACAATTAAATGCGGAAGCATATAAAAAATAACGAAAGCAATATTAGATAAGTGCGGAAACAAATAAGGTATCAACTCCATAAGGCAAATGTACAGCAAGGCATAAGTCTAAGCTTTCTCACAGTGTAAAGTAATAATGTGTACAAACCATATGAATCCCCCCTGCTCACAACATGTCACTCAAACCCAAAACCAAGGAATCACTCATGCCCTAATACTGGAACTCTAGCCTCCGACCCAACCTCATGATCTGCCGGTCCCCACCCATACTCATTGGTACAGGCGCCTTAAGGAGCGCGTCACCTTCGAAATCGGGATTGGGGTCGGTGACAGTACCTTAGTTACAAATGATGGGTCGAATCTAAGGATCTGGCATGCACAGTATACAAGTAACATAGGATGTATGTATCAAAAAAGAATAGAAAGGATAATAAGATCATAAGAGTAACAAGGTACAATACTAAGCAATCGTGCAATGCATAACAATAAGGATCAATATGAAAGGAAAGCAATCTAAATCACCATTTAACAATATGGCACATTCACGTGAGCTTGCCACCGCGGGATATTATGTTGCGACGCTCCCATATTGAAAACCAGTTGTGGTAGGAAAATAGTACATTGCAAGGGATGATAATTCCCGCCAAATGAAACAAAACCCTAAGAAGTATATATGCGTTACTGGATTTTTCCGTTTGCGAATGTATATATACCCGTATATGCCATTTTCGGAGTCTGTCGGTCGCGAATAAAACATATAATACTGGAGTCTGCAGGCCATCTAATCATTGCTCATCATGATGGCCGACCGAACAATACATAGCTCCCACCAAGGATGATAAGTCCAAGGCTAAGCTTTTAACAATCGAGTGACTGTCCTGCGCCGACTCAAGGAACCAAGTAAATGTCTGTGTCTGGCTAGGCTATCCTTGCTTGAGTAAGGTCAACTTATATCAATACAAGGTCCACTATCTATATCCAATCCATATACAACATCCATAGTCCATATCCAACAGCGAATCAGCGGCCATGATATCCACAATGTCATGATCTTAGTCCATTTCCATCACAATCCAAATCTTGCATTATTCATTCCATTGCCCATTGATAAATGAGTGTCTAAGTCATCATCACAGTCCTCTTCTCTAAGGTTATTACATCCATCCATTCCTTAGGCCATAATATGGCCTGCCTAGCCACAGACTCGGGTTAAGTGATCTCCATTCATATTCTGGGTCACCACTAGAAAATCTTTGTTCTGGTCCTCAAAATTTCATTTTATCAACATGTCTAAACAATGAATACAAACAAGAGTAAACAGTAATAAAGAACGCCTAACATATCTACACAATCTATGCCAATTAATGAAAGAAGATTAAGGGTCCATCCTAGGTCATGACCCTCTTTTCAGGTCCAGGTCCAAGTCCATGTCAGCCAAATTAATAATTAAATGAAGTCTCAGATGTCAAGGCATGTTCATTTGGTGTTTCTGAAGTTACGGGCATCTTCAACGGTGCTTAAGGGTTGAATCGAAATCCACTTAATACAGTAGACCCTACTTTGGTGGCCCCCATGAGTCAAGGTTAAGCCAAACTCTTGACTCATGCTTGGCATATCGTTAGAATTCCACATGGAAAGTCAATGGGCCCACAATAGAGCACATCATCAAAAACTCAGATTCTGGAATTCACAGTGTGTAGTGCATCCAGTTGACATCCTCCAAGGGTGGTCGACTGGATGCACTGAGAAGATAGGAAATATGTCTCCCAGGTCGACATCAAGTCTAGTGTACCCGATTGGCATCTTGGGTACACTAGTCGATTGCATACACATGAATCCTAAGGACATTAACCTGGCAGGCAGGTTTCCAGTCTGAAGTTCTGCAGTGTATCCGGTCAACATCCTCCAAGGGTGGTCAACCAGATACACATGAAAGGCTGTGAACTGGTCTGTCCTTCATTCTGGGCAGTGTACCCCATCGACATCTCGGCTAGAACAGTCAACCGGATATAATGAATTTCAGAGACTGAGAGACAAACGAGCTCTTAGTTATTTCGTGAGTTTCACTGTGTATCCGGTCAGCATCCTTCAAGGTTGGTCGACCGGGTACACACATAATTCAATTTTTTAGATTTATGCAACTTTTCCAATTTACTTTAATTTTCATAAAAAAACATACAGTCTCATCTCCAATCATCATAAAACCAAACATAAACATCAAAACTCCTCTAACCATTACAAACCCATCATTAATTGGGCCATTGATCTTCCAAATGGGAAATCCCATCCACCAATGCCCAAAATTCATAAAACAAGGGTTAAAAGACAGATCTATGCAATCAACATGCATCTATGAATTAAATTACAAAATCAAACAAGGAAATCATGCATTCTGCGCTAAGTAAGTATTTTGTACTTGCCTCAACTCCAATTGCAAGGTTTCTAGGCTTCAAATAAGAGATTCAAGCCCCAAATCTAAGATTCAAAGCTCTAATGGCTTCCAATCTCTCTAATAGTCCCAAAACTCATATCTAGATAGATCTACAACTCCTAAACCCAAATCCACAAGAGAATTGCAGAAGGGAAATGGGATTCTAGAGAGAGAAAAGGAATTTCATGGAAATTGAGCTAGAAAAAGGGAATTGCCTCATCTTGTAGAGAAATGAGAGATCTTGGAGATGAGAGAGATCCTCTAGAGAGATGATAAAAGTAGCTTGTAGGAATTCCTTCTTCTTTGTTGTAGGAAACCTTATATCTAGGTTTCAAGAGAGAGAGTTGGAGGAAAAACTTGGAGGGAAGAGAGAAATGAGAGGGAAAGGAGAGAATTGGAGGGAAAATGGGAGAGAAGAGAGAGCTCATTTGGGATGGGGAGGGGGTTTTCTTTTATAGATTTGTGTTGAAAAGGAAATGATCAACATGCCCTTTGGTTTAGTTTTAGTTTAAGATGAGTACATGGGCTATTTGGGTATTTTAGGTTTAGTTTGCAAATTCTCAAATGAAATCCCATCCTATTAGTTCTAATTACTTCTAGGTGCCTCTAACCAACTAAAAAACTATTTAAAGTCCATCTAAGGACTTATAGGTTCTATAAATCACAAAAGAGACTAATTGCTAGAAAGTAGGCTAAAAATCTTAGAAAGACTAAACTACCCTTATTAACCCCTATTAATTAGTATAAGTAGATATCATATAGTATAATTAGAGCAATTCAAATAAAAGTGAGGGTTCAGAAGGGGTGGGGCCTCACATAAATAGAGCTATCCCTAGGAGTTACAACTCTATTCGAACTCTACCTTTCATGGAATCCCACATCTCCTGACCAATATGGGAAGTTTGTCAAAGTGGGAGTTTGAACTTGATCCAAACTCTACCACTAAGAGTTTGATCATTATCTAACTCAACCAGATCAAGACTTGTTGAGAGTTTATCCTTGTAAAACCGCCGGGCTCCATTTGGCGTGGGCACCATGACGGTTGGGTCTGTGTGCGTTTAACGGTTCGGATCTTGCGATAAGGTTGTGGATCATCGGGATCTAGGACCAACATGTCATTTCAATTGGTATCAGAGCTCGGTCTGTCTGCATTTGACGGTTTGGACCTTGTGATAAGGCCGTGGGTTGCCGGGTGTTGGAAGTAGATGGGCCTCGTGGATAAGTTTTCAAAACTTTTTGACCCACTTGACTCAGGGATCAAGTACCCATAAGGCCATTAAACCACATCCAGGATGCAATCCCTCCATCTCATCAATCATGTACAACAATATAACCTATCTAAAAGACAGTAACCAGCAACACCATGCAACAAAATAATCCACAACAAATAAAGAAGCAATTATACCTTTGGAGTCCGGTAGTGCTCTAATGAAGAAGAAGACAATTAAGTTGATCAAGAACTCTTCTTGAAGCAATTTGAAATCTCCAAGACCTTGTTGTCTTCCACGCTATGACCCGCTATCAGATCTCTTTTCTCAAGAAGATTGGTGAAAACTTCAAGAGAAAACCCAACTAGAAACTCCAAGGAACTAGAAGGGAACTAAAAGAGAGAGATGACTTGTGCAACACTTGCACAAAAGGGGGCTGGGCGTGCTCTCCAAAAGGTGGACGTCTAAGAGGGGTTGGATCCCCTTATATAGCCTCTCAAAACTCCTCTTTTCTTATTTGAAATAGAAGTCTAACTCCCATTACAAATTAGTAACTTTCTCCCTTTTCTAATTACTATAGAAGTCTCATTTCCATAACAATTAGTAAGCATACTATTACCACTATTAGAAGTCCTACTTCAAATAGAAATAGTAACTTTCTAATTCCTTCCTCTTAGAGTTCAAGTAGGATTAGTATCTTTCTAATAACTTGGGCTAGTGTGGGGACTACTAGGGATTCCATAGAAAGCTGGTTCCAACTGGGACACCTCGACCTCACATCTCATGTGCAATCCAGGCCCACAGTTAATTGCAAATAACACCACTATATAAATGCAATTGCACTCCAATCTTAGGAATAAATTACAAAGAAGACCCTAAACTTCCCAATTACCACAAGTGGGCCCCTCTGTCAATATCAATGGATCAATTGGATCAAACCTGTCTCTTCCAATCTTAGATCCACATCTTATTATCCTTGAGCCCCAATTAATCACAGTGATCATCAGTACCATCCAATTAACTCTTAATTGAGATGGGTGCACACTTAATAATGACAAATCCATTAATTGGCACAAGGGGATAATATAGATAGATTCCATCTCGACCATTCAATGTTCCCACAGTCCTACTGCCACGTACCCAAAACACCGAGGTGTTGACCTATAGTTGGCCTCACTCATTGGTGAATCAAAGCAAATGAATAGATAGAAACTTGAGTTCATCAATGTCTCATGATCAAGAGCCTATTGTTAGGAATTATGCGAGCAGACCTTAAACTTGAGACAGTATTCCATAAGGTGCTTCTCATGGTCCTTCAATACATCCAATGTACCAGCACTGTGATCCAGAATCTTACATTCTGATGATCGAGATAAATCACACTATCTGATAGTGATCAAAGTGTTGCAAACTTATCAGATGAGAAGCCCAGTCTCATCACTGGTTGTGAAAATATTTAAGTATAAGATTTGTGACATGTATCTCCTATGTGTGGATCTCATCCATACACATATATTACATCTAATATACTAATGGAACCCGGTTCATCTCATGAACCATCATGTCATATGTATCGGCCATGTGCACTAAGTAATAAAACATCATTCATCTCATGAAAGGAAAGCATGACTTTATTGATAAACAAAGAAATTAATCAATTTATTACATCAATTGATGGATTGAGTCCATACAATCTAACAACGTGATCTAGGACCAGCAAGTTCTTTTAATTGGTATCAAAGCGATGGTTGAAAAATTATGTGGCTCGACTGCCATGGGGCCCACGCTAGATCGAGTCCGGCGGTTTGCTACGAATGAACTCCCAACAAATCTTGATCTGGTTGAGTAAGATAAAGATCAAACTCTTGGTGGTACAGTTTGGATCAAGTTCAGATTCTCGGTTTGGCAGACTTCCCATGCTGGTAAGGAGATGTGGGATTCCAAGAGAGGTAGAGTCTGGATAGAGTTGTAACTCCTAGGGATTGGTCTATTTAAGGGAGATGGGAACCCTTGCTCTCGATCATCCAGTAGATTTAAGAGCATTCGCAGTGAGTTCGCAGATTTACCTCATACCGAAATGCACAAGGCTCTCGGTGAGTTCGGTTCCAACACCCATCTAAGACCAATAAGTTCTTAAAATTGGTATCTGAGCTCAGTCTGTGTGCATTTGATGGTTCAAATCTTGCGATAAGGTTGTGGATCGCGGGGATCTAGGACTAGCTAGTTCTTTCAATTAATTTTTCGCAACTGTTAGCTAGTTTTTATTGTGATAATGTTGAAACAGGAATCTGTGGAATCATTATCTTTTCTATCTTTAGTTTTTTTCACCGAGATCAGTTTTGAATGGCTCTTATAGTTACATGATGCTTACAAAAAAATCTTTTTACTTGTGCAAGAATAGAGTTAGACAAAAGTATTTTAATATTTGCATTAGTCACTATGGTAGCTGTATGTGTGAGTTAATTATGTTATGGATAGCCTTAGAGGAGGAAAGACCAAGAAAAAAGCGTCGCATTTCATGATTCTCGGGTGACGCATGGGTGAAAGAACTCTTGTCTAGTGCGGGCCCTCAGTGCCGTGAGAACCTCCATATGAATCCAAATTGTTTCTCTATATTGAGTGACACTTTTATGCAGCGCAATCTTGTTCGAAGAAGACGTGTTTTGTTAATTGATGAGCAATTAGCGATGTTTCCACATATATAGGCACACAATATTATAAATTGAATAACAACAAATAGATTTAACCATTCAAGTGAAACTGATAGTCGTTATTTTCATTAAGTCCTGAATGTAATTTGCAAGATCTATCTGGATTACATTTTTATTCTAGAAACTGCTTTAGTTCCACACCAGATCCAATTGAATAATCGATTCTATCCATATCTTAAGGTTATCCCCTTAAATATTTACACATTTGTACTTTCATCAACTGTTATTCACGTATCTATGTTAACCCCTTTGCTAAATATTTTTATTCACTCAATAGGATTGCACATTGATGTGACACATATACCTTCTCATGTTCCATTTTCAATGCAAGCCATGTATCAAAATAGAAAATGATTTCTATCTCAAAAATGCCTTATGGCAAGTGGACTTGATATGAAATTTCATTATGTAGTTGCAAGTTGGGAAGGTTTTGCATCGGGTGCTACTGTGCTTTGGTCTACAATGAACAGAAGAGATAGGCTTATAGTGTCAGATGGTAATCAAGTCGAATAAATAATATAATTGTGCATTGGTATAAGTTAAATGCTCATTAACTATGGCCTTCATTTATTAATGATTATTTTAATTCAGAACTATAGGCAAATTTTATCTAGTTGATGCTGGGTACGGTAATGCACTAGGGTTCTTGACACCATTTAGAGGCGTTCATTATCATTTGAAAGTATTTAGCAACAATTGTTCTCCAATAAATGTAAAAGAGCTCTATAATTCGCGTCACTCATCATTGCGTACTACAATAGAGCGGGTATTCGCTGTGTTAAAAAATGTCTTTCAAATTTTGAAAGTATCACGTGAGTATTCATTTATGACCCAACGAGATATTGTGATTGCATGTTGTGTTCTTCACAACCATATTTGTCACGACCCGGGCCCGAGCCGAGCCGTGATTATCATACTTACTCCCGTAAACCCCGAATTAACCGAAGTTAAAACGAGATCCACAAGGGATATCAATCACAAGAACCTGTCAAATGTAAAACTTTTGCGGAAAACAATATATATTTGACACCAACAATTCATCAATTACATGTATACAAAAAGAAAGTCTTTATACATGTATTGCTTTCAATATACATTTGCCAAAAATGCTGCATATACAAAATTATTATGCAGACAACCATTAATTACAGTCCAAAAAGAATATTAATCACACTCCCAAAATGAATCTTAACAGTTTATCAAAATGTTCCAATCGCACTCGGATACCAAGTCAAACGGTATCCCGCCGATTCCATTCTATCAATCCTCCTGGAGGAACCGGAGCGGTCTCCTCCGCTGGCGCCGGGGGCGCTGCAGTGCCGGCAGGGGCAATCTGGCCTGTAATGCCATCAATAACACTAATGAACACGACGGTTCAACAATGTATAAACAATTCTTGCAATAAAGTATATCAATACATCCATATTGCAATAACGACAATTTCAATGCTAGAGTAATCTAGACAATTCTACAACGACAATAATAGACAATGACAGTATACGTGTACCAATTGGCAACTACCATAGCATTCTTAAATTGTATTTCATTCAATTCATTACCATCTTCCCTAAAAGGAAGGCTTCAATCAATATCCTAAGATATGATCGGGATTTATTCATTTACCATCTCCCCTCAAAGGGAGGCTTCAATCACTACCCGAAGGTATGATCGGATATATATATAAGTGGGACTTACCAGTGTCCGGGCCAGGGACACTAGCATCACCACGGAGCTCCGGAACACCCCCAATACCATCTGCTGCAGCAGGATTAGTCACTCATTATTCATTGAACTCACTTGGAGTTCTAATACAATCGCTAGGTAGTGCCAGACTCAATGATCAATAACAGTCAGTGAGAAATCCTTTTTAAGGGTCCAATTAAACTCAATGCTTCCCTTCACGACAAAGGAAAGGAATGACAATGACATCAATCTCATTAGATTGCTCACAATGACACAATGAGAGTAACATTAACCATACATGGTTTTACTCAACCCCATCTCAATCCTATCTCAATCCTAAACAACCATTCGGGTGTAACCGTTAATTTCCAAATGCACGTGTTATTTACGATGGACATCACGTTTGTGTTTTTAGTGTGTGCATTTCAAGTCCCCTTAGTTAACACCCATGGAGCTTAGGCAATTGTCAATTATAGTTCACTCAAGGAACCCCTTTTTCTTCCCTTTAAAACACCATTAATTCCTCATAGTTTGACTAACCCATGATTAGTCTTAAACTAATCGGGAACGCATTTATACTTAAGAGTCATAGTCCAATTTCTCGTAAAAATCCAAAACTCGAAATTCACCCTCGGACCGTTAGGTCCGATCGATTAGCCAAAATTTTCACTAAATAATGTACCTGGGCCAGCAACAGGTTGGCTCGAGCGGACCCACTGTTCGCTCGAGCGGACCCCAGGCAGAACACTGTTCGCTCGAGCCAACTCATTGTTCGCTCGAGCGAACGCACACAGCACCTCGTTCGCTCGAGCGAACTAAATGTTTGCTCGAGCGAACCCCTGCAAAAACCCATTTCGCCCCAAACAGAGCCTTGCTCGCTCGAGCGAACCTCCAGTCCGCTCGAGCGAACCGTGCAGAATTCCAACCCGAATTCTGTGCAGTTCACTCTTCTTCTTCACTCCTTCCTTAATCACATTTTCTACACCCTGCATGGTAAATGGAACCTCCTGTTCCCCCTCATGCATCATCCATTCACTTTCATTCACAATCACACTTCTAAACATCCATTAATAACATCATTTAAACATTCATAACAAATCCAAAATCCATGTAAAATGCATAAAACCATGGCAAATCTATGAACAATTACCATGAACAACTATAATGATTAATATTAATCACAAGCAAGGTTTATACTTGCCTTATTGGAAGCTATTAGCCAAACTCCTCTTTTGTCTTGGTTTGGCTTGAGATTAAAAATTCCCAAACTTCAAACCCTAATCACAAAGACATCCAAATGAACTCCCATGAGTCATTGGTGCTAGGAATCATTACTTAATCACTAGTAGACTTGGGAAATCACAAAGGAAGGTCACCTACTTACTTGTAACTCCAAAGAAATGGGTTCCCAAGCTTTCTCTCAAACTCTATACTTCTCAACAATGGTGGAGATGCTTGGGGAAGAAGATGAAGATGATGCTCCCTTCTTCAAAGACCACTCAATCACTCACTAGCTCTCTCTCTCAACAAGAGGAATGGAAGAGGAAAAGAGGGAAAATGCTCTAGGGTTTTTCTCCCTTGCAATGGAAATGAAGAATGAGCCGATTCCTCTCTCATTTCATTCTAATATAGCCCTCTTCACACCAAAACCCCTTCTCATTTGTTTTATTTACATTTTGAGTCAAATGAGGCTCCACTTGGCCCATTTGAGGTCAAATGGAATCGTGTTTATTATGAAAGTTGACGTACTCTTCGAGATACACACGTTGGTATCAAGAATTTCCGTATTTGACGAAATACGTATAAATTCGTATTTACGAAAAAGCCCTTAGTTCACCTTGTTTGAGTCTATACTCATTTTAATCCATTCAATTTCCTTCAAATCCATTTCATTAGGCTTAATATATCATTTGAGACTGATTTGTCCCTCTTTGGTCATTAACCTTAGTTAATCCAATTATCCATGCTTAATTGGCATTAATCACAATTAATTAGCCTTAATTACGTTTAGTTTGGGTCGGGGTGTAACAATATTGCTGTGAACAGCGTTGGAGATGAATTACTTGAGATATTTTGAATGGCTCCAAATTCACTAGGAATTGATCCTCAATTGACCATGGAAAGAGATAAGATGATGGTTCCAAGGTGGACTAGAGATACTTGGATTGCATTTCGAGACTCCATAGCAAAGCATATGTGGTTAGACTATGAGTTGCAAGTACAAGATGATCAACAACCATAAAAGGGGAAATGACATTAAAAAAAGTTGGTCATTTTTTTGGTATATTTGTAAATGGTCATATCATGTGAAAAGAGATGTTCTTGTCTTAGTGGAGGATAGTTAAATTTCATCTTTTGATATTAGCACATGAATTTTGGAGTGTATATGAAATGGGTTTTACTTTGTGACATGGGGTTTATATATAGTTGTAATACATCACAAGTTATAGTAGTTTATAAGTTCCAATATATTTTTGTTTACTTTTTATTTTGCCTTACTATATTTGTGGTGCACATTATATGCTTGAAGTTTTAATAGGACAGTGAAGGAGAGAGAATTACCATTGGGACCAAAAAAAAGAAAGGGTCCTAATGGATATGCTTGTATTGATGAAGCAAAGAGGTAGGAAGGTTGGAGAGAAATTTCACAAAAGCTTGTTGGGATGAAGTAATAGCAAAGATCAAGGAAGAGAGTGGACGTGAACAAGACAAACATAGTGCAAAGAATAAGTTGAGAACTTAGAAAGCTCGATATAAAGAAGTTAAGCAACTCCTAAATATGTCTGGGTTTGGATGAGATGCCACAAAGAAGATGGTAATAGCTCCAAATGATGTATGGGAAGATTTGATGCAGGTATATCAAAGTATTTCATTCATTCATTTTTTTATTGATCAATATATTTTAATAAATGAGTTTCTAACACGTTTGACTTTCTATAGGCAAAAAATAAATTGAGTAAGTATCGGACCATTCACGTCAATTTCTTTGATAAGATACATGATCTTGTTGCTAATGATGTTGCCGAAGGTAACATCGCAATGACTAGAGCTGAACGCAACACTATAAACGTCGAGGCTATGATGATAGATGAAGAATTTCTCAATATAACCTTGGGGTCAACATACAAAGGCTTGGATGATATGCATGATGGTAGCTTGCCTCAACTGGGTGAAGAAACAAATGGGGCAAGTAGACCTCCACCAACTCTGATGAGTAATAGGAATGCTGGTAAAAAGCAAGACAACGGTAGGTGATGAAATAAGGAACACATTGGCAAGTGTTGTAGTTGCTTTTAATGCACTTGCAGAGAGGATAAACACACTTGAACCTGTTCATATATTGATGAACAAGGTAACAACTGTAGTGAAATTGTGCCCATTTATACCTCCGCAAGCATATGTGCATGTAACTGAATATCTTGCCATGGATATTTCTATGGCCAACTTATTTTTCACTAATATTGACCAAATGAAGCAACAATGGTATGAGATGCATTTCCTTCATGGCTCATCTAGCCGGGGTCATTAAGTTTCTAAGCACAAGCTACGAAGATGGAAGTTAGATGGTTGATATTTTGATAATTTTGTTATAACTTGTTATTTTGTGGCATAAGGTGTAACATTAAAATACTTTATCTTTTGATCTATTGAACTTAACTGTCAGGACCCAAACTAACCCTATAGTGAAAGGACCCACTGGATGCTTTGTGTATATCTTACTATTGATGTTTTGCCAATAGATCTTTTTGAACTACTAAACATTTTTGCCAATTCAATTTATTTTGGAAATTATGATATCTCTGTGTCACCGTTGATTCATTTTTTTTTAAATCTAAGATTTATTACTGTTCTATTTCACTATGGAAGTGGTACGTATTGTAGGTAGTATGAAATGTCGATATTGGAGATCTAAGGGACACCCGGGAGATATATGAAGTGTTTAATTTAAACATGCCAGGTTATGTGTACTTGAGCTATTTTTCGAGGTCCAAATTACATAGGAGTTTGTGCCATTTTTTTTTTCCGAAGTTACCGAGTGAAAAACCGTGTATTAGATGGACCAATCAGTGTCTGAATTATTATATCATAATGATTGTAGAATTAAAGGCTCTAAAACGAAGGATAATATGGGTTTATATGGACCAATCGTTAAACGCTCTAACTGAGTTATTATGCTCTAAAATGTAGAATTTAAATTCTCATATCTAATGCCTTGGTGTTTATCTCATCACATGGGTTCAAATCAGAAGATATTATGAGTTGTCTAATTCCAGAAGGAACTATCTGATTCTGATATTTTTTGCACAGTAACTATGGTCCTTACATTTGTAAATGTCGGGCCCAAAATCTAGTGAGTAAGAAAATTGATTGGGTAAAGGCACTTGCTAGATGGACAGCAGCTCAACATCTAACCTATCTTGAAAAATCCTAAACCTTTGATCAACATCCTTCAAGTTGGATATTTGTCAGTAAGATCTCCCAATTTGGGTAATGTATGAAGCACTACTTATTGCAGGGATGTACCATGTGAATGAACCAAAAAACATAGGCCATCCATTTACAAAAACAGGGCTAGTGTTTAATGTGGAACAGTCATGTCTACGAAAATGTAATTCCTTGATTTCAAAATCATCAACATCATACAACATGAACAACCCTGACATGATGGCATGCATTCACCACGATGCACTTTTAACTGGAAAAAAGTTGACTTCACTCTGGTAAACAGAAGGCAATATTAACATTTACAGGGCTTCAATCCTGTAGCTGTTTAAGTTAAAGAACAAGTGCAAAAGGCAACAAATGGCATGCATTCACCACAATGCACTTGCCGATGCACGTATAACTGGAAAAAAGTTGATTCCACTCCAGTAAACACAAGGGCAATATCAACATTTACAGGGGTTCAATCCTTTAGTTGTTTAAGTTAAAGAACAAGTGCTAAAAGCAACATTTACATATGGTTTCCTGTTGTATCGTGAAAACCAAGGCATTCTACATCAACTGATAAAACCTGGGATTGTGTAATTTCCAGTAAAACTAGTATTCTCACTCGTGCAACAAAATCAGAGCCAATCCACCATTACATTGGTCACATGGACAGCGAATAAAAAAAAAGCCACACTCAAATATGTAATAGAAGAAATGAATTTCAACGCATATGGTCGTGGATAAATAATATACATGAATGGATGGATGATATTTGCTTGTGTGGATATATGGTTTTGTGAATGTCCTTTTATAAAACATGAAAAATATGTCATTCCTTGTTATTTGAGACATATGTACGGTTGACATGGAAGATTAATATTTTCTGAATAAGATGGATGTGGCAAAATATATAAAAATGTTGATATGCATTTTATGCTTGATTCTACATTAATGTCACGCGGTTCTTTTTTTTCTAGAAATTCTTGTAAATTATCAAACAGAGAATTTCAGGAATTCAGGGTGGATTGAATTCTAGGCTTGAATTCTTGGATGAATCAAATGGAGAAGTCAAATTTAGGATAAATTTAGCAGCATTTTGAATTCTAATATTCCAAATTCTCCAAATTCCACTAGACATGAATTCTCCAAATTACTACAACCAAACTGGCCCAAAGAGAAGACTACATATGCACGGGAGATAACCTCTTGCACATATAAAAAAAGGACCCAAAATCAAATTTTGGGCAGTTCGGTGAGAACGGAACTTTGAATCATTGGACTATCCTTTATACTTCCCATCGCTGCTCTTAGTATTTTGAAGAGATAAAACAAGGAAAAGGACAATTTTTAAAATAAACAGCAACTTCAACTTGAAATTCCCAAAAAAAAAAAAAACCAAAACAAAAAAAAAAAAAAAAAACAAAAGAAAAGATCTCACCTATCTGTATCTCTATCTCTTGTAACAAGAGAAACTATGAGATACGAAACACAAGTATGGCCTCCCCGGCCTTGAACTTTAGAGCATGTTTGTGCATGTCCTTTTTTTTCAGAAATGAAAAGGTAAGTCTTCTTTACATTCCACATGGTCCTTTTTTTTTGTTGTTTGGTGACTCCCCGCAAAAATCTCTACTTTTATGGGATCTTTTATATGTGAGATAAGAAACACAAGTCCGACCTCCCCCATTCGCTAGGCATTTCCATGGATCACAACATAACTCAAACAAGCCCTTCTCACACCCACTCCTTGTTAGAGCATGCATCCAGAACATCTTCAAAGGTGGGACTCCCCCTAAATTTCAATGGGCCTCATGGTACTCATCCGGATGAAACATCACAGGCACATAGCCTAGGAGAGAATTGTTTGAGTGCTTTGTACTTTCATTTCAAAAACATCTTCATGCATAGTTGGAGTTAGAAATCCACACTCTTCATGTGCGGGATTTCCTTGGTTTTTCTCTATTTTTTTTTTTATACCCTAGTTAAAGGGGCTAGGATCCCATCCAGGGGCAGAACCAGAAATTTTGTTTAGGAGGGGCCAAAGAAAAAGAACTTTAAACAAAATTGTAAAATACACAATATCAAATTATTGAAGATGTGCTCAACGTTCTTTCATTAAGTTGAAATAATCAATTATTATATCTATATTGAAATTTTCTGCAATTTCTTTTTCAATATATATAATTAAATAATCTTTAAAAAATTCATCTTCCATTCGGTTGAGAAGTGCAGCTTTAACAATCTTCATGATTGCATTAGTATATCTACCACACACACACACACACATATATATATATATATATATATATACATATGTGTATAAACTAAAGTAAAAAAAAAAAAGGGAATTCGGCGACGGGTCTCTGAACATTTCACTTTATTGCCTTAGGTCCACAATCTTTTCTTATAGTGTGATAGGTCATTTTTCCAAATTTGGAAACCCAAAATGTCTAATTTACCCTTTCTTCAAATCATATCCCAAGATTAGTAGGATAAGCCATTAATAATGGTTAACTACCATTAAATTAGGCACGATTAATAAAATTCCACCAATGAGATTTTTAAATAAATTTCAAAAAAAGACAAATAAGTTTCAAAAAATAGGAAACAAATTTCAAATAAATTTCTAAAAATGAAATAAATTTAAAAAACGCAAATAAATTTCAAAAGAATGCAAATAAATTTCAAAAAATGAAATGAATTTAAAAAACCCAGATAAATTTCAAAAGAAAGCAAATAAATTTCAAAAGACGAAATAAATTTCAAGAAAACACAATAAATATATATAAAAAATTTCAAAAGAACGCAGATAAATTGAAAAAGACACAAATAAATTTCAAAAAATATAAATAAAATTCAAAAGATGAAAATCAATTTCAAAAGATCCAAATAAATTTAAAAAATATATAAATAAATTTCAAAAGGCTCAAATAAATTTTAAAAGAAGTAAATAAAATTAAAAAAAGCAAATAAATTTAAAAAAACGCAAATACATTTGCCAAAACTAAGACATCGCCGGATTTCCAAGTTAGCGAATAATGAGGCAAAAAACTCAAGTCTTTTTGTCAAAAACTCAGTTAAATTTATTTCGAAAAATACAAATAAATTTCAAAAGACACAAATAAAATTCAAAAACACAAATAAGGGGCTAGCTCTCCTAAGCTCAAGCTTAAGATAAGGTAAGCTCAAGTGTGTGGTGGGGCCTACCTAGGGACCCATATGGGGATGAGGGTGTAGGGGATTTCAGGGACTCCTTGAGATTTTCCTCTCTGCAAAAAATCAGCCATAACCGTGATTTTTATCATCTTCATATGGGCCCAAAAGTTTAACGGTCAATAGTTCGTTCGAATCGATGCATAGTTGATCCAACGGTCTAGTAAATTCGGATTTGACCGAAAGTTGGTGGATATGTGCAATTTAGAGAGGTCATGTGTTTGGTCCATTTGGATGGTCCAAAGGTGGGCTCCACAAGCATTAGCTTATAAGATTTTATTCTAAACTTGAGCTTAGGAGAGCCTTGCTTCACAAATAAATCTGCCAAAAACTCATATAGACTTGTTTGTAACTCAGATAGATTTGTTCCACAACTCAGATAAATAGCCTAAAACTCGGATAGATTTGTCCAGAACTCAGATAAAGTCATCCAGAACTCACATAAATTCATCCAGAACTCAGACAAATTTGTCCAGAACTCAGATAAATTCATCCATAACTTAGATAAATTCATCTAGAACTTAGACAGATTTGTCCAGAACTCAGATAAATTTGTGCCAGAAGTCATATAAATAGCCAAAAACTCAAATAGATTTTGTCCAAAACACATAAATTTGACAAAAAAAAAAATAAATACAAAACTTAGATAAATTTAACTTTGACTGGAATGTGGATGGACTTCTGGAATGGGTCAGGTCAAACCTGACCTAGAACCAACCCAGAACTGCTGCATATCCTAGGCCCACTTTCTTCTTCTTCTTCGTTCGGGAATCAGAAACACGAAAGCCATCTTCCACTCGCCTTCTTCCTCGATTCCGGCGATGGCATGGCACGGCGTCTGGTGGCGATTTCCCTTCTCTGGCAATAGGTAGGAACGACGGTAGTGTAGGAAATTCGGTGATGGCGCAGAAGATCGTCTTCTTCTTCGTTTCGTGTTTTGTAAGTCGTCTTCTTCTTCTTCGTTGTAGGGGTCTTCTTCGTCTTTGCAAGGGTTTTCTTCTTCTTCTTCTTCTTTGCAGGGGTCTTCTTCTTCTTCTTTTTCTTCTTCTTTGCAGGGGTCGTCTTCTTCTTCTTCTTCTTCTTCTTTTTTGCAGGGGTCTTCTTCTTCTTTTTTGCAAGGGTCGTCTTCTTCTTCTTCTTCTTCTTCTTTGCAGGGGTCTTCTTCTTTGTTACAATCTTTTTATTATTCTTCTTCTTCTTCGTTGCAGGGGTTTTCTTTTTCTTTTTCTTCTTTTTCATCTTCTTTGCAGGGGTTTTCTTCTTCGTTGCAATCTTTTTCTTCTTCTCCTTCTTCTTCTTCGTTGCAGGGGTTTTCTTCTTAAGAGATCGATCTCAACTGTTGAGATCCAATTCGTCAATGTCAATGTCCGATTTGAAGTAATGAGTGGGAGAATGGAAGATTTGAAATTTAAAATTCAAAATTAAATGTCTAAACAGTTGAAAGATGACAAATTAGTCATGTAAAATGTATTCAGGGACCTCTGGCTGCAAACAGTCTAGCTATTTGGACTAGAGCCCTTAAAAATAATTTGCTTGGATTGGAGGCTAGATAGATTCAATTCTAGTGACCTTTCACTAATTATCTCAAAAAAAAATCACAAGATGGGTACCATTCCTTTCTTATGCATGTAACTTGTAAGTTACAATTTAAAACTTTATTATTTAAAAACTCAAAAAAGTAATAATAATATCTCATATCTAAAATCTAAACCATTCAAAGCATGGTTTCGCTGGTTTTTTTAATCTCCTTAATAATAATCAGAAAAAAAAAAACAACAACTATATTTCTTTATGCACAATGAATAAAGCTTCGATTGAGCTAAAAATTAATATAATAATAGAACATATGGACATTAATTTTGAGCGTATTATTTTTCAATATAAACCACAAAGATTGAAAATTTATAATGACATGTCGTGAAATCAGTACATCTATGCAATGTTAAAAAAATTATAAAAGAGAAACTGAATTTGTCGTTCTTCTAGTTTATTCATATCTCAAAGTCTCTGCAAGCTTGCAACCTATAACTCCTTTCAAGATCTCCAACAAGAAAACGTGCTTTCTCCTCTTCCTCTCTTGGATAGAAAGACTTAGGGCGGATGTAGATATGTTAGAATGAGAATCGAGGAATCTCTTTTCCAATCTCCATCAAGCCTTCCTTATTTCTTCTCCTTTTCTTCATTTTCTTTCCTTTCCTTTCTTTGCTTTTTTCATTTTAATTTTCCCCCAAAATCAGCAATATTTTTGTTTCTTTTTTCCTAAGAGTCAAAATGACGTTAAAAAAAGTTTTAAACATTGGAGGTGCCATCCATAAATGGATGGCCACACAATGGTTGGAACAAAGCATTGCTTTCAAGAAGTTTTTAAGATGTAGGGGGGGCCACGGCCCTTGCTAGCCCCCTTAGGTCCGCCCCTGACCCCATCGAAGCCATGCCCGAGTGAGGGAAAGAGCTCTTAGATGAGGAAAGGAGACCTCAAGTGAGGTTAGAGAGCCTTCGGGAGAGGCAAGGTGGCATGTCCAAAGGTTGATCCATTGGTAGCTAAGTAAGGATTGACACGCCTTATAAGTGGGGTAATGCACAGTTCTCATTCCCCTGATTAAAAAGCACTTGAACTTGAGTGTCTAAATCTCCTAATATTGTTTCAACCTTAGTGCCCAGAACTTCCTCTCAGCCTTTTTGATCCTGCTCTAAAAATACGGATCTTTGGAGAGGAACTGTCCTCGGAGTGTGGTTCGATCAAATTTGGAGCGGACTGGGTAAAGTATATGGTTTTTTGTGCATTTTTTTTTTCTGTAAACTTGACATTTATCTTTTAAATATGAAAACTTCTTTTGACTTATTAATTATTGTCTATTTTATGTGATCAAATTGGAAAATTAAAACCTTTCTCTATTTTTTATACTTGAATATATGAATAAGATATATTTGTGCTTGTCACTTTATTCTTTATAAACCTGCAAGCACTATGTCACAAGCGCTTTGGAGGCTCTATGGACATATAATTATTTTAAAATTTAGCTCTTTCGTGATTCTGCTCCCCCTCCATGCTTTGGGTACTTAAGTTTCAAATAGGGAAATGGGTCGGTTCTGGTCCGGGTCCATGGTGGACCTGAACCTATAACCGTTAAGGAGAAGGTGGACCCAGACTTGTCTGTGGGTGAGTTTCTTGGTTCTGGACCTGGAACCATTAATAAGAAGGTGGAACTGGCCCCGAATGTAGAACCATATATGGGGCGAGTCTGGATTAAGGTAGATAATGGTATGAGAAAAAAAAATCTAATTTAAATAAGAGATTTTCGGAAATTGAGGTAATGTGTTGGGTCATGGGTCCGAATAAATGTTGAATCAGGCCCGACCCGGACTCGGACACGTTTAGGTCATAGGTCAAAAAAAAGGTTCCAAATCCAAACCCATTTACTTAGCGGGGCCTAAAAAAGGATTCAAATTCAATTTTTAACGGATCGAAACCTTCGGATAATCGGAAAATCTAAAAACCATTTACATCCCCTAGTCTGAACCAATCCACATTTCCGGTGGATCCGGATTGAACTCTTGAACTTGAACTAGGTGGGCCAAAGTGGGTGCCTTCAAAGCGGACCGCAGGTGTGAAATGCACGTGTAAAGTAAATGTACATCTCTCTCTCTCTCTGTGGCAAAACCCCAAGTTCCAAACCCTTTCTTCCTCCACCTCCGTCTCTCACTTGCAGAAACCCTATTCCCACTCCAAAACCCTGCCATCCTTCTCCTTTCTCCAAAAATCCAAAATCAACCAAACCACACATCATCCAAAAACCCTAATCTTCAACATTCCATGCCAAAACCCTAGCTCCCTTCCTCCTCCATTTCCCCACCACACACAAAAACCCTAAACCCTAAACACTAACCCCTTCACTCTCTGCAATCCAATGGCTTACTTCTCTCGCTTCCGCTCTCTCTCCCTCCGCCACTTCTCCTCCTCCTCCATCCTCTCCCCTAACTCCACCTCCCCCCTCACCAGCAAGCAGAAATCCCGCGCCGCACTCGCCCTCCTCAAATCTGAGTCCAACCCAGACCGAATCCTTGACATCTGCCGATCCGCGTCACTCACCCCCGAGTCCCACCTCGACCGCATGGCCTTCTCCGTCGCCGTCTCCAAGCTCTCCCGCTCCCAATCCTTCACCGCCATCTCCTCCTTCCTCGACGACCTCAAGTCCCGCCCCGACCTCCGCAACGACCGCTTCCTCTCCCACGCCGTCGTCCTCTATGGCCAGGCCGGCATGCTCGACCACGCCCTCCGCACCTTCCGCGAATTCGACGACCTCGGCGTCCCCCGCTCCACCAAATCCCTCAACGCCCTCCTCTTCGCCTGCATTCTCGCCAAGAAGCACGACGAGGTAAATCGAATTTTCCGCGAGTACCCCAGAATTTATGGAATTTCCCCTAACATTGAAACTTATAATACTGTGATCAAGTCTTTCTGCGAATCCGGTCAGTCGAAATCGGTCTTTGCTGTTTTAGATGAGATGGGTCGGAAGGGGTGTAAACCTACCGCCACTTCTTATAATACTTTGTTGGCTGGTTTGTATAGAGAAGAGAGGTATGATGATGTTGGGAATGTGTTGAAAATGATGAAGGAGAACGATTGTAATCCCGGGATTAGTACTTACAATGTTAGGATTCAGAGTCTTTGTAAGTTGAAGAAGACAGGCGAGGCGAAGGCGCTGCTTGATGGGTTGTTGTCAAGGGGGATGATGCCGAATACAGAAACTTATTACCATCTTATTTATGGGTTCTGTAAGGAGGGGGAATTGGAAGAGGCCAAGAGGCTTTTCGGGGCTATGAGTAGGAAGGGGTGCTTTCCGGATAGTAATTGCTATTTTACTCTGAGTTACTACCTGTGTGAGGGTGGTGATTTTGATGCTGCATTGAGGGTGTGCAAACAGAGCATTGGGAAGGACTGGGTGCCCAACTTCACTACGATGAAAATGCTCATGAATGGGCTGGTCGGTAAATCGAAGGTGGACGAGGCGCGAGAGATACTTGGGCAGATAAAAGAGAAGTTCCCGAGCAAAGCTGATATGTGGAAGGAAGTAGAAGAAAGCTTGCCTCAATAGGGAATGGCGAGGTATTCTCATTTGGTTTGTGCTTGAATGAGAATTAGAATAAATTAGCAAAGTTTTCATTATGCTGAGTGCTACAAGTAAGAATTGCTTGAAATACATGTGCTGCTTCAGTAATGAAAATGGGGGCGAATTTTCTTTTCTTAGAATGACTATTCTCTGTATAGGGATTTTCCTCCCTTAATATCTGTGCCCTTTTACATTATCAATGGATGATCTTCTGGTAGTTAGTATTTGGTGTGCACTTGTCTTTCCCTTGCAATTAGAGTTTATCTTCTCCTTATTCTTTTTCTATGAGTGGTGTTTAAAATTTGTTCCATGTTATTTATTTGATTCTATTATAGAAAAGTGTGTTCTCCTCTAAATCCTTTCTTTACCTATTCAAGAATGTTGAGTCAAAGGCGTGGAATGGTTTTCTATCATCCTACATGACATTCCAGAATGTGAGCCATCATGTGTCATTTTTCTTGTTTGAATGAAATAAAATATGAAATACAAACAATTATTGCATTCCTGTCCCCTTTTCAGCCAACAGAACCCTGGACTCGGTTTCACTTAACAGCTGTACCCTGGATATTGCAAGAGTGGTTCTACATGACCTGTACAGTCTGTTTCTTCTCTTGGATGGAATGTAAGTTGGAATCTCTCTCTTCATTCACCTGATGGATAATAGCAATTATCCAATTGTCAAATGTATCTGCATCTTCATGCTTTTGTTAATTTTTCATTCTGTCTTTCTCTTGCAACATCCAGTAGAACTGCTCTAACCCAGTTCACTATAGGACTCCCTTATTTTTGTCTTTTAGTTGTTGCAGTACGCCAATTGCTCAAATTATTGCAGCACAACATTCACACTTTGCCTCGAGTTCTTTTGGCTATCACTAAAATTTTGCTGATGAAGTACACAAATAAAATAACGAAAAAATTTGTAAGCACATCTTTAAACTCTAATTTTTATTTTTTTTTTACAAACATGGTTACAAATATGGATATTAATAAAGAGCTAGAAGCTGTTAGAGATGATTATTGTAAGTGCCTAAATCTGTACGAACTTACGTAAGTGGATGTGAAAATTCTCTCGGGAAAGATCGGATGTTGAAACCTGAAAGAAAAGAAGGAAACTGCAGTCAGAGACCCTGACTGTTCTCAGCGCAATGCCCTTTGATGCCTAAGTTAGTTCCACAACTCAACGAAGGGAAGGAGGAGGAGGGAAACAGAAGTTAAGATATGTGTAAGCGTGAGCGTATGTGTACCTGTTCTGAATTAGTCTCTTGCATATATATATATATATATTTATATATATATAGACTGAAAATCCCGTTATCTCATCCTGATTTTTCAATGATTGGATTTTATCCGGGATTTATCCCGATCCGTCAGGGATTATGAACGTTATCACCGAATAAGAATAACTCTTTATCTTTATCTGGCGCTTGTCCTTATCTTCTTACACGTTCTGTAACGTGAGACAGTTGTCACTGGTTGTAAGTTGGTGCCTGTCTCGGTGGACCGAACTGAGGATGATGCCTAGGCCAAGCACAACCGTAAGTTGGACGCCATCTGGCACTATTGCCGAGATACGTTGTGCCGAGCTGGTACTGTTACCGAATTGGAATAATATCACCGATACCGGATCATATTGAGCTGATACTTTTACCGAAGTTAGGATGATCTCGGTACAGTAAGAATCTTCTCTGGCGCTATTACCGGGATGAGATGAAGCCGAGACCCAGTTGGTACTCTTACCAAAATGAAGGTAATCTCTGTATTATGAAAATGCCCCCACACAATTGTCCCTAGCTCCTGGTCTCTTAGAGTTTTCTAACTCTTTGAGGTCGGGAGTTAAGTATTATGATGGGAGAGTTTTGTTGAGTTCGGAGTTTTTCATCTCGGTGCCGGTTGCCAACGGTCGTCGACGCCTAATCCTCATCATGGAGTCGCTTCACCTGCCCGAGGTAATTAATAGCGCGTCTGAGTTACTGCAGAAGATGAACCGGCGGTACCATGTGTCATCGCTTGGTTGGCTGTCCAATTGTTTTGAAGAGACGTGTACGGTGCTCGAGGTGACGCCTTGCACATGCGCCTTAGAAAGTCGAAAGGGCGCCATTTCTTCCTTATATATAGGGGCGTTTCCCCTCTTTCTTTTACTTTCGCATTCGTTTAGAGAAGAGGGTTTTGCATAGAGGAGAGGGTTTTGCAGAGGAGAGAAGTTCCGTTGCCGTTGATCGTCTTCGATCTAAGTTAGGCGTTTCTTGAGTCTGTTCTGCTGTTAGTCTTCGTGAGTTTTCCTTCTTCCTTATCTTTTCTTTCTTTGCATTCTCACTTCTGTTTTAGGGTTTCTGCCCTTAGTCTTTAGGAAAATGGGGGCCTATAATCACTAGCTAGACACCCCTGAGGCCATGGCCGGGTTTAGGGAAATGTACAAGATCCCAGACAATGTCCGGACCAGATTAGACAACCTAGAGGACCCTTTCGATGGCTACTCTTTTCGCGATGGCTGGATGCCATTTCCTTTGATTTTAATGATTGGAGGTGGGGTTAGGTTTCCCGTTCACCCCCTTCTCAGGGCTTGTTTGAAGACATGGCATCTTAGCCCCTGTCAATTGATGCCCAATAGTTTCAAAATAATAATGGGTGCCGTTGAGCTCAATAGGATTCTGGGCATTAACCTTGGTGTACATGACATCGATGATGCATACGATGTGTGCGAATCCGTAGGAGACGGTCACTGCTACTACCTACAGGGGAAGCCGAGGCGGGAGCAGTTCGTCACTGACTTGGAGGACTCGAGCAGACATGCCGGGGATGATCGTCTGTTCGTCTCCGGCAACTGAGAGTTCGGGGATGCCGAGACCGTGGTGGAGAGGTCATACAAGATCCCTCGTCGTTTTGGGATTCCTCCAAGTAAATACCGACCTCCTCTGAGTTTTTGTAGTTTACTTTATCTTGCTTTCTCTAGCTAACGCTCTTTCATTGGTCGTGCAGAGATCAGCGAGAGAAGGCAGGGAGCCAATCGAGCTGGTTGGAAAAGAAACGACGCTTGGCTGAAGGCTGTGCACCGCTACCAAGGTCACCACGGACGAGTTGCTTGGGATCTCCTAGGGTACGAACCAAGATATCGTACATATATTAAGATGAGTGAGCCTTTGAAAGGGGACAAGCCTATGCTCACCTTGACCGACGCTGAGCACCGAGGCCTCTTCATCGCACGCCGAGTCAGAGGCTACAGATTTACAACAAATCGTCGAGTCCTACACACCTCCCTCTAGCCCAGAAGAGGAAAGAGAAGAAGGTATGGAGCGACGTCGTCCCGTCTTGAAGACAAAGGTTTTAGGGGCCAATCTTCTGGGTAGCCGAGCTGCCCTTTCTTCCATGCCTGCTACTACCGACTCCATTCCCACCTGCGCGGCCTCGGGTGCTGCTGGGGCCTCTTCTGTTACTGGTGCTTCTGATGCAGTTCGGCAGCGTTCTACCGACACCGGAAGGGAAGGGAAGGGAATCGGCCAAAGAAAAGATCAAGGTCCGAGGGTCCAGGCACAGGAGATCGGCAGTGTCCTGTCGAAGAAACAAGGGAAAAGGTTCCGGTGGAGAAGAGGTTTAGGGCTGAGGGCTCGACGGAGTAAGGCGTCGGCCAAGTTTCGGCACTCCAGCCTACGGGGCTGGCCCTGTGGAGGCCAAGATTCCAACTTGGGCATGGGAGGCCAATGATGGTGGAGGACCATATCTCTGGAAACCCTCTTGTTGCTGCAGCGTTTGCCAACGCCTGCGCCCTGCCGCTCGACATGCAAAGGCTTAAGGGAGTAGATGGTGTAGCGCTGTTGATATCCTCGCTGCAATCTGCCTTCTCGGTAAGCTCTTTTAGTCATAGATTTTTTGGCATTGTTTGAGATTGGTCGTTTCTTTTTGACATTCAGTCCCTTTTTTTCAGATTGTGCAGAGGGTTAAGGTGGCCTTGGACAACCCACCAAAAAGATTCTAGGGTCGAGAAGCTAGAAGCAGAAAAGAAGAAACTTGCGACAGCCTTGGAGGGTAGTTGTCAGAAGCAAAAGGAGGCGGAGGAGAAGAACATCAGCCTTGGGAAAGATCTTGACTTGGCAATGGCTGAAATCTGCAAGCTGAAGGCCGAATCCCATGAGTTGAAAGGGGCGGTCAATGTCAAGGCGAAGAGGGCAATCGAACTTGAGGCCGAGTTGGTAGAGAAGAAGGCCGAGCTCGAAGCTACATTGAAGGCAAAGGCCGACCTCGAAGCCTCAGTTCAAGCCGAGATCGATGTCGCCTTCCAAGATGGTGTGGATGCGGCGACAAAGGACTATGACTCTCAGTTTGAACAGTTAAGCCCACATTTGTTTGAGCTTGGGTGCCGGGCTGCACTGAAGAAGGTAGGGATTCCCGAGGATCACCCTATATATCATGATCTACCCAAGCTCAAAGATCAGGAGCCTGAGCCGAGTTATGCCTTTCCTTCTTTTGAGGCTCCCCTTAAGATTATCCTGACGACTCCTCCAGAAGTTCCTTCAAAGTCTGCAGCGACTGTTCCTCCGTCTGATCAAGATCCTCCTGCTGAGGTTACCCCTCCCGAGACCGATGATGCTGCTCTTTAAAGTTGTCTTTGATGTATCTATATTTTTTTTAAAATTTAATGATGAATTCTGTACATTTTGATCCCATCAATACAATTGCTCTTTCTTTTTCGTGCTTACAATCAAACATCTTTTTGAGAATTACATGTGCTTATTCTAGGTTCAATAACCAAGTTCTTCACAAACATATTCTCGAGTTCTGTAACTCAAGGAAACGAACCTTAGTGATGGAATGCTTTAATTTCTCTAGGCAGCTACCTTGATTTGTAATTTGTCACTTCGTATAGTTGATTCCATAACCAAACTAAGATAGCCGCCGAGTTCCGCAACTCGGCGTTTTGCAGAGTCGGTTCCACAACCGAGCTGAGATAATCGCTGAGTTATATAACTCAACGAGTTGCATAACTGGTTCTACAATCGAGCTGAGATAACCGCCGAGTTCTATAACTTGGCGAGTTGCGTAGTTGGTTCCACAACCGAGCTGAGATAACCGCCGAGTTCTGTAACTTGGTGTGTTGCGTAGCTGGTTCCTCAATCGAGCTGAGATAACTTGATAATCGCCGAGTTCTGTAACTTGACGAGTATAAACAACAAAGTACAATCCTTTGACAAGAATTTCTTTTATTGATTTCAAAAAATAGGGTACAATTCAGAAATTATACTTCTTGAGGTGTGTAGCATTCCATGGTCGTGGTAACTCTTTACCATCCATGTCCTTAAGCCTGTATGCTGACTGTCCTGCTGCTGAGGTCACCTTGAATGGCTCGTGCCAGTTCGGTGCTAGCTTGCATTCATTAGGATTTTTGTCTGCATGAAGCATCTTTTTCAAGACCAGTTCTCTAACTGAAAACTTCTTTTTATTTGACCCATTGATTGTAGCCTCTGGCTATTTGTTGCTGGTAAGAAGCTAGGCGAATAGCTGGGCTTCCTTTCGCTCCTCCACCAGGTCAAGCTCTCGGGCCAGATTTACATCGTTTTGGCCATGATCAAAGAGTTCTGACCTTAGGGTTGGGAGGCCGATCTCGAGAGGGATTACGACTTCCATTCCATAGGCCAAGGAGAAGGGCGTTGCCGAGGTGGAGCGCCTTGGAGTAGTTCTGTATGCCCAAAGGACACTTGAGAGTTTCTCCACCCATCTCCCTTTAGCTCGATCAAGCCTTTTCTTGAGCCCATCGAGCACCACCTTGTTCGAAATTTCGGCCTGACTGTTGCTCTGTGGATAAGCTAGAGTCGAGTAATAGTTTCTGATACGAGCTCTTGGCAGAAGTTCTTGAAGTAATTGGAGTCGAATTGAGTCCTGTTGTCCGAGACCAGAGCTTGCGGTACTTTAAATCCTGTGATGACATTCTTCCAGACGAAGTTCCTCGTATCCTGTTCGGTAATGGAAGACAGTGGCTCTGCTTTTGTCCACTTGGTGAAATCATCAGTGGCTACTATTACCCACCTCTTATTCCCTGGAGTTCGGTGAAGTGGTCCCACGATGTCCAACCCCCATTGGGCGAAAAGGCCATGGGCTAGAAGGTGGGCTCAAGTCTTGTGCTGGCTGATGGAGGGAGTGTGAGAACTTCTAGCACTGGCATAGAGCTGGGCGTCCTTCTGTATATAAGGCCACCAGTAGCCTTGACTTATAGCTCGGTAAGCTAGCGGCCGACCTCCAATGTGGCTTCCACAGATCCCCTCATGGATTTCATAAAGGAAATCTTCGACTTTGCTCGGGTGAACGCACTGGAGGTAAGGGCCGGTAAAGGATTTTTTGTAGAGCTTGCCATCTGGAGACAACCAAAACCGAGCTGCTTTCAGCCTGATTATGTGAGCCTCATTCTTATCTTCGGGAAGCTGATCATCCTTTAGGTAGGCGATGATTGGGTCTATGCAGCTGGGACTGAGGTCAACACACAAAATTTGCCGAGGTGGCTGGAGTTCTATACTTGGTTTCTCTAGTGTCTCCACGTCGACAATTCTTTTTCTCCCAGCCTCAACGACAAAAGCCAGGTTGGCGAGGGCATCGGCATGAGAGTTGGAATCTCTGTCGATCTGTCTGACTTCAACTCTCTTGAACTGAGAAAGTAGTTGCTTCGCGTGAGCTAGATAGGCTGCCATTCTGTCGTCCCGAGCTTGGTAGTTTTCGTTTAACTAGCTCGTCACCAATTGTGAGTAACTGAAGACCACCAGCTGTTGTGCCCCCAGGATTTTAGCGCTACCGAGCCTCGCGATCAATACTTCATACTCAGCTTCGTTGTTGGATGCCTTGAAGCCAAATGTTAAGGCTTGCTCGATGACAAGTCTCTCTGGAGATTGGAGGACTATGCTAGCGCCAGGCCTTTTGGAGGTTGAGGATCCGTCGACGAAGACTGTCCATGCTGAATAGAGGAACTGCTTTCAAGTGTTTTCTTGTTCCGTCTCGGTAACTTCTTCCTCATTGCCTCCCAGTTTGGTTTCGAGCTGTCTCGGTGCCGAACTAGGAGAAACAAACTCCACGATGAAGTCTGTCAAAACTTGGGCCTTGATCGCCATTCTGGGTTGATACTGGATATTGTATTGCCCCAGCTGAACGACCCATTTTGAGATTCTTCCAGAGAAGTCTGCCTTTTTGTAAAGAGACTTAAGTGGATGTTCCATTACAACCACTATGGTGTATGCTGGAAGTAGTGAGAGAGTTTGCGAGAAGGTCTGACGAGTGCTAATGCAAGTTTCTCCATTGGCAAGTACCTGGTCTCGACATTAAGAAGGATTTTGCTTGTGTAGTAGATAGACTTTTGTTGCTTGTCCTCTTCTCTGATGAGTACTGAGTTCACTGCAGATCCGAGATGACTAGGTACAGATAGAGTATCTCCCATTGTTTTGGTGTTGACAGCAAGGGTGGTGAAGCCAGGTAGGCTTTGAGTTCTTGGAGAGCTCGGTCGCATTCCGGAGTCCATTGAAATTTCAAACTCTTTTTCAAAAGTTGAAAGAAGGGTTGGCATTTGTCAGAGGCTCTGCTGATGAAGCGATTGAGAGCGCCTGGTCTTGCTTTGTCGTTGTCGGACTATAGCCTGGATTGTGGAGATTTGGTCTGGATTAGCTTCAATTCCCCTTCTCGTGACCAGGCTTCCTAAGAATTTATCGGAGCCGACACCGAATGCGCACTTGGATGCATTTAGTTTGAGCTGGAACTCTTTGAGAATAACAAATGTTTGACTCAGGTCTGCCAAGTGGTCCTGTGACCTTTTAAACTTGACAACCATGTCGTCAATATAGACCTTCATGGTTTTACCGAGCTGGGCCTGTAACATCTTCGTTACCAGCCTCTAGTAAGTTGCCCCTGCATTTTTTAACCCAAAGGGCATCACTTTGTAACAGTAGATGCCTCTGGGTGTTATGAATGCGGTCTTTTCTTCTTTCGGCCCATACATCGGAATTTGATGGTAACCTCGGTAGGCATCGAAGAAACTCATACTGTCATGCCCGGTAGTAGCATCAATCATCCAGTCGATCTTTGGGAGTGGAAAGTTGTCCTTGGGGCAGGCATTATTGAGGTCGGTAAAGTCGACGCAGACCCTCCACTTCCCATTCTTCTTCTTGACCACGACTGTGTTGGCCAGCCATTTAGGGCAGTGGACTTCCCTGATCGCCTCGGCCTCCAGCAGTTTCTCGACCTCCTCAATCACGGCCTCAGTTTGTGCGATCCCCGTTCTCCGAGCTTTTTGAACGACAGGCTTGTGCTTGGGGTCCACATTCAGCTTATGACACATCATTTCGGGGTCGATGCCTGGCATTTTGTAGGATGTCCAAGCGAAAACTTCTTTGTTCTGCAACAAGAAGTTTAAGAGCTCGAACCTTTCTAGTTCGGTGAGTTGACTTCCGAGCAAGAAATATCTTTCAGGATCGTCGGAGTCAATCTTCACCTCGATCAGATCTTCAATGCTCTTCTGATCTGGAGCTCGGCCGACATCTTCCAGTTCGGCTTCCCTATCCAGCTCGGCCATGTGCACCTGTGCTGGTTCTGCTTCACCAAGTACCACGCCTGTCAAGCATTGTTTGGCCATGTGTTGGTCGCCTCTGACCATAATCAGCTCCACTTTGTCGTTCTCCTTCTCCAATGAGAACTTGAGTTTTTGGTGAAGAGTGGAAGACACCGCTTCCATATTATGCAACCAAGTTCTCTCCATTATTGCATTAAATGGGGATAGTGCATCCACCACAAGGAAATCTGCTAATATGGAGGCGCCTTCAATTTGGACTTTGAAGGAGATTTTTCCCTTAGGATAGACCGGTTTTGAGCTGAAGCCTATCAAGGGAATGCGTGCTTCCCGTAAGTCTTCTTCCTTGAGACCCAACTTCTTGAAGCAATCGAAGTTCTTTAACTTCAAGGTCAGAACCAAAGGGTCGTTGTGGGGGGAGCTGGACCCTATCTAGGTCCTTGTCCGAGAACCAGATTTTGGCCCGTTCCCTCTGAGCTTTCTTGGTAGTTGGTTCCAGCTCGGTTGTCATCACCTATTTGCTGTGTGAAGCCTTTCGAGCCTCGGCACGAGCTTGATTGCTCCCTTGAGGCACGGGAGCCAGGTGGATGACATTAATAATTCCTTTCGGCTCATTACTATCCTGGCCGTCATCACCTCGGGGCTAATGAGCTCGGTCATTATTTCTACCTTCCTCTTTTATGTAGTCCTTCAAGTGTCCATCCCTGACGAGCTTCTCGAGGTGGGACTTGAAGGCCTTGCAGTCTTCGGTTATGTGCTTATTTTGCTTGTGATAGGCATAAAACTTATTTTGATCCTGGGCAGAGGGATCTCCTCGCATTGGTTGCGGCCAACTGAAATACGCCTGCGACTTGATTTTGCCCAGAAGTTTATAAATGGGCTCCTTGAACACTGTATTCACAGCCTTATAGTAAGAAGCGGTTGGTTTAGACTTCTCACCCCCCGAGGTAGACGTCGAGGCTGCTGCCGAACTCGAAGAGCCTCTGTTTCGGTTTGCCTCTTCTTTCCGAAACGACTTCTTGTCCTTCTTGGAGGGCCGGTCTTCCTGCCAGAGGCCAAAGCTTTCCCGAGCTCAGGCCTCGTCTTCTTTATGTTCTATGAATTGGTTTACCTTGGCCATCAGTGCCTTCACTATGACCACGGGGAACCGCACCAAATCCTTCCAAAGTTTGTTGCCTGGCAGTAGAGCTTGTTTGAAGGATTTGATCGCCACCTTATCTGTGGCGTCTTCTACTTGACTGTAGATAGTCCAAAACCTTTTGGCGAACTGCGTGATGTTCTCAGTCCGCCTCATCTTGATGGCCATCAGGTCATCGTTTGTCTTGGGGATGACCCTATGAGCTTGGAATTTCTCCACGAAGGAACTTCGGAGTTGCCGCCAACTCGAACCACTTCAGGGGGATGTCTCCTAAACTGGAAGAGAAGACTCTACAGTTCAGATGACCGATGTCCCCCCATATTGATATCCGCTGAGTAAAATGTCGGAGGTGCGCTGCAGGGTCCGTGGTCCCGTCGTAGAGAACGAACCTCGGGACATGGAACTTTTCTGGGAGGGGAAAATCCCCTATCTCCTAATTGAAGGGAGATGTGCTGAGATCCTAGGAATCGTAAGCGTTTAGCCGATCCCGGGTGAAACCGACCACCTCCATGTTTTGCTGGACCGTTTGTTTAACTTGTTGGTCGAGCCATTCTCTTAGGTCTCATTGTCCTCCGGCCTTTGTCGCGGCCTCTTTGTGTCTTCATGCAAGTGGCTGCTACTTGAGTCTTCATCGTGGGCTCGGTCGCGCCTCTTGTTATTTGGGATTTGCTTCAAATCTTGCTTTGCCGAAAGAGCTCGGCCGCTTCTAGGTGGTAGAAGGGGGGCCTTTGTTTTCTCCTAGAGCTGCCGCTGGAGTTGACGAATCAACTCTTCCTGCTCTTGGATAAGAAGGTTTTGAGCCTTGATATCCACGAGGAAAGGGTTGTCATCATCTTCTTCGTCGTCAACTTGATGGTGGGATTGACGAGATCTGGGCTGCACTGGAGATTTATCTCGCTGCATTAGAGATTTATCTCACCGGGGACGCTCATGTTGCGGGTTACCTTGTCGGGGAGGTGCCGTCACCCCCTTCGAAGATGAGCCCGATTGGACTTCCATGCTTGCCAGGCCAGACTTTGCCCCCAATCTCCTCTTACAAGGGTCTGATTGTTCTTGCAATACCGGCGGCAACTATGCTGGCTTTACCGGCGGTGGTAGTTGGGCTTTGGACGACTCTCTGCCCTTCCTAGCTTTTGGAGGCATATCGCTTTGTGAATTTGATTCCTTCTTTCCCACAGACGGCGCCAATTGTAAGTGCCTAAATCTGCACGGACTTACGTAAGTGGATGTGAAAATTTTCTCGGGAAAGATCGGATGTTGAAACCTGAAAGAAGAGAAGGAAACTGCAGTCAGAAACCCTGACTGCTCTCAGCGCAAGGCCCTCCGATGCCTAAGTTAGTTCCACAACTTAACGAAGGGAAGGAGGAGGAGGGAAACATAAATTAGGATGTGTGTAAACGTGAGCGTATGCATACCTGTTTTGAATTAGTCCCTTGCATATATAAAGACCGAAAATCCCGTGATCTCATCCTGATTTTTCGATGATTGGATCTTATCCGGGATTTATCCCGATCTGTCAGGGATTATGGACGTAATCACCGGATAAGAATAACTCCTTATCTTTATCCGGTGCTTGTCCTTATCTTGTAACATGTTCTGTAACGTGAGATAGCTGTCACTGGTTGTAAATTGGTGACTGTCTCGGTGGACCGAACTGAGGATGGTGCCCAAGCACAACCGTAAGCCGGACGCAATCTGACACTATTGCCGAGATGCATTGCACCGAGCTGGTATTGTTATCGAATTGGAATAATATCACCGAGACCGGATCCTACCGAGCTGATACTTTTACCTAAGCTAGGTTGATTTCGGTACTGTAAGAATCTTCTTTGGCGCTATTGCCGGGATGAGATGAAGCCGAGACCTAGTTGGTACTCTTACCGAAACTAAGGTAATCTCTGTATTATGAAAATGCCCCCACACAATTATGTAAAACCCAATACAGTATCTATAGGGTAGATGACACCTAAGCTTTAAAGAAATTACTGGTACTTCCATTTATCTTTTTCCTTCAGCATACAACTAAAAGAACACTGTTCAATTTGGGGCTTAGATATCCTAGATGAAAATTTTTTTTTTTTTTTTTCAAATTGACAATAATTTCTTTAAAGTAAGGTTTTACTTAAACTCCACCAAAGATGATCGAGTAGTATACTTAAGTTGATTCAATCCTTATTTTAAGTTGATGTTTTTAAGAATTTTTGTGCTATTTTTTCAGCAATCAATGTTTCTTTGATATGGAGACTTCTGTAGTCAATGTATTGTGTCGGTCAATAAACAATATCAATATTTGTGCTGGATACTTGTAAAGTTTTACTTAAAACTCCAAAAAAAAAAAAAAAAATGACAATAATTTCTTTAAAGTAAAGTTTTACTTAAACTCTACCAAAGAAGATCAAGTAGTATACTTTTTTTAAGTGGATGTTTTTAAGAATCTTTGTGCTATTTTTTCAGCAATCATGGGTTCTTTGATATGGAGACTTCTATGAGGGGTGTAACGGTTCGGTTAACCGGTCAATTTGGGAAAACCGTTAACCGAACCGTAACCGCGGTTAACCGTGTTAAACGGTTCGGTTACGGTTAATAATCGTGGAATGCCTTCCTCACATAAGTCACATAAGGGGATAAATGTGAATGATTGAAGGTAAAATGGCATATAAGGAGTAATTGAATAAGGTAAGAAATATTTCATTCAGTCCCCTTATTTTTTCTTTTATTAGTAAACGGTACGGTTAACCGCATACGGTTAACCGAACCATATCATACGGTTCGGTTCGGTTAATAACCGTGAATTATCACGGAAAACCGTAACCGAACCGAACCGTGCGGTTTTTAGATTTCATTAACCGTAACCGTGAAATACGGTTATTAACCGCGGTTCGGTTCGGTTCAGTTCGGTTAGACGGTTTTTCGGTTTTTTTTTACACCCCTAACTTCTATAATCAATGTATTGTGTCGGTCAATAAACAATATCAATATTTGTGCTGGATACTTGTAGGATGCTTATTATTTGAAGTCAACTATTTTGTTAATACATTTTCAAGAAATAATATAAAGAGAATGGCAATAAGTTTATAAAATTTTACCTTTCAAAAATAATTATAAAATTATTAGGGTGTAAAACTAAAATTGCAATAGCATGGTGAAATGTTTCATGCTAATGAAACAATAATTAGGTTTATTTGGAATCAGAGTTTAGAAAACTGATTAAGGTGTATCTGCCTCCATGATCACTACGGAAATGTGTGAACGGTTACACTCAGTTTATAAAACTGACATGAGTTGGCCACCCCCATGATAAAGATGTAATTGGGTCAGATCCATAGTGGACCCGAAATTCAGACCAAATTTAGTTCAAGTCCCATAGACTAAACTGTGAGTCTGGGCCTGACTCAACATCTAAACAGATTAAGAAAACATTAATGTGTGATGGAAGTTAGTATATGACTTGTACCTCTGACCTCAGCATTGCCATAATGAACAACTACAATCATTGATGCAAACCTTTTTTGAGTCATATACTTGTGTTGTCGTATATTATAAATTTTAAGATTATATTTATCAACGTATAATCTATTAATATCTATTTCATATAATATATATTGTTTTGATATGTATCACTCAGGTACACGGGTATTGGGTGTAGACTTGGGCTCACGGTCGGGCTTCAAACCAGACCCGGTTTTGATCAGGTCCAAAAGGACGTTTTATACGCGAATTTTTAGGGTCGGTCCTTTGGTAAAATTGGGTAATTGAGGTCCTTTGACATCCCTAATAATCCACAATCACCAGGAAAATGTGTTGGCATTAGCTAAGGCTTTGATTTGAGGTTTGTGGAGGATGGTGGAAAGGTTCTTTCTTTGTGAGCCGATGTAGGATAGACCCATGGTCCCCATGGGTTGACCAATATGTGGGCCCAATCCATCTATCTCGACCAAGCTCTTTAGGCCCAGCCCATCTATTCTCATCCTTTATCTCAATTAGAGTCTTATTTTATGCTATTTATGATTGAAGTTGGATGTTTTAATTCTGACCATCAATGTGCTTGGATGATCCCAATTAGTTTTAGGTTTTATCATCTTCCGACTAGTAGATTATGCTGAATGCAAAAAGAAAATTGAGTTTCGCACTATGCAATTTCTCTTCTTGCTCTCCTGCAATGGGAAGCCTCTCTTCGCTTATGATAGGGAATTGGGTGTGAGGCCAAGAGTTTTCAGGGTTTTCCTGACCTACCCCTCAATCTTCCATCTCCATCTACCCACCTCGCATCACGATCTATCATCCGCATCATTTGGTATCAGAGTTGAAGATTGATCCAACCCGGATCAAATGATGCATGGAAGATTTGACTTCTTATGCTGAAGATGAAGACTCTCTTTTAACCTACCTTGTATTGATGATGATTATGTCGAGCTTTCTCTTTCATTAAAAACAAAGGATTAGGTTTACGCGGATGTCTCAATAGGTGATCTGTAGGATTGAAAAGTTAGAATTTAGAGGGCTAGGGTCGTGATTACTAGGTTTTAAAATGTTGGGTACTCTGATGGGTTACAGCCATAGTACTCTCATGGGTTATAGGCTTATAACCATCGCCGAGTTTTTCTCACAGTTGAATTGATTATTTTCATCAAATAATCCCAACGGTTGGAAAAATCGAATGAAAATATATTTTTAGGACAATCCATATATTTGAACGCCCATTTTCTTGAATGGTTCAAATTTTTATAGGTGGGGTCCAATGTAAAGTTCCACTGCCTCAACTCGGGATCTCTAGAATAAAAGGTAGCTCAATTAGTTAGCAAACTTATATATCACCCAATTGCCGAGGCTTCGATACCTAGATATTGCTGCCCTTTCCCCCTTCCGTCCATCGGCTATCTCCCCGTGTGCTGATAGCACCCGGCCCTCTTGGTTGAGACAAAAAAAAAAAATAAAAAGAAAAAAGAAAAAAAACTACTTGGATCTCTTGGGTTGAAGCCCAGGGGATCCACACTGACAAATGACAATCCTCCAATAATCCTATGACAGTAAGCCTCACCTCACCCAAAGCCTATGAAAAAACAAAGAATGAAAAAGTTCCCTCTTCCAGCACTTACAAAAGATGAATCTTGTTGCTTTCAGGTGTTTGAAGGATTTCCCAAATTGTCTTGAGAAAGCAATAACTATGCTTACAGTGGCTAAGGTCAATGTCCAACTAGAACCACTCTTTATTTGCCCCTTTGCACAGCGGTATGTGTGGCTTGGGCCTTGGAGTATACACCCTCTACTGGTCTACTATTGCGACCTTAATGTTCAGCCCGCTCATCTACCACTTCTTCACTCTTTTCAATGGGATTTTCCGATGCTGACCCTGTGGCCAAGGTCCACCCAAGGGGGGTGGAATGATGCGTGTCATTTTCTTTATGCACCACCCACGTTGCTTGCATGCAACATCTCATGTGGGCCATGGTGGTTGGAGGGTTTCCTAAATAATAATATTGTTGGCTGGGTAGCGGGGTAGTGTTTGTTAGCACTTTTCATTTAATATTGGCAGTTTGTTAGCGTTTCCTTAGATCGTGAGATCATGGTTACTGTGTAGCCATTGGGATTAGTTGTGTTTAAAATGTTTTAATAAAATGAGGACAATTGATTATTCTCCAAAAAAAACTATTCAACAGGTGCAATCTCAAAGAGATTTCTATCTACAATCTTCCCTGACTTCATCAATGCTACCCTACCTCTCTGTGACTCTCCCTCTCTGTTCTCTCTCGGGGCGCCTCATTCTCTAATTATTTCGGGTTCTGTCCGTCTTACTCTCTCCATCTATCTATTGTCCTCTCTCTATCCCCTCTTTTATCTCTCATTCTCTATCTTCCCCTCAGTCACAGAGAGGTGTTCCTTGACAGTGAGAAAACCTTATGTAATGTGAGAGAAAATGTGACCTAGTGAAGAATCTTTGGTTCTCTATCACCTCTGAAAACTACCACCCTCATGGCAATCTTCTAGTAATCTCCATCTTTCTCATTTTCTTTTGTGATTGAATCATTTATGGTTTTTGTGGGGGCATTTTAGGTTTTTTATTTTTGGTTGTGTTCTTTCCCCTTTCTCTCTGTTTTTCTCCCTTCTCTCACCCACTTGTTCTTTTGGCCGAAACTGGATCCAACTATTCTTATCGGAATCGGTTCCAGAACTAGGAAATTGGTTCCCGGAATCCATCCTCTAAAAAACGGTTCCTGTACCACCATGGATCTGGACCAGAATCGACCCATTTACATCCATACGTTTGGCATTGTCCTATTTTAAGGTGTAGGTTGAATAACTAGAATTCAGTTCAAAGCTTCAATTGAATCTGGGGCCTCATATTTGTATTTTGGTGGAAAAGAAAAACTAAATGTAATGCTATATCAGTTGAAATGGTTAGAAAGTGTTAGCTGGTCTTTCTCTTCTAGTTGTTGAGATTGACTTTTAAAGACAAAGTAAGATGTGTGGGCTTTTTAAGGAGGATACATGTGAGCATCGTCACCATGGAATCAGTCATGTTTTCAAGGATCAAGGTCCCCATTGATTCTCCATTTATAAAACTTTTGGCTCTTTTTTTTTTATTACATAAATATTTGAATATTTTAAAAAAAGTAGAAAAGTTTTCCACAATTCCTTCAATCAATTCCTCTTCATAAAAATATTTTGAGAAATGACAAAATTATCTTTCCCTTGTGACAAGTTTTTGTCTTTTCTTAACCTTTTCTTTTCAAAAGTGATCATTTTTCTTTTGATGATCATACTGATTTAATGAAATTAGTTTTTTAGTCATTTGAAATCCCCTTTTCTGACCAATGCTAAAGGTGGTTGAAGTGGCCCCTACTATTTCAGTTGGGTTGGACTTAATTAATTCTCTTAAAAAGATTTATTAAAGGGAAAATCTGGAAAATAATATTAAGGGTATTTTTGTCATTTCTCAAAAAATTAATGGAGAAAACTTTATTGTAACAACAGTGAAAACTTATATATATATATATATATATTTTAAATATTCTAATCTTTATATACTTTTTTTTTTTAGAACGAGTCGAAAGTTTTATACTTTCTCGAAAATTTTCCTGTGCTTTTTAAAGGTGGCCAAGGGCGGAGGTGAAAAAAAAGTGGTGTTTAGCTTTCGAAAATCCTTTTAGATGGATAATGAAAAAATTATTTTTGAAAGCGTAAAAGTTTGGGAAAACCTCAAAATGGGGCTAAGTTTCTTAAAGATTTCAAAACAGGACAAAAAGAAAATTACATTTTACAATGTACCTCAAGTTTTCTAAAAACACTTGAAATCAGGACAAATGGTCAGACATGAGACTGTCCGGTGAGTTTTTTACCTTTTTTTAATAAAATCCCAAGATTGCCCCTCCGGGCTTCATGTTGCATCGACAAAACATAAGAGGGCTCCCTCCCATGTCTCCTCCTTCCTTCTACGTTCACAGTGAACACTGTTGACTGCAAGGCGATTGTCAGCGTTTGAAGCCAGCAAAAGGAAATATATCTTAAGAGATTGAGGATTCTACTGGCTTAAGCTAGCTGCTTTGGCAGAACAACAGGTTTTTAGGTGAGCTTCCAGCAGAGCCTGGAAGGCTTACACAGATACAAGAAATTTCTTCAAATAATATTTCTTTTAATGGAAGAATATCTCCAAAATTGGATACTTGAATCAATGCAAATAAATCTTGCACACGCTCTCAGGCTCGATATCCCGGATATAGAGACATTGAAGCAAAGTTCATTGGATTTCTCCTATAACCATTTATAAGACTAGCGCATTAGGGTCCGCGTCCAATGCTAGCCTTTAATTCATCGAAGAAAATAAAGAAGTGACATTTGAAATAAAGACATGCAAAAACAGTAAAAGAAACACAAGAATATCAAAAAATAAAAATAAAACGATAAATAATATTGTAAATTGTATAAAAGTTTGCAGTCCCCTATTGGGATTCTGCTATTTCACACTATCTAATTTCAATTATGGATCATCTTCCACCACCTGGTGGTGATAGTATTATTTGATGGCATCAAAATTGACACATAGAAGGCATAGAAGGCATTTTACTGCAAGTAAAATTCTAAACCTCAAGGGGATCCTAACTTTCATTTAGCCATTTTCTTTAATCTTTCCATGTTAAAATTCAAACAAACAAACTGAAAAGAGAAATTCCATCCATATTTGGCTTCTACTTACTACCCACTTAGTGTTAATTAGATGGGGCCTAAACTTTAAATTTGCACTCAGTGGGCCCACTATTGTTAATCTCTATGAATTTCAAGTCTCAAAAAATTTCTTACCGGGTCTATCAGAGGATGGGGGGTTTAATATAATACTGAGTAATTAGAGGATCTAGAGTTATCTAATTTAGTTTGGATTTGAATTTGAATTTCAAGTTTCTAATTTAGTTAGAGAAAAAATTGGAAATTGGAGACTAAATTTAGCTTAGCAATCGTTGGATTATTTTCATAATAATAACCTTTAAACTTTGTAGCTCTATAATCAATGGGTAGGATGATTTGATTAAAAATGTGGCACATTCTCAACTATTTCAGCCTAATAGCCACAACTTTAGAAATAATTTTATGTCTAGTGTTGCATAAACTAATAGGCTTTAGGGCGTTCGTGGACTGTGGATGAGATTCTTTTGGATCAGGTCTTATTGATTTTGTGAGTGAGGTTCATTTTTTGAAAAAAAAAAAAAAAAAAGTTCCTTACAGAATCTAGAGTTATCTAATCTAGTTATCTAAATTTGACCTGAGTTGCCTGATTTATGCAAATTAGATAACTCTAGTTATTTTCTAATTACATTTGATCGTTCATTCAATTTAGAATGGAATGCCTTCTTATTTACTTATTTTTTGCTTTTGGTAGGAAATTGTTATTATAGCCTTGCTCTCTCTAGTAACTGCCTGCTAAATGCTAGAAGTAAGAGCAATAATAGTCCTAGGCCAACTCAACTCCAGCCCATTCATATTCAAGATTGAATTTTATACTTTACCTGGTCCTTTTTCAGCCCAAGACATATCATGATTGTTCCAAAATAAATGAACAGTACATACAAAAATCACAAAAATTGGTAATAAAAAAATCTAAGAGGACTATAATTTTTGCAAACTATAACTGATTCATAAATTTAAACTTAATAATTGTTTATAATATGATAATAAAAACACATATATAATAAATAGTGATAAAAGGCCCCGTTATATAGAATTTAAATTTGTTGGATTGGTTTGATCCATCCCTCACGTTTTTAGAATCATGGTTTCTCTTAATGATCTGAAATACAAAAAAAATGCATTAACAATTAAATCGAGAATAAAATAGATCTGATCAAAACATGTACCGGAATGTAGAAGAATCCTGCGTTGGATCACAAGGGAGATTTTGACCTGTATGAAGCAAGAAAAATGTGAGGATAAAAATATAAAGAGTGGTGACGACAAAAAAAAAAAAACATCTAATATAAGTATTAGAAGATGCATCTACCATATACCATAATTCAGCATATCTCCATTCATTCTCGTCCATACTAATTGATAGGGAGAGATCGGATTTGTATGCTAGTTTTGAGGAGTAAATATCTCTTAGTGACTAATAGGATTATTATTCTAAGAAGATAAAGAGAATTAAGGGGGTAAGGATGGATGGATTTGAATGGTAGGAGATAATATGGTAACTTAAGCAAAATTAGAGATTTTAGGGATAGAAAGGAATATATTTTGAGGACATTTAGAAGTTAATAGTTTTGATTGGTTTGAACTTTGAACTATTTATAAGTGGGTCCATTTGAGGAGTGTCATAATTATGTCACCCACGATTAGATTTTGAAGGCCCATAAAATTGCTGCGATTTAATCTATTAGTATTGATTTTTGAAGGTGGGCAATGAGTATCTTTGGTGCTTTCCCATCTGGTGTGGGCCTTAACTTACAAATGGTATATATCTATGCTATTCATTGATGAGCCCCACTTGAATGAAATACATTTAATTAGAAATAAGCCTCATAGACGTGTGTGAGAATAAGGCACCATCACTCAAGGGCCCTACTAGATATGCAACGTGTTAAAGTGCCAACACTACTCAATGTGGGTCGTATTCATTGGCTTAGCACAAAGGCTGGTATTTAGTACCGTGGGATTGCACGAAGTTTTGTTTAATCAGGCAGTAAGAGATTGTCGCGACCCCGGACCGGGTCAAGGGCCTAATCCGGGATCGGGACACGGTTATTAGTGATGATGATGAAGTCATGTATAACATAAGATTAATTTGGCCAATACATACACGGATTCAAGAAGAACATTTAGCCCGTGCACGTGATTTCTCACAGGATTCCGCGGTGAGGATTTCACATACAAGTCATAAACATGTTCGGAATGCGGAAGCGTATAGCAAATCGGGCACATGACAATTCATTCCATAAACATGAATTAATTTCACATGTATGAATGGCATAGTGTCAGAGTGAGCAATGATCATTAACATTTTCCAAAATATAAAGCTAGAGTTGATACAAAAGATCAGTTAATTAACATAACCCAAAAATAATGGCCAACAAAGGCTAGTATAACCCAATTAGTTTTCAAAAGAATGAGTTAGACATAACTCCCAAAATGTATCGCATCTCAAAGCATGACCAGATGTTTACATGACATTGTCATCTTGCCATTCAACTACACGTTGCGGTTCGCCGACCGCATCCTCTGGCTCCTCCTTAAAGGCAACGGGGTCTGGACCTGAGCACCAAAGAATGGGTCAGACACGACAGTCTAGTAGGTGGGTGAAAAGATATAATAATAAATTTAAAACAATGATACCTTGAGAAAATATTGAAACCTGTATAAATAATGAATTTCATGAAAGTAAAATCATCATTTATTAAGAAAGACATTTGCAATATAATATACGTAAAGGTACCAAAGAATTAGAAACTAGTAAGATGACAACCACACAAAGCTAAATCATCTCTCACTAAAGTGATGAGAGCAATATCAGGACGTTCACCTCAGTCACACAAGGTGAGGAGAGTCAACGATATTTATGGAAACATATATATATATATATATATATATATATAGATGGACTGGACCGCGGTAACGAACCGGGTATCGAGACAGGACAGGATCGAGGCTGTAGTTGGCAGGACAAGAGCGGGGACCTCCAAGTTGGTGGCTCAAACCGACAAGGTCGTCCAAGCTTATTGGTGCCGACTCATAGGTCATGTCGCGACCCCGGATCGGGTCACCAAGTGGGCCTAATTCGGGATCGGGACTAAGTTGATGATGATGTAATATATAATGGATGAATGATGGTAGTCCATATGATGAATTTATTTTAATCAATACGTATACGAGTCAATAAAAAGATGCCACTCGTATACGCGATTTCCCATAGGTGTCCGCGGTGAGGATATCACAACAATACAAATATTTCTTTTAAATGCGGAAGCGTATAACAAATTCATACATTCATATTTAAGATAACATGATTGAAACATTTCTAATAAGTATCAGAATGAGCACTGATCATTAGTGCTTTCCTCAAAAGAAAAGTTAAAGTTTATACAAAAGATCATTTAATTACATTCCCCAAAAATAGAGGCCAACAAATGTCAATATAAACAAAAATAAGTAACCCAAAAGAATGGTTAGCCAAAAACCCAAAATGTTATACGACTTGGTCATTCGAATGTCTAAACGACATCATCAGTATGCCACTCAACTAATCATTGCGGTTCTCCGACCGCCTCCTCGTGCTCCTCCTCTAGAAAACCAATGACGGGACCTGAGTACCAAAGTAGTGGGTCAAACACAACGGCTTGACAGGTGGGTGAAAAGATATAACAATAAAACAATAATTAAAATTACCTTGGAAAACATTTAAACCTGTTAAAGCAATAACTTTCATAAAACAGAAGAATCATTTACTGGAAAATAATATATAATATAAGACATGTAAGGTATCCAAGGAAATCGGGAAACAAACAAGATGGCATCCACACAAAGCTAAGTCCTTAATCATCGAAGTGACAAGAGCATATCGGTATGTTGACCTCAGTCACCGAAGTAAGGAGGTACAACAAAATTTACATATACATACACATAATAATATGGGACATGACCACGGTAGCGAACCAGGCATCAGGAACCACAGTAGCGAACCGGGCATCGGGACAAGACCACGGTAATAACCGGATAGCGGGATCCAAACTGTAGTTGGCGGAACGGGAGGGGGATCTCCAAGTTGGAAGATCAAACCAATAAGGTTATCCAAGCTTAGTGGTGCCGACTCATAAGTCAAATAACGGAAATCAAGACATATACAAAATACATATGATGCACTTATATAAACGGGCGGGACGGGATGCTCAAGGCACAAATATCATTTCAAACAAAAAGTGCATATCGGGACTAGCAAAATGCTACAATTGTAATTTCAGTATTTTTGGGAATGATAAATCATAAATCAAGAAATTCGGAACAAGTATCGGGATTCCAAATTAGGTTGAGGTTAATAAGGGTCCCGTATGTCGATTTCAATAAAGACTTGGTACTCCTTGAGCTTGAAGACATTCCGGGCTCCTTATACACCTTAGAAATTTTCAAGACTTCAAATGAATATTCGTGATATGGTTTCTCTCTCAACTGGGTGTTAAACAATAGTTATAAGTCTTTCCATCACAATAGGGGTCCCAACAAACCTCTTTCAATCATCTAAATTTTCATTTTTGCTCTTAGAATAGCCTCAGATGAATAGTATCCATTGCTCGAGCGGACAAGAAATTCGCTCGAGCGACGAGCTCTATGGAAAAGTTTTCTGGGATGGTTTGCTCGAGCGGATAAGGGGTTCACTCGAGCGAACATGTTGGCTCAAGCGAAAAATACGTTCGCTCGAACTAATAAGGTTCTGTGAGACATTTGGGAGGATTCTGGGGAAAGTTCGCTCGAGCGAAGTTAAGTTTGCTCGAGCGAACTGTCTACTGGAATGGTTCGGAACCTTTTCTGGACAGGTCGCTCGAGCGACCTGTCAAGTTCGCTCGAGTGAACTGTCCAGGAACTGATTCCGGGACAATTCTGCTCTTCTTCTTTTTTCACTTCTTATAACACCTTTGAGCCTTAATCTCACATTAAAAGAGAAGATTAAAACCTCTTAAAAACCTTTCTCAAACCTCCATCAATCTTCCACAAAGATCTATCAAATCACTTCCATTCTTTTCACATTCAATCACCAAAGTAAGAAAATAATCCAACAATCACAAAGGTTCATTTAATGCCATAAACAAGAGACAATTAAAGAACTATAAACCACGTTTCCATGACAATAAATGAGTTAACAAAGTTCTTTAATGAGCATTTATTTCAAGTCAATGCAAGTCAATAAAAACATAAAGGAGATAGTGAAATCATCAATATTAATCATAAAAACCATTCAATGCTTAAAACATCCAATCATCCACTTGCCTTGGGTCTTTAATCAAGAAATCAAGTCTCTAAACACAACTCCAAGCCAAAGATCCAAGCTACGACAAAAACCCCAAATAAAACCCTAAAATGGTCAAGACAAAGCATAAGAAGAAACAAGCTTCAATAATGGAAAAGGAGACTCCCATAGGCTAGGAAAACACACATTAAAGACAAAGAGAGAGATTGCTTACATGTATGGCTCCCAAATAGACAAGATTAGCTCTAAAGAGGGTTTTGAGATGGGAGGTTTCCTCCAAAATGGTATCAAGAGGTAGCTCTCAAGGAGAGGAAGAGAGTGAAGACAAGCATTTCTCCATTGGTAAAGGTTTGGTAATGAGTTAGGAGATGGAAGAGCAAGAAGGAGAAGGGAAGGGAGAAACCCTAGCTTAGAAGGTCCTTGAGTTGGAAAAAGGAAAAAGGGAAAAGGGTCTTTCTTATATAGCAAGTGGGGAGTGGGCTCCACCCTTAAGAATCTTGTTGGGTCAAAATCATAGCTTTCGGGGCTTCAAATGAATTCGACGAAGAAGGGAGAAATGATTGTCGAAATTTCTAGTTTTCAAAAAGTATATGTTTCTCGGGTTTCGGGAATATCAAATATTGGGTACAGATTTTAGTGTAAAAAGACTGTTTTGCCCTTGAAGCAAGGAAAGTCAGGTTTCAAGATTTCGAACGGGAACGAGATCAACATGAAAGTTGTAGAGATTAACGAGATAAGTAAAACGGGGTAAAAATACAAATAAATGGAACCCCCAAAGGGCCCCACAAATCACAAAGGCACTCAAAATTTTCCAAAGCTATAACAAAACTATTCTAATCTGAACTAAACCAAAATACACTAACCACGCTTAAGACTAACACACAAATTAATTAGCACTAATCGAGGTCACTCGGGTTGGGGTCTTACAGGTCATATACAAGAATTCAAGGCAAATTCATATATAAACGGGACGGGATGCCCATAGGCACAGTATCACTTTTATATCAAGTCAGGCATGAACGGGCTAACAAAAATGCTAAAAACATGATTTCAATATATTCCAGGGCATGACTAGTCATATAGCATGAAGTTTGAAGTCCATGAGTAAAAATTTAGGTAAAAACAAGTACGATAGATTTTCCCTAAATTCTGGGTCAAGCATTGGGGTCCAAGATTTGAATCAATGTGAATAGGGTTTTGTAAGTTGAATTGGCGTATATTTGGTACTCTTAGAGAATTAAGGACAATTCGGGTCCCTATGCACATTGACGAATCTCCGAAATGGAGTTTCTTTCTCAATCAAGCTTCACAATTGTCTTTCTGGTCTTACCATCGCATTGGGGCTTCAAACAATACCTCCCCAAGCCTTAGAAGAATATTTCAAGACTTCCTACATTAATTCAGGTTCACTGCACAGTTGGCTCGAGCGGACAAGAAGTTCGCTCGAGCTAACAACGTTCTGTGAGGGGTTTGCTCGAGCGGACATTTCCAGTTCAAATTGGTTTTAGCTAAGTTTCAGTTCGCTCAAGCTAACAATGTTCTGTGAGGGGTTCGCTCGAGTGAAGTGTTCAGTTCGCTCCAGCGAACTGTCACAGAAAACACTATTTCTGGGCAGTCCAGCTCCTTCCTTTCTTCTTTTCTTACAAACCCTTTGATTTCTTCATCAAATTGAGAGGCTCAAAAACTCCTTCAAACCCCATTCAAAACACCAACAAATCTTCCACAAACAATCATCCATTCACCTCCTTCTCAACCATATCCAACCACGAAAGAGAAGAGAAAATCCACCAATCATAAAGATTCATTTGTACTAAAAACAAGTACTAAATAAAAGACTATGAATACCAATATTTCCAAAGGTTAAACAAACCAACAAGACTCATTCATGAGCATTTATTTCAAAACCAATGCAAGATAAGAATAATTAATAAAGTCATCCACATTTCTCATAAAAAAAAAACTATTTCATGCTCAAAATATCTATTCATCCACTTACCTTAGGTCCAAGCTTAGCAAATCAATCTCTAATCACACTCTTCTCAAGGATAACCTACAACATAATAAAAAATCCCCAAATACAAACCCTAATGGTCAAAAATCAAGAATGAGGAAGAGTAAACTTGCAATGATGGAGGTAGAGTTTCTCCAAGGCTATGAGAACTCAAATCTAAGAGATTGAAGGAGAAGCTTTAATGATGAGCTGATTCCAGTCGGATACACGGATTCTAACTTCATGTCAGATAAAGATCTAGGAAATCAACCTCTGGGTATGTGTTCACACTTGGTGGCGAAGCTATCAGCTGGAGGAGTATAAAACAAGAATGTTCCGCTGATTTGACCTCAGAGGCTAAATATGTAGCGGCTTGTGAAGCAGCTAAGGAAGTAGTTTGGCTCAAAAGATTCCATATGGAACTTGGAGTGGTACCTTCGGCGCGACAGCCGCTTACAATTTACTATGACAGCATCGGGGCAGTCGCTCAGTCCAAGGTACCCAGGAGCCATATGAGCCAAAAGCACGTACAAAGGAAGTATCACTTGGTCAAAGAGATTGTGCAGAGAGGTGACATTGCCATCACCAAGATAGCGTCTGCAACCAATCTTGCAGATCCCTTTACTAAGCCTTTGACTACCAAAGTCTTTGAGCAGTATGTAGACGGAATGGGCATGAGTTGCAACCCTGGCTGGCATTGAGCCTAAGTGGGAGATTAATAGATTATATTGTCTCAATCCAGTAGATGATGTAATAAATTGATTTATTTCTTTATCAATAAAATCATGCTTTCCTTTCATGAGATGAATGGTGTTTTATTACATACTTGTACATAACCAATACGAATGACATGACGGTTCATGAGATGAACTGGAGTCCACAAGTGTATTAGATGTGATACATGTGTGTTGATGAGATCCACATACGAGTGACAAGTGTCACAAATCCTATACTTAAATTGATTTACAACCGATGATGAGATTGAACACCTCATCTGACAAGGTTGCAACATTATGATCACTGTGAGATAGTGTGATTTGTCTTGATTATTAGAGTGTAACTCTGGATTATTGTGCTAGTACATTAGATGTACTGAAGGACCACGAGAAACACCTTATCAAACACTGTCTTTACTCTAAGGTCTACTCTCATAATTTCCTAGGAACAGGCTCTTAATCCTATGACATTAATGAACTCAAGTTTCTATCTATTCATTTGCTTTGAGTCACCAATGAGTGAGGCCAACTGTAGGTCAACACCTTGGTGTCTTGGGTATGTGGTAGTAGGACTGTGGGAACATTCAATGGTCAAGATGGAATCTATCTTTATTATCGCCTTGTGCCAATTAATGGATTTATCATTGGTAAGTGTGCACCCATCTCAATTAAGAGTTATTTGAATGGTACTGATAGTCATTGTGATTAATTAGGTCTCAAGGATAATAAGATATGGATCTAAGTTGGTGGGACATGTTTTATCTAATTGATCCATGGATATTGATGGAGGGGCCTACTTGTGGTAATAGGGAAGTTTAGGGTCTTCTTGTAATTTATTCCTAAGATTGGAGTACAATTGCACATATATATAATGGAGTTATTTGCAATTAGCTGTGGACCCAGATTGCACATGAGATATGGGGTCAGGGTGTCCCAGTTGAAGCCAGTTTTCTATGAATCCCTAGTGGTCCCCACGCCAGCACAATTATTAGATCATTACTAATTCTACTTGAACTCAAAGGGAAATGAAATAGAAAGTTACTATTTTTATTGGAAGTGAGACTTCTAATAGTGGTAATAGTAAGTTACTAATTGTTATGAAAGTGAGGCTTCGAAGAAAGTTACTAATTCTTATTGAAGTGAGATTTCTAATATTAATTAATAAGTGGAAGTGGCTTAGAGCTATAAATAGAGGAGGGAAGGGCTTGGACGTCCCATACTACCAATCCCCTTGGAATTCATGCCCAACCCCCTTGTGCAAGAGTTGCACCCCTCTCTCTCTCTCTCCTCTCTTCCTTCTTTTAGTTTCCTTAGAGCTTCTAGTTGGTTTTCTCTTGAAGATTCTACCATTCTTCTTGAGAATAGAGATCTGAAGCGGGTAATAGCGTGGACGACAATTAGGTCTTGGAGATCTTAATTTGCTACAAAGAAAAGTTCTTAGTCAAGCAAGTTGTCTACTTTTTCATTAGAGCACAACCGAGCTCCAAAAGTATAATCTACTTCCTTGTATGTCGTGGATTTGTTATGGATGCATGGTGATGCTTTTATCTATCTTAGAGATAGTGATTTACTGATCTTGATCATGAGTTTGAGGTTCTTGGATCCTGAATGTGGTTTATGGCCTTATGGGTACTTGACCTTGAGTCAAGTGGGTCAAAAGTTTTGAAAACCTATCCACGAGGCCCACCTACTTCCAACAATTAGTACAACGAAATGCACAAAAACACAGAGACAAAGTAATGCTGGTATAAGAGATATGTACCAGGCACCACCTTTGACACCTAACCAATGGCAGCACTTAAATTACAAACACGATCAATCCCTTGCTTAGCTAAAGTGTCTGCCATGCCATTAACAAACCTACTGACATGTTGAAAAGAAACACAAGACTCTAATGCAAGACGTTTAATCTCATTAAAATTTGCCCAAGATACAGCATTGAAATAATCACTTTCTATGATGAGGCTAACTTTGAATGAGCGATAGTTGATGCGAAGAGCTTCCAAAATAGCCAAGACTTCTGCTTCATGAGAGTCTTTAACCCCCACATTTTTTGAAAACATGTATAACATCTCTCCTTTGTGATTTCTGAGAACATAGCTAATACCAGCCAGCCCTAGTCTACCACGAGCTGCTCCATCCACATTAAACTTTAAACAACCGGATGGAGGAGGACTCCAATGCACTTTCTTCCTCTTCTTTACTTCTCCCATCAACAAATAGGCTCCCCAATTATACAATATATTATCTATGTTGACATTTGAAAATTCTTTTCTTGCGCAAGCTCAATGAGCAATTCTTGCAGACACTTTAGATAAAATATCCTCCCAAGATAATTCTTTCCTGCAAAATTCCTCTCATTCCTCTCCTTCCATATAGACCAAATAATAGAAAAAGGAACAATCTTCCATAAGACCCGCCCACACCCGACCAAAGGAGATCCCCTTCAAGCCTCCATTTGCTCACCTAGCGACATTATGGCACACCAAGCAACATTCCATTTTTTGAAGAAATGCCCCCAAATGTAAGACGCAAGCCCACAGTGAAGGAAAATATGATCTACCGACTTCCTCTCCCTCCCACAGAGATAACACATATATGAAAAGGAATAAGACATCAAGCCCCTCCTCCTTAAATTATCAACTATTGAGATATTTCCTGCAGACAAAAGGCCTCAACTCTAGGAGGAACAAGACCTTACCAAACCAATGCTCAAGAAGATCGCTCCCCCCTGCAAGAGTCCAACTCCCTGTAATAGGACTTGGGGGAAAAAGAACCTGTTAGTTTGGCTTCCACATACGAGAGTCATCTTCGTCCCTGCATAAGAAAACGTTAGAAATAAGACTCAACAAGGACTCAAACTCTACCAATTCCAAAGGACGAAGGGCCCTCCTAATACTCACTTTCCAAGACACCTTCCCCCCATCCCAGACATAATAATCATTTACTAAAGACTCCTTATTAGAGACTACTCTAAACACTCTAGCGAACAATTGACATAAAAGACCCACCCCCACCCAATCAATCATCAAGCCAAAAATGAAATTTATCCCCCTTTCCCACTTTAAAACATAAGCCCTTATAAAAAAACAAAAACCCTCACATTAGACACATCCCCAAAAGTAGAAATGACACCCCACAACCCTGAGAACCTGTATCTAGGGACTCTTTGGGATCCTACCCCGCTCATCCTCCCCATACTTGGAAACTAATACCCTCCTCCATAAAGGTTCTTTTTCTTCCCCATATCTCCACCACCATTTAGCTAACAAAGCCCAATTTATCAACTCCAGGTTTCTCAACCCCAAGTCTCCTGCAAATTCTGGTTTGATTATGTCGTCTCATTTCATCAAATGCATCTTCTTTTTATCGTTATTGCAATCCCATAGGAAGTTTCTCCTAATAAGGTCCAATTTCTTCCTCACTGACGTTGGTATCCGATACAAAGACATGTAGTATACTGGCAAATTGGACAATGAGGATTTATTAGAGTGATTTTACATCCAAAGGAGAGATACTGCCTCTTCCATGTTGACAACTTCTTCTCAAACTTTTCCACCACAGAATCCCATATTGCTATCGACCTTGGATTTGCACTAATAGGCAAACCAAGATATTGAAAAGGAAGACATTCCGCCCTGCAATGAAGCCTATTAGCCAAGCTCCGAATATTCTCCTCTGAACAACCAACCCCCACTTAGAAGCTTTTCGATAGGTTTATCTTCAACCCCGATGCTAACTGAAAACATTTTAGAATCTTCTTTAGAATTGCCAATTCCTCCCAATTTGTAGATATAAATAGAATCGTATCATCTGTAAATTGAATGTGAGTTACATTTTCGCCACCACTTACTGCTTTAAAACCATAAATTAACCCAATCTCTTTTGCCTTTAGGAGGAGTGCCCCCATAGCTTCCGCCACTATAGTGACTAGAAATGGGGAAAGTAGATCTCCCTGTCTTAAGCCTCTAGATGCTTTAAAAAGATGAGAGGGGGAGCCATTGATAAGAACTGAGAATGATGTAGAAGAGATGCATTCTTTGATTCACCCTCACCACCTATTGCCAAACCCAGTCTTTCCAACATATAATCTACAAACTTCCAATCTACATGATCATATGCCTTCTCCAAGTCAATTTTAAAAATTGCTCCTTCCTTGCATGCATTAGTTTTTTCGCAACCAAAATCGCGTCGAGAATTTGTCTTTTATGAACAAAAGTCCCCTGGGCAGAACTCCTTTCCAACCATATCTTAAGGTCCTCCTGAATCGAAGGGAAGGTAATACCCTCCAACATTGGTCTTACAATATCATCACTAGAATACAATTCTTCAAAGAAATGGGCAATTTCCTCCTTTACCTCTGTTGGTTCCACTAAGAAACTGTTTCCTTTTCTGATTTTCCCAATGTAATTAATCCTTCTTCTAGTACTAGCCATTCGATGAAAACATTTAGTATTCTTATTCCCTCTTTCAACCAAAGGGCTCTAGATTTTTGCATCCAAGATATTTCTTCCATTCGACTAATCTCCCACAACTTATGTTAGCCTCATTCCTCGCCTTCTTCTCATCTTAATCAAGCAATCTGTCTTCTTCTAGCTTGTCCTATACTTCTACTTCCTTTTCTAAATCAGATCTAACGATATCTAAATTGCAACAAGATACCTTATTTCATTCCTTGATTTTTCCTTTCAATCCCTGTAACTTCTTCATTAGAGTGAAGCCGCGAACCCATTATATTCAAATTGAGACCACCAATCTCTTACTTTAGGAAGGAAATCCTTGTGTAATAACCAACGGATCTCAAACCGAAATGGTTTAGGCCCCAATTAATATCATTAGATGCTAATTTTATGGGTGCATGATCTGAAACCAATATTGGCAATGCAACCTGGATGATACTTGGAAATAGTTCTTCCCATTCCTTTGATACCAAAAATCTATCAATTCTACTCATGGCCGCCCTTTCTTGATTGTTGGACCATGTGAACCTTCTCCCAGCTAGTGGCATGTCTACTAGTTCATTCTCATTGATATGCTCTGAGAAATTCTCCATACTTCTTGTCATACGTCTACCACCTCTCTTCTCATGGGGGAACCTAACAATATTAAAATCGCCACCGACGTACCACGGAACTACCCACTAAGAAATGATGCTTGTAAGCAACAACCAAAATCCATCTCTTTGTGAATCATCATTAGGCCCATACACATTTGCCGCAGCCCAAACTAAGTCTTCTTTAATATTCCTGAATTTAATAGCTAGCACCCTTTGAGATCTATTAATGTCCTCAACCTTCAAAAGGTTTTTGTTCCATATAGTAATAAGAGCCCCTGATGCCCCTTCGAACGACACCCATTCCCATCCATAACTCTGAGAGCCGCATATGTCTTGAATAATGTCAATAATATCTTTTGAAATCTTTGTTTCTTGGAGAAATAGGACACTGATCCTTTGTTTCTTAACCAGCTTCCTTACCACGGCCCTGTTGTCTGGTTTTCCCAAACCTTTTATATTCCAACTTACAACAATCATTATCAACGTTGTTGTAAAATAACCCTCATAACCATAACGTTCTTCTTTATACTGTCTGATCGACAACATCTCCCCCTGTTTTCTTGTTTGACCCTTTCTTCCTGTCTTGGTCTAGCTCTATCTCCTCTTTCTCAATCTGTGAGATGTGGTGCAAAATTGCATTCTCATTTGGCCCAAAATTAAGTCCCAGAATTTTACCAACGTCAATCACATTCCTCCCTTCATCCATCGACGAAGTTACTGACCCCACACTATGAGACTGTCTATCATAATTATTGGCCTGCTCCTAACCCAGACCTTCGATGCCACTTGCATTCCTTTGTCCAATTTCTACAATCGATGTTCTCTGGACCTTACTAGTTATGAAAGAGCTCAAAGCAATAGGATTATTTGCAGACATTTGAGATGCCCTAGATTCCCTCCTAAAATGTGCTGACCCTTTCTTCCTCACCTGTTTTCCCCACAACTTCCTCCATGTTGTTGTCACCAATGGAAAAGAGTTCGCACTTACTTTATTTCTACCTTTCCTAGAAGCATGCAAGGACCCCTTATATCCTCCCAAAGTTGTGTCTACTTCCCATCCGAAACTGCCTTCATCTCTTGTCATTTGTGCTTTCTTCTGTTTTCCACACAAGTTATCTTTACCCAACCTTTCATGCCCATTTCCCCCCTCTCCTTTCGAAGACACCCAACTGAGATCCCCTTCTTTGATTCTTCTTCTTCCCCAATGTCACAAAAATTTGTAGATGGCGTTCCACCTTGGCTGCCATCCTTCCCGGTTGTTGACTCTTTCCAATGAGAATCCCGCACAAATGAGGATAGAATATTCCCTCATCATTGATCGACTTGACGAACTCATTCTCATAAATGGATGAGATCATGCATTCGACGGCAGATAGAAGATCGGCCATGGTGAGGGAGGCGTCTCGCTTAACTTTGTTGATGGAGTTGCTAGCGGCTGTCTGGATCTCGTCCTCGCCGTCGTAGTTGTAGTCAAACTGTCAGAGATACCGGGTCAGGTTGTGGCGGTGGAGTAGTGGGCAGAGGTGAAGTCGATATCGAGGTGGTCATTTTTGGTAGTGAGGACCTTGTAGAACCACTTTTTGAGGTGTTTCATGGAGGTTAGCATAAGGAGTTCGCAGTGGACGAACTTTTGGGATGGTTTTTTTACGACGTAGAATTGCATTGCGTTGGAGATGGAAGATTACTCCGAGCAATTTCTGACCTTGTGGCAGTTCTTGTAGAAGAGGGAGGTGATATTAGTGGAGTCGTTGTCAATTCTCCACTTGTTGATGATGGTCTCGACGTTGTGTTGATGATGTTCTCTTCCATCATTAAATCAGAGTGTGTAGTGGACATGATGAGTGGAAGGAGATGAAAGCATGATGAAGGAAGAAGGAAGCAGGAGACATTGGAGAGAAGAGAACACCGTTTTATTGTTGCAACAGAAAGCCCAAAGGGGCAGTTTTGAAATTTTTTTAGGAAACAAGGAAATACTCACCAGACTGTCTGAGATCCGGTTGTTTGTCCTTATTTGAGATCTGTATGGAAAACTTAAGTCCCATTTTGAAATGTAATACTTATTTTGTCCTGTTTTGAAATCTCCAAAAAAATCTTAGGCCCCATTTTGAAATTCTCTCTGAAAGTTTATATAAAGCAACAATATAAAAGGTATTTCTCCCGTCCCTTGTTGTAGTTCAGCTTGTTAAATGGGCGTGAGTGCATGAGTTCAAGTCTTCAATGTGGCTAAATAATAATAATAATAATAATAATAATAATAATAATAATATTGTCAAATAAATAAATAAAGGGGGAAAAGAAAGTAACCCCACCATCTGGAAGTAGGCAAGGAATTTGATATGTGCAGTTCACTACAAGCTCCTTTATCAAATCACATCCCAACCCTCCCACAAATCTGCATATTTTAAAGTTGTCACTGATTGTGCATGTATTTCTCATTTAGTAAATTTTTGTTTCCATACTGATCACTGAAAAGGACAATTAATTTTTTTATCCCTTGTATTCTAATGTTAACTTGACAAGATGCATATTGTACTTGATTCTTTCAATAATATTTGCTATTGGCTTAGGATTGTTTTTCAAAATTCTTTTAGTTTCATACTTCCATTCTTTCCATGCTTCCCATCATTGCACAAAGGATCGATGCTTACACAATCTTTTACTTATAATGGTAAGAAGGCTCTCAAAAGTTTGGGATATATATCTCTCTCATGTGGCAAAATTTAGCCCGACCCATTGGCCCGACTAACCCGGCCCACTTAAAATACAACTCAGTTGTGGTTAAGGTTGACCCGTCAAACCCACATGACCCGTATATACACTTATTATCTTTTATATTTATATTCATTAAAAAAATATGGATAATATATTATAGAAATCTTTTAGATTTTTTGCTAAAACTACTTGAAAAATCCCCATAACGTGCCTTAAGTAATGGGACAACCCAGCAGAAGTTTAGAGACGAGAGGGGTCCTCTGGGTGGGTTTTTGTATTATTTTTTTTTGGTCGTTTAGCGATATTGTCGATATCGACCATATAATTGTTGATATCGACGATTATGCGTAAACCCTTTATACATCTCCCCGTATCTGCATTTTTTTGTCAAACCTTTTTCATCGACTGCAACATGTGCTATGGCGATTTTCCTTCTCAGAAAACAACTCAAAAATTAGTCAAAGTGGTGGTTGGATTCCCTTAAAAGGTTGGTACATACAATAAACACCTTCCTATATTACATCATCTATCCTAAAATGCCATCAGCTTGATTCCTTTTCAGTACTGACTTCTTTCACTGCTCTAGAACTGTGGTCTGAACCCTAAAAATACCCATTTGAAACTATACCAGTTGTCCAATGTAAACGTCTATATGTATGTAGCTTTCCGTAAAGACTACCATTTGGTGTAGTAAATATCATTTTTGTTTTAGGCTTGGTTAATATAATTTTCAATTTGGGTTTTTGGGTTTGAAAAGGGGTTTCTTTTTTGTAGGCACTATTTCTCTCTATTACATTCTTTTTATAAGTGGCACTTAGTATAGTTTTTTTATTACCACATTACATTGCTTTAATATGATTATAAACCTTATTTTATGATCAAACATATCCCAGCATGGGCATTTTAACAGTGGCTAATGGTTTAGAAATATACACTTCCTCTGTCTTTTAACATGTATGTATCTTTCATATTTCTCTAAATTATGTTCTTGTGATTTGATGATAACACGTCAGTTAGCAAGGTGTTGGTCATATTCCACTATGATGGTGACTTCCAATTCGATATAATCCGTCCAGTGTACAATGGAGGAAATCAAAAGATTAGATATTTACCGACGGACATAACATATGAGTCACTGGTTAAAGAAGCAACTGAAGCATCTAATTGGAACTCATCCATTTAGATATTAAGCATACAATACCTTCATCACAATGGATGAGCATTTTTCAATGGCAAGCATTGACGACGACAATGATGTGAAGAGAATGTTCAAAGCATCGTGGAATGAAGTGAATGGGATATATTTATATGTCTTCAATAGTCTAAAGAACTAACAATGTATAAGAGGAGAACAATGGAGGTATGTGCATAGGTTGTATCTCTAAATCAATAGATTACCAATTACTAAGTATGTCTTCCGACTTGCTTATTGTCCTTTGTTGATGCATTGTAGGTAGGAAAGGAATGTTCGAGTTCACAACTATGCAGAAAAAGTGAGGACCTCGTTAAGAACTTGTATGAGAAAGTAAGCCATAAAGCCAACGCCCACTCAAGAGCTACCTACCGTTGATCTCCATGAAGACAATGACATGCATTTCCCTTCTGTGCGTAATGAATGCAGTCCACATCAGGCGGTAGGACAAGATATTGTATTGATGATATTGACGTTGGAACAAATAATCATGATGAGATTCAGTCCGATGAACATCCTGCCATTGGATAGATTCGTCGGATCCTAAATGTGAAGGTTGAAAGCAACGGTGTCGAGGCCAATCTAGTTAACACTGCAAATCGTTTAAATGAAACTTTAGATTTTGATTCTGAGGATAGAATGGAGCCTCAGGAGGTGAACATGGAGGTTGGTAATAACTCGTCTCATGAAATGTGGGTTGGCCATGATTTTCCTGATTGACAGACGTTTCGGAATACTCTTGCCAAGTTTGCAATTTATGCCAACTTCACTCTTAAACACCTGAAGACCAACTCGACCAAGGTGATGGGTGGCTACAAAGATCGAGGTTGTCCTTGGCGGATCTACACTTCTATTGTAGAACAAGGACCACAATTTAAAGTTAGAACGTACAATCCTAAGCACCAATGCTCGAAGCCAATGATGGGCATGGCACATTGATAAGCAACTTTGGCGCTTATTTCTAAATTTATCATGGATAGAGTCCGGCTGAACATCGATTTAAAGCCACAGGAGATAATGAATGACTACCAAATGGAATTTGAGTTGACTATTAGCTATAGGAAGGCACTTATAGCAAAGGAGATGGCTCTGCGTATATGCGATGATCATACGAGGAGTTCTTCCAGCTTCTACCTCTCTACTGTATTGAATTGCAAAAAACCAACCCTGGCACAATAAGAAACATAGACATCATGTCTGATGACCATTTCAGAAGATTTTTTTGGGCGTTCGGACCCTGTATAAGGTCTTTCACATCTTCATTGAGACCGATGATTGCTGTTGACGGTGCACATCTCTGAGGCAAGTATCCTGGTGTCTTACTTATAGCCATGGCATATGATGCGTATCATAAGCTACTCCCCATCGCATTTGCCTTTGCGGAAGCCGAGCGTCGTGATAGTTGGGAGTGGTTCCTTGCAAACTTGTTCATGGCGCTTGAAGAGCCACCCAATTTGACCATTGTTTCTGACCATCAGAAGGGTCTTATTCCAGCGCTCCAAAACACTATACCCTCCGCAGTGCACTGTTATTGTTGCCATCACATTGCTGAAAATATCAAAACCGCTTTCAGTGACGGGGCAATCATTCTGAAATTCTTGCGTGCCTCAAAGTCCTATAGGCCTTATGTTTATGAGGCATATATAATGAATATACATGCAGTCAGCCTAAAGGTGTTCAGCTACATTGAGGAAATTGGGAGGCAGCATTGGGAAAATGCATACGTACAAGTTTGTCGGTATGACATGCTAACTAGCAATGCAGCGGAGTATACTAACAGCCTGTTAAAGGATACAAGGGTACTTCCTATTGTAAAACAAGTCGAGGAGATACGTGCAAAGTTAATGGAATTCTATCAAAAGCACCATCTTCATGCAGAGAGTCGTGTAACTACTCGTTTAACTCCATATGTGGAAAAAATCTTGGGCCAAGAAATGGAGGAAGCCCGCAGAGTTCATGTTCGAGTTGCTAGCCTGGTTGAATTTCAAGTACAGTCCGTGGAGTACGTGGACATGGTCAATCTCGAATGCAGAAGTTGTACTTGTCGTAAATGGGACATTTTGGGCATCCCATGCTGTCATGCACTAGCATCAATGAAGGTAAGGAACTATGATCCATATGCGTTTTGCGAGCATTAGTACCTATCAAGCGTTTATCGTACAACATACATTGAAGTTCTGCATGGTACCCGGAATAGCAAGCAGTGGAAACACACAACGGCAGAAAGAGTTCTTCCACCATGAGTAACTAAACAACCAGGGCTTCCAAGAAAACAAAAAGGATTCGTACCGAAGATCGTGGCCGCCAACGAAGGGTAGTTACTTGCTCCAATTGTAAAGAAAGAGGGCATAACCGTGGAGGTTATCACAATCCTCCAGTGATTTGATATGCTGAATTAGTTTGCTTGAACAATGCAATCATTTTTTGGGGTGGTTGGTGATGTAAATGAGCTCTATGTTGGCTTGAACAATGCAGTATTTTTTTAGGGGATGCTCATGATGTAAATGGGCTCCTTGTAGGCTTGAACAGTGCATTTATTTTTTTGAGGTTGTTGGTGATGTAAATGGGCACTATATATGCTTGAACAGTACAATCATTTTTTAGGGTAGTTGGTGATGTAAATGGGCTCAATGTAGGCTTGAACAGTTATTTTTATTTATTTTTTTATTTTTTTGGGATGCTCATGATGTAAATGTGCTCCTTGTAGGAATGAACAGTGCAATTATTTTCTAGGGTGGTTGGTGATGTAAATGGATGCCATGTATGCTATAACAGTGCTATTTATTTTTGGGTGTTTTGCTACTTTTGTAAGTATTGGACAATTGTAATAAGTTTTGGAATGTGAATGATAATATAAATGTGTTTTATGTAAATTTAGATCTTGTTGTATTCAGTTGTTCAAAGGTCCTTGTTCTGGTAGTTCATTTCACTGTCAGAATAGCCCACAAATGTACAACTTTATATTTCCTCCCATCATTAAAAACAGTTGATATCGACCATTTTAATGCATCTGCCTTACAACTTTAAATTCACTCCACTGACGAAAGTTGTCGATACCGACTATTATAAATAGTCGATATCGACTATTTTTATCTATAGCGGTAGCTACTGACTTACAACTTTAAATTCACTCCACTGACGAAAGTTGTCGATACCAACTATTATAAATAGTCGATATCAACTATTTTTATCTATAGCAGTAGCTACCGACTTAGAACTTTAAATTCATTCCACTGACAAAAGTTGTTGATACCCACTATTCTATATATTCGATATCAACTATTTTTATCTATAGCAGCAGCTACTGCCTTACTACTTTAAATTCAGTCCACTGACATAAGTTGTCGATATTGATTATTCTAAATAGTCGATATTGACTATTTTTTTCTATAGCAGCCGTTACTGCCTTACAACTTTAAATTCACTCAATTGACGAAAGTTGTCGATACCGACCATTCTAAATAGTCGATATCGACAACTTTTATTTGTAGCATTACCTACTGTCTTACAACTTTAAATTCACTCCACTGAACAAAGTTGTCGATACCAACTATTATGAATAGTCGATATTGGCTATTTTTATCTATAGCAGTAGCTACTGACTTACAACTTTAAATTCATTCTACTGACGAAAGTTGTCGATGCTGACAAATAAAATAGTTGAAATCGACTATTGTTATCTATTGCAGAAGCTACCTTTCAACCTTAAATTTCAATATAATCGATAAAGACCATGTATATTGTTAGTGAAAGAAATTGGTCATTCTTATGGTCTAACTAATTCAATTGGTCTTAACTTGTTTTTTTTTTTTTTTTTTTTTTTAAACGTACTATGGATGCATTTCAATGTAATGATGGTGGGTGGTTGGAATTCCAAATGACATTAAAAAATAGAGCCCTACACTGTTGGGTTAACTTTTGGTTAAAATTGCCCCTAATAATTCATTGCTATATTTCCTTGCGAAAGGATCTGGTGAAACAAAGCCCTACACTCCATGTGTGGATTCTTGCCTCCATCATCCAATTGGTTATGCGATCTGTTTATAAAATTTCCCCTCTCAATACAGTTGTCAAAACTTGATAATGCAAACAAATTAAAACCACCTGCCTTACATTTTAAAGAATCAATCAGATATGTGATAGAAGAATTTGTATGCCTTACATTTTAAACAATCATTCAGATACGTGATAAAAGAATTTGCATCCAATCATGTATGAAGTATCCATTGATAATAACCCTGTATACAAAGGCACTCATTCATTGAATTCATTTTACCATTCTATATACAAGCTGTTCACAGTTGAAAAAAATCATTCTCCAACGTTCTAGCAATTGCTAGTTCAACATGCACAATGGCACCATTTAGGAATTATAAGACGTTCAACAGTGTATACATATGAAAAATGGGCAGAAACAACTTTAAACAACTCAAGTAGTATCAGAACCAGCCAAAAGCCTTGACATGCACCATCCAAAAGAAAAAAACAAAATAGAAGCTTCCACACTGCTTCTTCTGCAATTTCATTCCGCTGCAGTAGCCAAAAGGCCTATATGCACATACTAGACGATTGAATCATAGGAAGTCACTCAAATCAGTCAAGCCCAGTCTGTTGGCATTCAACTGCCAACTCCTTTTGAATATCTCTATGGCAATTTTACATTGAAAGTAGGAGATATCTTCTTGAGTGAAGTTGATGTTACGGTGGTGCACACAGTGTTCCGCGAAAGCTATTGCAAATATTCTACAGTCATTTCCATTTTGCTTATGAGGGATGTCTGTCTTTACGACCCAACCCAATAGATATGGGTCCGACCACCCAGAATGGCTGTACCTTTCATTCAACCATGCCATCAGTGTAAAACATTCACAATGCACTCTTAGACTAAGCGAGAAATTACTGTATGTCGCTTCGAAAATTAATGACTCAGAATACAAATATATCAATGTCTAAGGTAACATGACCTACAAATTTCGCCACGTGTTTTACCGATTGACGATCGCCAGACATGCTATTGTAGAACTCTCATTGTCTCTCATCAACATATCCGACCAACAAGGTGAAGTGTGCTCTGTGATGGGCTATAAAAATCAGCGTGCGTGCTTCCCTTGCGTCATAACCCTATGACCGTGCATCCTAAACACAGCTTCTACAGCAGAATCAGAATCATCCGACCACTAACTCTACATCCAATATTGCGTAAATGGCCAGCTAGAGCCCACAAAATAAACTACTAGTATGCTCATCTTTCACAACAAAGTACTTACATAAACGCTTGGGTCAGCAATGAAACATGAATTACATCCATCCCTTAATATTTCAAAATAGTTGTACATGACGTTAGTGTCCATTCAGGTTCCTTTAATAAGCACATTCTTCAGATCTGAGCTTGGGATCATTGTGCAGATGCTATCCAACTCATCTTTCCTGCAACAAATCATAAACAAGCCCACAAAATACAAGTAGTTATTTGTCATAAAAAACCAGCTATAAGACTTGTTTTCTTACTTTTCCTCGTAATATTCTTTGAATCTGTGGAGAAAAAACTTATCAAGGTCACATAGCACGTAACTTCTTTGAACTATAGAATGAGCGTAATCTTCAAACTTCATCGGTACTTTGCGCATATGCGGTAGCCGTTTGATCCTCCACACAAGTAACTCGAGTGTGGCGAAGGGGGCTGAAACCACCAAAGCGACTCACTGGATACTGGGATTGGAGAGGTGAACAAGATTCTATTGACTGGGGTAGAAACCAGGACTTAAAAATTTGGTGATAAGACTGGAGACTGAGGCCTACTGCCAGAACCCTCTATCATCAACTGTTCGATGGGCTCGTAAACTGGCAATGTAGTCCTTTTGGTACTTTTCTTTTTCCTTGGACTCTTGACAGCAACTCTTTTTCAATGCATAAACGTTATTGTAATTTTCTTCTTCACATTTTCTTCATCAGACTGCGAGCAACTACACCCACCCATTGAAAAGTCATCAAATGTTTTCCCAAAAGCATCCTTAAACTTTGTCAATTACTTCCGGATAGATTTGGCGAGCTTCTAAATAGACGCTTTCCGGGGCTCCGCTCTTTCACATGAGTGCTCTAAACAAGCCACTAGATCCTCCGTGCAGTAACTTAAGCCTTGAAATGTTTGAGCCATACATGCTTCTATGGGATGGTGGGTTCCGCAAGTTTGGCGGTTTCCTCCGCCTGGCTAGTCTCCGTCTACTCCCTTTGAGCTGATCTCCCAATAAACATAATGGAGTTTTCACCATACCGCGTCAAATACTCCTCAGAATGGGCATTCAACTTACACTTCTCCCCATGTAAAACAAGTTGGGCTCTAGCATCCCATAATGCCTCTACCTCCTCGTCCACCTACGTGCTGTAATCAACGACAACCCTCCATGTTCGTTCTCGTCTGATGAATGGCATATTGAATAGGGATGGCACTAACTGTTTGAATCCGAACTGCTTCATAACACGCCACGTATTATGTCGTTCCCGGATCCAATAAAAGACAAGGATAGTGAACGACGAAAAGAGAGCACGATCAACTTTCCGTACCTTCTCAATAAAAATTTTCCCATAACCATGATAGGGTCACCAAATGAACTGCATATGACATGAGTTAGGAATCATGCAAAGTTGTACAGACAATGCAGTATGTTAGAAAAAAAAAAAAAAAGGATTTCAAAAAAGTTTTCTTCATTACCCCATCGGCCTTCAGGTTGTTCAACTGCTTTCTAACTTCTTACACTATTTGCGAGAGCTGGGTGTTCTTCAAGCCTCTTCTGCCAAGTCTTAAATAGTGGATACTCTATATGCTTCTTCCAACTGACTGCCGGTTTAGGACATCGCCTGATTAACACCCTTGTGTAAGCCCAGAGCTACACCATTTCACAAAATATTTACATGTTATATATAATTGAATTAATACCATTGACATAAGATGTTAAGAATGAAAGTAAGCACCTGTAACAACTGAAGAGTCCCGGTGGGTGTCCTGAGTTATTGTCCTTCCTCCTCTCTGTGTCCTTTCTTCCCCTCCTCTCCTACCCCAGTCTTCTCCTTATTCCACCGAGTAGCATTTGCCAACATCCTGTAAAGATTCGCAAGACAAGCCGGTCCCCATGCGTAAGGCTTAAAATCTTTAAACAACTCAAGAAGGAAAGCAGGTCCTCAGGCACCAGAAGTTTGTGAGATGATTTGGCCGGACACCAAGAAGAAGAGGTAGGCCTGTGTTGCCTGAATCTCATAGTCCTTGTATTTCTTCTTCTTCTTCTCCGGTTCTTCAGCCTTGAAATTGTCCTTAAGCCACTTAAATTTCAATGTTATGCCGACATAGTCAACCTTCTTTTGTGGAGTAATACCGAGCAACTCCTAACAGACTAGTTGCACTAGCCTCCCTGAGAATGTTCTACCCGTTACTTGGGGCCCATCTGTTGGGAATTTATACTAAAAACATACTTTTATGTATGTCTTTGACTGATTCACTTATTAGTTTATTTTGTCTTCTCATCTAACTGAGATTTTGTATGGGCAAATGGTTGCATTATTAATTATTATGCATGTGTGTGTCTTTTATTCTATAAAGTAGATAAGTTGGTGTGTAGAGTTCTACTTATACACGGAAGACTTATTTGTCGGTTCTTATAGAACATAAGTTATTATTCACAATCTAGATGGATTTGGACACACCATTGATACGATTGTAGCATGCTGTTTCAGCAAGCTTGTCTTGGCTGCGGGAAACAGTATAGTTTCGACTTATTATGCTAGTACGCTTTGTGTGTATGGAACATGATTGTTTTTGGGTTTATTGTCTTTATACTGACTATATAAGATGATTAACATCCAAATGGTTATTATAAGTGCTTGTACTCTTAATCCCGACATAAATAATAGACACATACATTTAGTGTTTGACATTTTGATTTACGAAGGAGTGAGATGTTTTATGGGTCAATAATCTTAGTAAATTGGATGACTACACTATGTGTATGGTGCATATTAGTTTATTGACGAATCCACGTCCCATATTAGGGATTGATGATACCCCCTTGATGAAGCCTTTAAGTTTTGATTATGTCAAATCCTGCAGGTGGACTTTGTGTCCGACATATCAAATAAGTTAAGTGTAAGGTCTCAAGAAATTATAAAGATATCGATTAAATATAGATGTCATTAATTATTTAATTGATGGATATCTGAAATCTTTAAGTGGGGAGATTAATAAACATTTAATAACAAGAAGCTCGAAATATTATTTTTAGAATAAGGATACGAGTGCAATTATAATTCTTTAGTGGACTGAATTGTAATTTATGGAACTATGATTCTAATTTGGGTCGAATTAGGGTTTTCTGATTCCATAAGAAGCCTATCATTATATCCTTCTTAAGGTCTCTATTGTAGCCTATAAATATGTGCTATTGCTCTCTAGGTTAAAATAACAAGAGAAATCTCATTTTGGAGAACAGAGAGAATTCACAGAAGAGGCCCATACCCTGGTGCAAGTTCAAGCATAGAGGAATAAAGTAGAAAATCTTGAGATTTTCACGTTGCTGTAAGACTACGATTAAATCAGAGAGATCTCGTAAGTATGGTTTTTAATCACATTCATCTATAGTTATTTCCGCAGTGATCCGTACACAATATCTAGGGTTCCTGGCCGCAGCACTTTTCTAATACCATTAATGGGTATACCGTATATATAAGCAACGTCCTCCAACGTTATAGTTGCTTCTCCGGATGGAAAATGAATAGAGTTTGTCTCAGGACGCCACCTCTCTACAAGTGCTGCGATTAATGTGTGGTCTATGACCATACGACTTATCTCTGCCAAATGATGGAGACCCGTCTACCTCACGTATTCATTTTGGGTTTTTGTAAGCCCCCATATTGTTGCGTCCGGATTTGTTAAGATGCACCTAAGGCGACCGAATTCCTACTAGTATCAAGTATTACAAGGCTAGTTAGGAATCATACACGAAAAGAAATCACAAGGAAGATTGATAAAGTCAATCAAAAAAGTCAATGTGTAGTTACAATATACCTCTCCCTGATGGATTCCTTCCAATATATGGTTTTGTTGGTTATATAGGGGAACTTTTGGAGCCTCAGCGGGTTGTTCTTCATTTGTTTGCAAAGTAACAGACATAAATATTATTACATTGATAATCATAGGTTCCTTAACACAAAGAGGGATGATTTTTTTATGCAAAATATATTTCGAATTGACAGTATATCGAAAAAAGATTATTTCGCAGTTACGTTGTAGTTTGCATTCTAACACCATTTTCTACAGTGTTGTGTCATTAGACGTTGTTCTGCGGTTCTGTATCAGATAGACTTCTTAAGGCCAGTGCTCGTACTAAAGCATATGGTAGAACTTTTTGGTAATGACGAGGAAATGAATGCAAGTAAATGAAAAGAACACAGAAGTGTGATATTCTCTTACAAATGCAAATGCATACTACTGATAATAAAATGCAAATGCTTTACTAGTTATTAGTTGGATATGCATTTTATGGGCATCTCCATCATTTCTTGGTAACCACACTAATGAACTAAGAGTTCACGTTTTACTCCATATTATATTTCCTAGGAGGAAAGGGGAGTCACTTCGTGAAAGTATCAAATGGCATGAGCACTTTCTTGCTTTACAACTAAGCTTAAAACCGGGAATGAAGGTGAGATAAATTTTTCATTTAGGTTGAAGAAAAAGGGATGTCCTTAAGCTGACTCATATAGGTTTTAAGCAATCAGTAATGTGAGATTTTAACTTGTTATTTTAGGTATTGGATGAGGGATGTGGCATTGGTGGACCACTACGGGATATTGCTAGATTTATGTAAGGTTCATATCTTTCATTCAATATTATAGTTTTTCAATTCATATGGCACTCAGCAGTAATGCTTCAACTCTTCATTCTGCAGGTTTGGATGGTTTTGCAGTAGCCATTAATACATGACCTGATAATGAAAACATGCCTTCTATACTTTTGACATATTCACTCAATAATCTATGAAACATTTTTCTGTTGCAAAATGGTTAGATTAGGCACACATGGAATCTGATGATGATTATAATGAATATTTGGATTCCAAGCTCCTAAATAGTTCTTCAATTGGATCAGGTTATGATTATTCACAACTGCCATTCCTCTACCAACTTTTAGTATCTGTACACTTTTTCTTCATACTATTGTAACATGCATTATTTGAGTGGTTAGCAAAGAGAGTTACCAATTTTTCCTAAAGAACGTGGTACCTAAAAGATACAGTGTACTATTGGGGTGCAAGTATTTTATTGTTTCATGTACCATAATGTTTTTTCCTATAAGTGTATATTTCATATTCTTTGTTTGTGTAAAACCAATAATCTTGTCTTTTGCAAAACTAACATGGTGTTAGTGCTTGGGCTTGCCCTTAAGTTAACTTTAATATAGTTCATGAAAATTGCTCATACGGATGAAGAACGAAGATGAAAATTTACCACTACAAGTGCAAACGTGATCATAAGTGTTCTCTAATACAACATTCTACACCTAATGAACTTCATACATCTGTAATTACAACAACTTCATTAACTTTTCCAAAAGCCAGAGGCGGGAAATGAGAAAGGTAAGGACTAAGGGGGGTTTCCATTTTCTCCATCTTCTTTGTTTTATTTTCTTTTCCCTCCTCCCTATCTTTTTCCATATTCCTCTCTCCCTCTTTCTGCCCTAAAAACTCAAAAACCATCTCTCTTCACATCCGTGCAGTAGATGCTAAAAGACAACTCCCATGGCCAATCTCTCACTGGTTTGTTTCTTTCGATCTCTCGTCTCTTGATCTCTTTATGGTTCAAATGATATTTTCGGAGTGTTGGAGATGTAGATTACATCAAGTTTCCATTTGTAGAATTATGTATTTGATGAATAATATGGTGTTGCCCTAACTTGTTGGGTTTCATCTGAAGATCCACTAGTAATAGAAATGAACTTCACATACGATATACTCCTAGCAAGCTAATCGTTGGTTCCATTGCATAGGAGGAATAAGAGGCCCACCTTACATTCGTATTTTGCTTTGGTGTGTTTATTTGAGATTCACATGACCCAACTCCTCATCCTCACCACTTTATGTTTCTTTTTCATACAAGCCTTTGATTTTTTTTATTTTTATTTTTTACTATGTGTGTATCTTTTCCTCTGTACAGAACTTCAGATGGAATCTCCAATAAGGATGTTTTTGTTAAGTTTGTTGCTAGTATTTCTCCCTAATCAGAAGCCAAAATTGTCGTAGAAAATCCCATGAGAAATGAACAAGCCAACAAAGTAGATACATTATTGTACAATGATGAAGGAAATTGCCATTGCATCTATGGACAACTTGATATTTGGCAGCCTAATTATCTTAGATGCAAAATATGAATCCTCTATGCATCTAACCAAGCAATATCTCATGCTAGGATAATATCACAATTTACTAGAAACTATGTAGAATAGTAGATAGGCTGGATTTGATTCATCACAGTAACCATGAAACAATAAATAGACTTCCTATGTAAGAGAAAATATGTGGCAACACATCTATAGTACAGTTCATTATAAATGTGTATCAGTGATGCAGCAACAATAATATGTCATGGCAACAAGAATCGTGGGCCACATGTGGGACCCATGAAATTATGACTTTTAATTTTAATTGTCATTAGTTTTATTTTTAGTAAAGAGTATAATTAGAATTAGGTTTCAAATTTGGATAGGATTTTATTCTTGTTTCCTAGTTTGATTAGGAATGCTTTCTTAGCCATTAAATTTCTTTCATTATAAATATTGTAGAGATCAATGATCTCAAGTAGTGATTTTTGAGTTGATAAAATTTCCCTGCGTGGGTGTTTATAGTGGAGATTGTCTTCATCATGATTGTTCCAAGTGGGAACCCTAATTGTGCCCTGGCACGTGCATCATAACCCTATGATTGCATCAATCAGTTATCTAATCCAGACCATCTCCTTTTCTCTCTAAGACGACTTTTCTTCATTTGCAATTCTTCCTTTCATATAAACCTTTATTCTCCTATTACTCTATCTGTTCTTACACTTATTCTCATTATTTGTCCTTTCTTTATCTTCCCTTTCCTCTCTTTTAACATCAAGGCTAGCATTTTGCCATTGATAAATGAGTTTTGAGTTAACAGATTGCTGCCATCACAAGCAAGTGAGGTACCAGTCAAGATATGTATCCATTTCTTGTTTTAGTCATATAGGTTTCACAAATAGTATTAAAGATGTGATGGAGAAACACAAACAGTCATATAATGCACAAAAAGTTTGTGATCTAAATCCTTTTTAATCAATAATTTGTACAGGTACTTTTTAATCTCTCTCTAAATCTTTTTTAATCAACAATATGTACATGGGTTTTTTAATCTCCCTCTCTCTCTCTCTCTCTCCCTCTCTCTCTCTCTATGTATGTAAATGTATAACCGATCCAAAATATCTCTATGCCAATAAGGGTGTGAAACCTAGATGTAGCAAACATTTGTCATTATTAATGTTTATGTGCATTGAGAGGGTTTGAAAAAAACCCCTCTTCTCAGTTGGGTAATAATTCCAGACAACCCTTTTTTTCTTCAGAAAACCCAATCAACAAAGCTAATCGGACAAAATCATTCTAAGTTCATTTAATCAAGGGATTGGGTTTCATGTTTAAGAATAATGAACAAAAAACGAACTTGCAGTCTCGATCCCATAAAAACAGCGAAGGCTCTGTTTAAACCTAATGCAAACAAAAGAAAACGATTCAAATACATACCTCCATGTGCTTGCCAACTGTGAATAAGCTTTGAAAGAAGGAGCCAACTGATGCTTGGGACCACTGGCTGGGACCAATGAAAAGAAGAGGTGTCGACTGGGACTGTGGAAGAGGATAAGGGAAAGAGGAGGACGATGCAATGAGGGAAGAAGGGGGTTTCTAGTGCTTTTTGTAAAACCGCATTTATTGTCAATATCGACCATACCAATAAACATCTAAAAAAAATGAAAGGCCCTCCTATCTCTAAGCTCCTACTGGGTCGTCCACTTACCCACAGCTCATTATGGGGATTTTTCCAGTATTTTTTCCAAATCTTTTTGTGCAATTCCACTGTTTGGATCATGCGAACGAAGAGCTTTGTTTTGCGCACAGAACACAAGATGAAGCTGACCCTTGTTTGCCTTTTGCATAAAAAGACCCATCGGAAAAAGATGAAAAAAGAAGGGATATAAGCCCACTGCCAGCCCAGAAGGCCAAGTCAGCTTGCCGACTAAGCTGCAAGTGCAGAGCAGCACAGCAAAAAGTAGCTTTTCGCTCTCTTTCTCTCTCTAGTTTCCTTAAAGTCTTTGGCTTGCACAAATCTTGAGTTAGAGGAGTGGAATGGGACCAACTATTGAAATCCAAAGCATAAAGAACAAACTTATTTAATGTGTACAGGGTAACTTCATATTTTTTCACATATAAAGCAAAGATGTTTGATTCGAATGATTTGATTTTAATAGATGGGGTCCAGTGTGGTGTTCCATTCCTTTACATCACTATTTATGAAAATAATAAAGTGAAAGGATCCAAATGCCTAGGGTGAATGGAAAAGAGATAATGAAATAAAAGGAGTTGGATAAGAAACTATCATATTTCAAAAAACACATTTACTTTTTATGAAAACAAAGTCAAAAGTTATTTTTAAAAGTCAAAAAGTTACTTTTATATGCCACTAAATAACAAAGAAAAAACCATCTCATCTTTAGAAAAAAAGGCCAAAAAGTTATTTTCTCATTTTACTAAATGACAAAAAAAAAAAATATCACATTTTTACTTAACCCCTCTTCTTCCTTTATCTTTTAATTTGAAATTTCATCTCTCCACAATTGCACACCGTTAGCGCGATTAAGGATGGTTGCGGGTGTGGGTTGGTGAAACGTGACCTGTTTTGAAAATGGGTCTGGTGCGGGTCATAAATTAAAGGTTTGATTCTACAGCCGGCCCTACCTGATGAGTGGCAAGTTTTGCCACCTCTACGCACACACTAATGTAACTGAAGTTTGAGGCCTAAAAGCGCATTTCCGATGCAAGATAATGTGATTATAAGAGGCTCAAAAGGCCCACTTCTAACAGGATAATGTGATTGCAAGATTCATCTCTTCGGTTGGCACAAATATGTGCATAATTGAATTGAAATTGAGACATTACAAATGATCTATGGTTAGAGTTGTTGTCGCGACCCCGAATCCGTCCGCGGTCCTAATCCGGGATCGGGACGATGATGAATATGGCTATGATGATGGTGCCATACTAAATGCATTGTGTATATTGGCTTCTACACACACGGATTAATAAGGACAATAATCCCGTCCATGCACGTGGTTTCCCGCAGGTGTCCGCAGTGAGGATGTCACACATGCATAACATTTTCATTCAAGGTGCGGAAACGTGTAGCAAATCAAATACATAACTTCATTTCATAATCACATGACTGATGGCATAAGGGTATATAACATGATGTCAAAGTGATCAGTGATCATTGTACCATATCGCAAAAGTAAAGTTAAATGTTTATACAAAAGATCAATTAAATTATCACTCCCCAAAAAGGCCAACAATGGCCAGTACAACCAAAAGAATGTGTTAATCACAATCCCCAAAATGTTCCGTATCTCAAGGCTTGATCGAGTGGCTCTCCGGCATCCTCCTCTGGCTCCTTCTCGAAGTAACCGGTATCTGGACCTGAGTACCAAAGAGTGAGTCAGACACGACGGTCGGACAGGTGGGTGAAGAGATTTAACAACAGTAGTAAAAATATAAGTTACCTTGGAAAAACATTAAACATGTTTAAACAATAACTTCCATGAAAGTAAATGCATCATTTATTGTAAAACACATGTGAAATCTCAAAACATGTAAAGGTACCTGATGGCGATTTTCCCGCAAGTATACGGTTGTCTCAAGTAATATAGACTATGGAAGTCCGAATATCGTTCCCACGAGGATCGTTACAAGGAAAATAATAATTATTAATGAAAAAAAGTATCAACTCAAATATAGCTAACAAATGCAAATGGAAATAACAAAAATAATGAAAACAAGAAACAAAATAACAACTAGGGAATTAAAAAAAATGCAAACCAAAAGAAAACAAGAAACTAGATAACAAAGAGATGTTAATAGAAATAGAACTAAAGTGAAAACAATGTTAGTAACAAGTTAGTAACAAAGTTAATGACAAAAGAAAAATAACAAGAACAAATGAACAATGTTAGATAGATTAAATGAGTAAGTGTGTGAAAATAAGTGAAAGATCAAAATAGAAAGAAACTAAAAACATACATGAAAGTTAACTAATAAAGAGAACAAAATAGAAAATAAGTGGATGGAGATAAAAAGAAATGTGCTAAAAGTGTGAAATCAAAGGTGCATGGTGGAAGATAGTGTGAATAGAGAAATGGAGTGTGAGAATTAAAACAAGTGAATAAGTGTGTGAGAATATAAATAGAATCAAACTAAAGTAAGTAAAACAACAATTAATACTAATGGATAGATTGGACCATCTAGAATCCACTAAATAACACTAATCCAACACTAATGCTCTTCTCTTTTCCCAAACAAAACACTCAAATCTAATGACAAATCAATGTATAGATTTGGAAAATATAACTTTAAAGCTCTAAAAATTAACAATCTAATAGCTAAGATTTTCTTCCCTTCATAAAAAAAAAAAAAAATGATTCCTAATGACTATCTATCAAAAGTAAGCATAAACCATCAAAAGATATTAACTCCTAAGCATGATTTATCAAACCTAAGCATAGATAGTAAAAAGAATGCTAAAATAAAAACTAAGCATGGAAGATAGCATATTGCAATGAAGAAAAATCTATTCTAGCATGTTAAGCACATAAATAAAGAGAATTAAGAGCATAAGCAAAAGGAATAGTATTAACTTAGCTTCATCTAGAAGATCCAATCAAATGATTAGCCACCCATGGGAGAAGACAAAGCTTTCATTATAAATCTTCAATGTTTACAAAGCTTTCCTCACTTTCTCTCTACAATTGCTCTCAATTACATGAATAGCTTAAGTAAAGAGGAGGAGGCTTTCCTTGCTTGTGTCATAAATGCCTAGAGTTCCCTTCCTTATATAGAAACATTTGCTTGCTCTCTTTTGGTTTCTTTCCAATGTGGGACTTTACAAGAATGAAAATATAAACATGTGAATGTAATTCCCGTATTAGAAAACAGTCCCCACACTGATGTGTAATTTTGACCCTCGAAACGTTCAAATTGGGAGAAATGTTGTGAAATATGATTTGTAGGTCTTAGAACAAGCTTTCCAATGCTTCTAAGATCACCTCAATTGGACACCCGAGTAAAAAGATATGGTCAAAATACAAACCCAGGTCTTTCATTTTTCTTCTTATTGTTGGCCTATCTTTGTCATTTCTTCATCCAATTGTCTTCCAAACTAATCAATACTCTCTTTAACTCTTGAATCTCAACTTTAGTCTTCAAATTAGTCTTCAATTAACACCTACAAAGAGAAATTAACATAATTGAAAGTATTTTTTTAACATATTTTGTATGAAAGCCATTGGAACTCATATAAATGCATACAAATGACCATCTATAATGAAAAGATATGAGCAAAGCATGATGGGGAGGAACTTTATGATTTTTATGCTAAAAATAGTGTTTTGAGTTCTTTTATCTATGAAAACTCATAAAATAATGCTATGAAATTATATCTTTTGTGAACTCATCAGTACCAAAGAACAAGAAACTGGTAAGATAGCAACCACATTGAGCTAAATCCTCCATCACTAATGTGATGAGAGCATGCTAGAGGCGTTGGTCTCGGACACTCGAGGTGACGAGAACCAACTAAATATATATACATATAGCTTGACGAGACCACAGCCGCGGAATTGGATAACAGGACATGCAGAATCCAGATTGCAGCTGGCAGGAGCAAGAGGGGGACCCCAAGTCTGTGGATCAAGTCGACAAGGTTATCCAAGTTTAGTGGTTCCGACTTATAGGTTACATGAAGAAATCAAGATATATACATATATATATACACAAATAGGTGTGTAACACCTTAGCAGGCGGGACAGGGTGCCCATAGGCACCTAAATCACATTCATGTCTGGTCATGCATATACAAGGCTAGCAAGACACTTAAAGTGCATAAATTAGTATTTCTGAAGCAGGGCTAGTAAAATCACATGAAAACTGGAGAGCATATGAAATCCATATACACGAAAACACAAAAGGAATTTCCACAAAATACCGGACCATGCATTGAGGATATAAGATTTAAATCAAGGTGTATAAGGGTCTCGTATGTCGGTTTTTGTCACTGGCTTGGTACTCGATAAAATTAAGGACATTCCAAGCTCCCTATACAAATTGACAAATCAAAAAATTCTCAATAAATCTCCATGATGGGCTTTCTTTCTCAATCAAGCTGCACACTTCGCTTTCTTAGTCTTACCATCGCACTGGGGCTCCAAACAATACCTCCCCAAGCCTTAGAATAACATTTGAAGTCTTCATGCATTGACCCAGGCCCACTACACAATTGGCTCGAGCAAACCCAAAGTTCTCTCGAGCCAATGGCTCTCTGTGAGGGGTTCGCTAGGTTATCTCGAACGAACCTGCCCAGGTCAGGTTGGCTCGAACGAACTGTCAAGTTAGCTCGAGCCAACTGCTCTCTGGATGGGGTTCGCTCGAGCGAACTTTCACAGAAGACTGTTTCTGAGCAGTCCGACTCTTTCTTTTCTTCCCTTGCAAAACCCCTTTTAGCCTCCATTCTTACACCTAAATAAGGAGCTCAAAGCTGTCTCCTAACCACAAATATTTCATCATTAAAACTTCCCACACATTGCATTAAATCACCTCCTTTCCATCCACATTCCATTCACAAGAGAGAACATCCATCATTCATGAAAATCCACATGTAACCTAAACAAGTTTTAACATAAATCAAATGCAAACATATTCCAAGAGATTAACAAGATAGGAAGACACCTCAATATGCACATTTTGAAATCAATAGAAACCATGTCGATAATCAAGAGCTAAGCCATCAATACCATTAATGAAAAATCAAGTTTTCTCACAAGAATGTTCTAAAAATCAAATAAATCCATTCATCCACTTGCCTTAAATCCAAGCTCGCAAATTGAGTTCCAACAACAACTCCTAAGCTAGAGATCACAAAGCTACAAGAAAAACCCCCAAATCAAAAAAACCATTTAGAACCCTAAATGGTCAAACAAGGAGTTAGGAAGAAAGAGCTTGCAATAGTGGAGCAAAAGACTCCCTCTAGGGTTAGAAAAACTCAAATTTAGAAGATGAAAGAAAGAGCTTACTTGGAAGGTCTTCCAATGGACAAGATGAGCTCAAGGAGACTCCAATGTGGCTGGATTTCTCTACAAACAATATCAATAAGGAGCTCTCAAGGTGAGGAGGAAGAAGATGACCTCCATTGCTCCATTTGGTTAAGATTGGTAGTGGAAAAGAGATGAAGAAACAAGAAGAAGGGGAAGAAGAACACTCTAGGGCTACACAGCCACTCTTCCCACGTTGTTGAGCAAAGAAGAGGGGATAAAGATAATGGGTTCTCTTTTTATAGCAAATGAGGATGGGCTCCACTACTAGCAATCCTTGTCGAGCTAAAAACATGCTTTTCGAGACCTCGGATGAGTTCGACGAAGAAGGAAAAAATGATCGTCGAAAAATCTAGTTTATAAAAAGTATATATTTCAAGGGTTTTGGAAACATCGAATTTTGTGTTCAGATTTGGTGTGAAAAGACTGATTTGCCCTCGATGTTGGGAAAGTCGAGTTTCGGGGTTTCAAATGGAAACAGAATCAACACGAGAGTTGTAGAGATTTACGAGATTAATCAAACGGAGTCAAAACATGAATTATCAGAATCTCTAATAATCCCCAATGTACATGCAAAGTCACTAAAAGAACCATCAAAGGATCCCGCTAAATCAAGAAGGCACTCAAAACTCCCAAAAGCTATATAAAAGTTATTCTATTCCCAACTTAACCAAAATCCATTAATCTCACTTAGAGCTAACACGTGACTTAATTAGTGCTAATTGAGGTCACTCAGGTTGGGGTCTTACAGTTGTATTAGAGGCAACTACTAAGCAAAATCCTTGCACCTATTTTCCAAGACATGTCACCTACATGTCTATTCCACTTTCAATTTTGCAAAGATCTTGTTGGTTTTTTTCTAGTCTGATGCTTTGATGGACTCTTGGGCAAGGATAGGATGAGAGTCGGCTAAGGTCATATAATTTATTTTGTTCTAAGGATGAATGCTGTTTTTTTTTTTTTTTTTTTTTTGGCAACCTAGGAAAGGCGGCTGGGACCATGGTGTGAGCCTCCACACATAAGGATGAAGACAACCCTGCACAAGTGGAAAGAAAGGGCACAAGTTGTAAGAGGTGGCGTACCAAGGGTTCGAACCCTATACAGCTAGGTGAGAACCACCGTGATGAATACTGTTGGATCCCATTGTAACAATTCATCTCAAATCATTAGATTCCATGCCCATGGTGCCTTGGATTGGGGCCCCTAAGGAAGCCCAAGTTACTATAGTGAGTGCTTATAGTTGGAACTGCCAAATTCGTTTGCTTTGCTACATCAAGTGCTACAACAATTTGGGAGTTCTTTGATAGTCCTTAGACATCGAATTCCAGTGCTAGGGTGAATCAATAGCTAAAGTTGAGAAGAATATAAAAATGCAGTAGACTTTTTTTTTTTTTTTTTTTTTGTTAATTAGAAAATACAGTAGACTTTCAAATGCTCAAGGACTTGTTTGCGGAGAGAGGAATCTAGCGTGAATGGAATGCTTAGAGCTTTATTTTCCTTGGTGTATGACCCCGACCTGAGAGACCTCAATTAGTGTTAATTAAGTTGTGTGTTAGTCTTAAGCGCGATTAGTGTAATTCATTTTAGTTGGGATTAGAATAGCTTTGGAAATTTTTAAGTGTCTTATTATTAGTGGGGCCCTTTGGGGGTTCCTTTTATGACTTTGCGTTTGCTTGGGGAATTATTCAAGATTCCGTTGATTTGTGTTATTATCCCATTTAACTAATCTCGTTAATCTCTTCAACTTTCATGTTGATCCCGTTCTCGTCCCGAATCCCAAAACCCGACTTTCATTGCATTGAGGGAAAACAATCTTTTTACACTAAATTTGTATCCAATGTTTGATATTTCCGAAACCCGCGAAACATATACTTTTTGAAAATTAGAAATTTTGACAATCATTTCTTCATTCGTCGAATTCTTTTGAAGCCCCGAAAACCATGATATTGACCCCACAAGATTTCTAGTGGTGGAGCCCACTCCCCACTTGCTTTATAAGGAAGCCATTCTCTTCTTTCTTCCTTTTTCCAGCACAACCCAAAAGCTAGGGCTTTTTCTTCACTTTCCTCTCTTCTTCTTGCTTCCTATCACTAAATCTCCACCAACTTGCACGAATAGCAAAAATGGATGCTACCTTCTCCTTCCTCACTACTAGTGCTTTCCATTGACACTATTCTTGAAGAAAACCACCCATCATAAGATCTTTTTGGAGCTAACTCTTGCCATTAGAAGACCTTCCATGTAAGATTCCTCCCTAATCTTCTAGATTTGTATTCTTGTAACCCTAGAGGAGCTCCATTTTCACTATTGAAAGCTCCCTCTTTCTATTTCATTGTTTTGACCCCTTTTAGGGTTTGTTTTGGGGGTTTTTGTGTAGCTTTGGAGCTTTATTTGGAGAAAGCGATTAGAGGCTTGATTTTCTTGATTAGAGACTTTGAGGCAAGTGGATGAAATGATAAGTTTGAACACTTAAATGTTTTATGAAAAATATGTTGGTTTTGTCTTTCATGTCCATATTTATTGCTAGCATTGACTTGAAATAAATGTTCATTAAGAGTTTTACTAACTCATTTATTGTTTTGGAAATGTAGTTGATAGCCTCTCATTTATTGCTTGATTGTAGTAATAATAAATCCTTGTGATTGGGTTTTCTGCCCTCTTTTGTGGTTGAATGTTGTCGAAGAAAAGAAGATGTTTTGATTGATGTTTATGGAGGTATTGATAGAGATCTAATGATGTATTGAATGTTGTAAGAAGGAAGATTTGACCTTTTCATTTTGATGAGAAAGTGTGGCTAAAGGAGCTTGTAAGAAGTGGAAATGGAAGAAAGCAGAACTGTCCCGAAATCAGTTTCTGGACTGTTCGCTCGAGCGAACTTGACAGGTCGCGCGAGCGACTTGTCCAGAAATGAGTCCGAGCCATTCCAGTAAACAGTTCGCTCAAGCGAACCTATCGTCGCTCGAGCGAACTTTCCCGAAATCATATCAGAACTCTCACATAACCTTGTTAGTTCGAGCAAACTATTTGTTTGCTAGAGCGAACCTCCCCAGAAAGCCATTCCAGAGAGCTCGTCGCTCGAGCGAACGTCTTATCTGCTCGAGCGACGAACACTGTTCACCTGGGGCTATTCTGGGAGTATAAATGAAATATGTAAACGATTGAGAGAGGATTGTTGGGAACCCTATTGTGATGGGAAGACTTATGAGCATTGTTAGAACCCATTTGGAAAAGAGAAACTGAATTACAAGTTTTCATTTGAAGTTTTTGAAAATCCCCAAGGTGTATAAAGAGCCCAGAATGTCTCCAAACTCAAGGAGTACCAATTTATGTTGAAATGGACATACAGGATCCTCATTCACCTTAATCAATTTTAAATTCCGATACTTGTCTTGAAAATTATGAGTTATGATTTATCTTTCCCGGAAGTATTAAAACTGTATTTTAACATTTCGCTAGCCCGTTTATATATGCCTGAATAAAGTGATACTTGTGCCTTTGAGCATCCGGTCCCGCCCGTTTACGTACATGCACTTGATGTGTTTTATATATATTTTGATTTGTCATTTGACCTATGAGTCGGCACCACTAAGCTTAGATTACCTCGCTAGTCTGATCCACCGACTTGGAGATCCCCCTCCCGTCCCGCCAGCTACAGTTTGGATCCCGTTACCCGGCTATTACCGTGGTCTTGTCCCGATGCCGCAGATTGCTATTGTGGTTCCCGATGCCCGGTTCGCTACTGTGGTCATGTCCCGTATTATTACGTATATGTATATGTTACTTATGTTGCATCTCCTCACTTCGGTAACCGAGGTCAACATCCCGATATGCTCATGTCACTTCGGTGATAGAGGACTTAGCTTTGTGAGGTTGTCATCTTGCTTGTCTTTCGATTTCCTTGGATACCTTACTTGTTTTATATTGCATTTATGTTTTGAATAAATGATTCTCCTGTTTTGTGAAAGTTATTGTTTTAACAAGTTTAAATGTTTTCCAAGGTAATTTCAATTATTGTTATGTCTTTTCACCCACCTGCAAACCGTTGCGTTTGACCCATTGCTTTGGTACTTAGGTCCCGTTGTTGGTTACCCTGAGGAGGAGCACGAAGAGGCGGTCGGAGAACCGCAGCGTCTAATCGAGTGGCATGCTGATGATGTTGTTTAGACATTCGGTTGTCTGAGTGGCGTAATATTTTGGGTTGGGACTAACCATTCTTTTCGGGAATTTGATACTTTGATTTTATTGGCCTTTATTGGCCTCTATTTTTGGGAAGTGTAATTAAATGATCTTGATGTTAACTTTAACTTATTTTTGGGAATAACTAATTATCATTGCTCATTTCAATACTGGTTATAAATATGTTATCGGTCATACTATCTTGGACATGAATGTATGAACTAGATTTGCTACACACTTCCGCACTTAAAAGAAATATTCATGTTGTCGTGATATCCTCACCGCGGACACCTGTGGGAAATCGCGTGTACGAGTGGCATCTTTCCATTGGCTCGTATACGTTTTGATTAAATAAATTTATAGTATGGTTCATCTATCAATTATATTATTTAGTCCCGATCCCAGATTAGGCCCGTTGACCCGGTCCGGGGTCGCGACACTTGGCCTTTAATAGCCATAGAAACGGTAATTCGTGATGTCATTTTTTCGGCTTTTGGTGCAAAAGAGGCTAGGTTCCTCTTTGGTGCAAGGTTGAAAAACATGGCGAGTTGACTGTTGATTTTGCCGAGTCACAACTCGTTTTATTCAAAGTACGAATTAAATATAGGGCAAACTTGGTCAAATCAAATATAAGTATATGCTTGGGGTTTAGACTTGGCAATTAATAATGATTGATTGAAAATGTATTTAAAACAAGTGCAATTGCCCTACCGAGAACCAGTCACATTTATGGACTTAAGATGACTGTCTCCATGCAGACTTTGGTTTTTTTCAAAAGCAACAAAGAGTGGAAAAAAGGATAGAGACAATTAGCCCATATGCAACTAGCAGTCCCAAACTTCCCACACTCATGGTTTACATATTGTGATTTGGAAGACAGACACTAGCCAAAATTTAAGTCATGAACATGACTTTTTTTCTTTTACGGTAATGAAACATTATATTAAAAAGAAGGCATACAATTACATAACACACCACCAAAATTAGGTTAGAGACTTATACTCAGAGAACAATGGCAAACAAATTACATGGTATAAGCAATAAAAGAAATAATCCTATCTATTCCTTGTTTCGGTAGAGAGTCTGCCATTATATTCGCCGACCTTCTAACATGCTTAAAGTCAACATAACCTTGAAAAGATAAGGACTTGATTTCCACAAAGAGGAAGTGGAATGTCCAATGACTCTTATTATCAATTTCTGATAATGAGGGTTAAAAAGATGATAAGTGATGAAACCAAAACTCATTATCAGAAATAAATAAGAAACTATCAATGGGTCCATTATAAGATTGATAAATGTTCTTCGATTGATATTCTGACATTTTCCATTTAAAAAAAAATTATTTACAGCGATTACTCAACTCTTATATCAAGAAATAGAAAAAGGCCTATTGCAAATGCACCTGAGCAGTGGAAAAGATAGACGATGTTGACAATAGGATTCTCTTCATAGAAAGGGGTAGATCCAAATGACAAGAACTAAAAGCAAGCATGTAAACCATGAAGGGATATCGGGCTCACTCTGGTCGGGTGCGTTCATGACGCTGTGGACCGTTAGATGGAACCTGATGATAGGCGCTATCACATTGTGCAGCCGTCGAGTGCACCTAAGGGCCTATTTGTTTACATGAGGCATATAAAAGGAGTAGGAGGTCACATTAGAATAAAATTAAAGAGGAGTGCGTTGAAATAAATGAGTCGATGAAATGCTTTTTATGCGTTTGCGTGGTTGGTGTAAAGTAAAGAACTATGTACCTCAAGCGGAAAGGTCTTATGTTCGACACCTACCTTCGTTGGTCACCTCCGATGGTTTACTAGATGCGTGTGGATAAAAGGGTTTGTATGTTCCTCTAGGGATTAGTTTTTGAATGTCCATAATCAAGTGTCTCTCGGGCTTAGAGCCAAAAGCTCATGGGCTGGAGAAAGAAAATTGGGTTAGACTAGCTGGCAATTGAGCAAACATTATATATATATATATGGCAGATGCTCCAATAAAAGATATCTCTCACCTTATATATATATATATATATATATATATGAGATAGGATAGGGGCCTTCACATCCATATCCAATGCCAACAACTTAAATGTGAGGCCCCCCACCCCTATCTCTCATATAAAGTAAGAGATATCTCTCATAAGAGCATCTCCCTCTATATATATATGTATAATATGAGAAATATTCACGTGTATCAAATCCCTCACCATATTATGGTGATGGATAGCATAGTAGGGCCAGCTTTATGATACATCCAAACTATCTACACACATGGGACCCCTACATTTGATTGGACCCATTTAGTTTTCATCTATCTAAATGGATTGGACCGTTGGAAGGATGGTCAAAACTTTTTCTTTTATATAGAGTCGTTAAATTTGTGGGCCATTGATGAAGGGGTTAGAGGCATTTATAATAGTAAAATATTTTTAATGTTTGGCAAGTTTTTAAGAATATTACAGATTTTAAATTGAGTTGTTTGGAAGGTGCTATAATTAAAGTAAATTACATTATTATAATAATCTTTTATTAAATATTTTAATTTATATGTAATTTACCATGTCTGGATAAAAAATTAATGTTGTAAAGTAAAGTTCAACTGTCATGTTTTTACCATAAGTTACTTTTCTTTTATCATATAAAATCATGGTAAAGTATAGTAAAGTAAAGTCAATAAAAAAAAAAACAACTACTTTATAACTCTCTCTCCCACCTGGCTTTACCACATACTTCATCTGACCTTACTTTACATTATCTTTTACCATGATATGACATCAATCTATTTTACTTTACCATACCTGTAAACAAGTCACTTTTTACTTACTATATAAAACTACGATAAAATGTGATAAAATAAAGTAAAAAGAAAAGAAACTACTTTACCATTCCTTCCCACTTTACTTCAGCATATACTTTAGCTCACCTTTACCGTGATTTGACATTTGCTTTTACTTTACTTTACCATATAGGTAAACATACACATCATGATGGATTTGGTGAAATAAAGTCTTTACTTTATTCTACCACTTTGTAATCGTCATTTTGAAAGATTCTTATCTTGTAGAAAGTTTTCTATAGGGGGGAGCTGTAGGAGAAACTATTGAGTTTTTTGAAAGAAAAGAATATTTTCTTCAAATTTTTCTTAGATTATAAGACGCACAAGATTTTCTTCTTTAAAAAATGAAAGATTATATTATAGAAAATATTATTTTCTTGTGTTTTCTTGTGCATCCAAACAGGCCCTAATCCTGCTTCTTATTTGTCTCTATCCATAATAAGCAACTCATATATCTAATCTTATGCACTTTACTAGCAATTCTCTCTCAATCTTTTCTATTATCAATTTCTACAAGAAGCATGCCAGGATTCACAATGCAACTAGGTTATCTCCATTTGACGCTGAGATAGCATCTAACATCAAATGAGCCTATAATCAGATGCTATTCAAGTGTTGGGTGTTATCTAAAGAATCTAGATGCACGTAAATTGAAAGTTGAAACACTTTCTTAGTTTCAAATACAGTACTAGGCATGAACACGAACAAAATTATTAAAGAGTCATTAAAATTCTGCAAGGATAGCTTCAATCTATACCATAATATTACTTATAGGAAAACAAATCCATCAATGAAAGCTAAAATCCACCCAAATAACACACATAAGCTCTCCATTACAATTAATACAAAAAATCTGATTTTTATCCTCCTAATGAACATGCATCTCATTATAATATTCCCATCAAATGAGCATGTAATCAGATCCTATTCAAGTGTTAGATGTTATCTAAAGAATTCAGATGCACATGAATTGAAAGTTAAAACACTTTCTTAGTTTCAAATACAGCACCAGGCATGAACATGAACATAATTATTAAAGAGTCATTAACTATTCAAGTGTTGGGTGTTATCTAAAAAATCCATATGCACATGAATTGAAAGTTGAAACACTTTCTTAGTTTCAAATATAGTATCAGGCATGAATACGAACAGAATTATTAAAGAGTCATTAAAATTCTACAAGGATAACTTCAATGGCATATAATCAAACACTTGGTGTTCATCCAAATGCACATGAATTAAAAGTTGAAACACTTTTTTAGTTTCAAATATAGTACCAGGCATGAACGTGAATAGAATTATTAAAGAGTAATTAACTATTCAAGTGTTGAGTGTTGTCTAAAGAATTTAGATGCACATGAATTGAAAGTTGAAACACTTTCTTAGTTTTAAATACAGTACCAGGCATGAACAAGAAAATTAGTAAAAAGTAATTAAAGTTCTGCAATAATAACTTCAATAGCATATAATCAAACACTTGGTGTTCGTCCTAACTGTGTGGGATGATTCTCAAGACGTCAGGGTTATGCCAAATCCAGCAGTAATCTCGGTCATGTGCATCCCGGCTTGAGTACTGATGCGCCAGCCGGGATGAGTATAATCATTTTGGTCAACCCTGGCTTAAGACTGACGTGATCTCAGTCGTGTGCTTGAGTCTCGGTCGCGCACCTCGGCTGCAACTGTATACCGAGCCACCAGATAAGACAGGCACTGACAGCCGTCTCTCCTCTTCAGACACGTGGCGGGATATGAGTACACACCGTTGGGATAAATACTTCATCCCAGCCGTCCAAATCTTCGCTAGATCTCTAATATAGCTGCGTCCAACTGCCATGGCCATATCAGGGCAAGGCCCAAGAAAAGATCCGATGGGACTTTCACCGCCAACAAGTCAAGACAGGATCAAGCCCAATATCACTCGCATTTAATGCAACGTGGGCTGACCGGACCATGATTTAATGCAATGTGGGCTGTAATGGATCCTCATTAATTGCTTGGTGGGTTGATGAGACTTTAGTAGTCAGATCATCAAGCCCACCGCCAAATATCTAGAAACTCTCTTATATATAGAGGAGGAGCTATTCCACGGAGGTACGTAAGCACGAATATACACATGCATGAACCTTATTATCTTCTTCAACCTCTGTTAAATACAAATGAGACTAACTGAAACATCGGAGAGCCCTGTGCTGCCCACAGCTAGGGTTCTTTGACTGTTCTTTCTTCCTTTTCAGGTCCCCAGAGCAACCAACTTTCACAGTCGTTTGGATAAGTCTCGAAGGGCCCCCCTCAACATTGTAAGTTATATTTTCTGCACTTACACTAACTTTTATAGAAAAAAAAACCCATCAATGAAAAGTTAAATCCACCCAATTAACATACAATAACCTATCCATTACAATTAATATAAAAAAAAAAAAAACAAATTTTTATCCACTCAATTAACATGCATTTCATCATACCCAAAACAAATAGGAAAAAAAAAACTGATTTTTATCCACCAATTTACATGCATTTTCATCATGCCCAAATAAACAAACAGAATAAAAAACCTACCGGATTATCTGGAAACTCAGAGACGAATGAGATAGACAATAATGCATGAACAAAAGAAATTCTATATGAGAAAAATCGTTAGAATACGGAACATATCTCTTAGATGGGCACCTTGCCTCTAGGAGCCCTTAGCGGGCAACTTGCATCTTAGCAGGAATCACATGGAGGGATGTAGAAAGTTGTAGAAAGGGGAGGAGAAACCGATGCCAGATGCTAGCTGCCAACTTGTATCTTAGGAAAAAATCAGATGGAACGATGTTGAAACCTATAGAAAGACGATAGCAACATGAGGACGTTTTAAGCAGGAGAGATACTTTCAAAAGAGGAGAAACCCTTTATAAGCAGGAGGACTTTTGTTCAGTCCTAAATCTAAGTGGATCTCGTGAGTGGAGGAATGAATGTTTAGAGACAGGTGAAAGTGTGGCTTTTATGTTATGGTATACATATAGGAAACCAGTTCGATAAGGAAGGTCCTTATAAGCTTACAGTACAAACCGTCTAGTGGGGCACACTGTGAGACCTCATTGGTCATGGAACAAATGGAGAGTGAAAGATCAAAGTAGGGCCAACCTACATGTCAAATTTGGAGTCAATTTAATACATCTAACATCTTTATCCATGGTCTATAAGTTTAATAACTTTATATTAAAAAGAAAAATTAACCCTCAATCCAATAGTCTAAGTCAACCGAATGCATGTAAATTCATGGGAATCGGTGTCTATAAGGGGGTTGTGAATGCGTGATCAATTTAGATGGGTCATAAGGTGGTCCCTAGTGGACGTTCCGAATTGTGTGGACGGTAAAGACCGTCCTTGCGGGACTGATTCCCATATATATATATATATATATCCATGTCATAAATTGACCTTACATCTCTAATGTGGCCAAGGGATGGTCATAAATTGACCTGTTATCTCTCATGTGGCTAAGGCTCCACACCATCTAACCGGGTCAAAAACTGATCTTTTAGATGTAACTTGATCATTATTAGGGACAGTTAAAATTTAAAATTGAGCAGGTCAAAATTAACCATCCTCTTCGTCACTCACTCAGCCTACTAGGGCCATCGTTCCTACACAATTGGGGTTAGTTGGGTATAATCCGGGTCGGTCGTCTTCGGGTTCGACATCGTTTCAATCTGTGGCTCCGACTCCAAAAACCCCTAGAAAATCCCCCTCTTACCCCTCCGTTTCTTTCCAATTCCTCTTTCTTCTCCCCGTCTCGTGCAGGTACTCCCCGCTTCTTCTTCACAAATTCTAGGATTCTTTGGGATTTTCGAAGCCCTTCTCTGATTGGGTTTCTCAAACATAGCTTATGAGATGATTTTCCATTCTTTCCTCCGACGTTTTCATTTTCTGAGGTGAAAGCATTTTCCTCAAGGTTTTGCTGAAAGTAGATTTGGGCACGACTGGATGAATATGATAACCATTTTCGCAGTCTCACGCTTTCACTGCAGAAAAAGAAAATGATGCTTCGTGCTGCCAAACAGTAGAAACTGCATCCCTGTTGAAAGAAAATGCTGCAAAGAATCTGTTTCACACGAGCACGCCATTCCAGACTTTAGAGATAATTTTGGGATTCATGGAGAACGAACCCTGTAATTTGCAAAAATTCTAGGGTCCATTCATAAACTTATCATCGATTTTCTCTGATTACAGTTACATAGAGGAGAGAAATCATGGATATATCAATTCCAGATGCTGCTGCTACCGCCGCAATGGAGAGCGTACTAGAAGAAGCTCAAAGTGTAGGAACTAGGAAAGTAGAGGATGACAGCGGAGAAGTGGAAAGGTTTAGACACCAAGTTGATGAGTTCACGGCTAAGGCTGACGAGGTGAGGTCGGCAAGTTAGTTCTTGAAGTGTGTGATTCCCTTTTTATTCCTTTTTCATGTTGGTTTTATAAATTCATATTTAGGGCGTGTTCGCGTGGCCGCTTTTCCGAAAGAGAAAAAAAAAAGTGAAAAGCTGGAAATGCTTTTCTGCCTTATAGAAAAATCCACATTTGATGCAGCTGCTTTTTCACGATTGACCTGGCTGTTTCCACAATTCTGTGGAAAACTATTTATGATGTGGGGATGTTGATTGGATTTTCCACAGCGCCGCACAAATGTGACCATAGGCATCTTACCCGTTCAAGTCGCAAGGTTGCTGCAAGTGATTTCAATATTCTACTTTGCATAGATTTTGATTTTGTGGTAAAAAATTCTAATTTATAAGAAATGGGAGTTATACTACTAAAAGAAAAGTCCAAAGCTAAAGAAACAAACAGCAGAGCATATTTTGGTGGCAAACAAAGAGCCAAAAAAAAAAAAAAAAAAAGAGAACAGCAACAAGTGTGAGAGACAAGGGAGAATGTTCTCTCCCATGTGCAGACTACATGTTACTCATATGCTGTTAGCTTGTGGGGCTCACTTAGATGCATGTCTATTAGTGGGAGGAGCACAGACAGAAAATGTCCTTATAGACAATGGGGAGCCAAAAAATCAGCCCCGCCTTGATTATCCTAGGCCTTAATTTAACAGCCTTAAAGTTTAATTGCATCTTAATTGTAGATTATTTTGAGATTCAATCCAACAGTGAATGAAGATTCAATGAGTGTAAAATTGGGCCTGCTGCCCACTCATGGAATGAAAAGAGTATAAACATGGCTGCTTTAATCAGATGTGGGGCCAAGTGGGCCCCATCTCGTAGGAGAACATTTTCTGACAGATGATAGTGTTTGCCACATGAATATGTCATTTCTGTGAAGCTTGAGGTTTAGGTCACTAAGCCCATTGGTAGTTTTCAAGAAATCATGTTAATTGTGGGGATTGTGTTACTAATCTAATCAATGATATGTGGACACATTCTTCTAAGTCTTCTTTCTTGGTCCACACTATTAAATAAGCTGATCAGCTTTAACCAATGGCATTCCGTCTTATTATATCTTTTATTATCAATAAACCCCAACGATAAGAACTTTCATTCAGCCTCATTCGAGGCCCTAATCTGCTTCCATAATGTGATAGTGAGTCACGACTTGCGGTTGTAATTACTAATTTGTCACTGACTTCCTGTGACTTGCAGTTTAATTTGTCACTGACTTCCTGTGAGACTGTTTTTGCTGATTATTTATAACATTTCAAAGCCCGTCTTTGCATGATACTCTTCTGCAAAAGGTCCTTTCTTTCTACCAATATTCTAGAACAAAGGAGCACTGAATAAAACTCTACATTTTCTTTTCTGGAGTCAACTAATGGTCTTCTTTCATTTTGACCAGTAGAATCTTCTGTATTTTATCAGGCCCCTTGCATGTATTCTTTGCACGTGTTTATTTTTCAATTGGTGTCTATCTTCCTTATAGTATTTTTCTAGAAGCTTGCTTCTTATCTCTTTCCAAGTGATTATGTGAGGTAGATTTAGCTTTGTATGCGATCTTCTGTGCCAATCCACCATTCTTGGGTTTATCTTTAAGCTTCACCTTTGCATTCTGTATGTGGTGTCTGTTTGTCGCATACCACCCCAGGTAGTCCTTGAGTGCACTGGTCCACTAGACCAATGCAAGAAGCTTTGATTCCAAATATGTTGTAAGGAGCTCTATTCCAAATCTGGTGGACTGATGGGCAACGAATTTTCAAGCAGTCTCTTTAACGCTATCTATGAAGTCATCACCATAGGCTTCCATATGAGTTTTTTTTTTTTTTGCAAGGGACACTTGAGTACAATGCATAGAAGAGAGAAGTATTCAGGAACTTCATCGAATTAGTGAAAATAACCTAGAAAAAATGTTTATGAAGAGGGTGAGATGACCACCTAGGGCTGCTTCTATGTATATGGATTTTGGAGTCGCAATGGATTCTTTCTCTACTTCGTAGCCAATTACATGCCAGTCTTTTAATAGCTTCTTGATATTATTGTACTACTTAAGGAAAATGTTGAACTATGCTAAGAACTTTGAATTTCTCTCTTGAATGCATGAGTGAGGCTGCAGTTGTTAAGTGCGTGCATAATTGAATCTTAATTGAATCTGGGACTCATCAGTAGGCTTAGTCAACAATTGGCCTGTTTTTGGGCCTCTTCTCCACTTTTGAGGCCCATGACTGCATCACCTTTTATGCCTGTTGATCAAAATGATGCATTTGTCTCTTAAGGACTGGAGGAGCCCCAAGTTCCTTTGATTCTTTAGATATTACTATTAAACTTTAGACTCCTTTCTCCCTCAATCTATTACAGCAGTCATTCACAAGTCAATGGAAGGGAAGAGTTTAATTATAGTAATTTGCCCAACGTGTTGTGGGAAGCACTTAAAATCTCTCACAAGAATAATGGCAAACACAGTTTGGCGTCGGAGAGTGTAATGGCGTCACACTCTCCATTGGGAAGTCTTTGGAAGATCAAAGATCCACCAAGGGTCATAGTATTTGTATGGTCTGCGCTTCTTGGTGGAATTTTGACAATGGACAATTTAAGGCACCGGAGAGTGTTGATTGTAAATGCTCGTCCAATGTGCTTGGAGGATGAGGAGTCCATTGACCACCTTTTGCTTATAATTGCAAAATATGGCTGTCTCGTTGGAAGCTGGTATTGGGGTGGTTCCAATGTAGTGGACCTCTTCCCAATTCTCTATGATCCTTGTTTGAGTATTGGAGGATGGGAATGGGGTCCAAAAGAGGTAAGACAATGTGGAAGCTTTCCTTCTTGGAGATTATTTGGACTACTGGGAAAGAAATGAATAGGAGATGCTTTGAAGATTTATCTTGTAATGGTAGTCAACTAGGGGAAAAAGTAAAACACTTAGGCGTAGTTTGGGCTTTTGTTTTGCCTCATTTCAAGGGTATCTCGGTAAACTCCATCATCCACAATTGGAAGGAAGTGGCATTCTCATGTCTGCTCAAACCACGTGTATCTCATAGGTGGATCCCACATTCCCACCCCCAACAGGTGCGCTGAAGCTAAACTTTGATGGAAGTGCTTTAGGCAATCCGGGATTGGCTGGTGTTTGCGGTGTAATTTGTAATGATGAAGGTATCATTTGCGATCATACTCGGGCTCAACTGGTTTCTGCTCAATCAACGAAGCTGAAATTCTAACCTAAAAGATCGGCCTCCTGGAAGCTTTGCGGTTCAATGCTCAGTGACTGATTAGAAAGGGAGACTCTATGTGCTATACAGTGGGCTTCCCACGCATCCAACCATCTTTTGTATTTTGCAGATATCATAGAAAAAGTAGTAGAGATCTCAAAAAATTGAAATGTCTCATTTAATCATATCAAGCGTAGTGCCAATTCGGAGGCAGATCAGCTAGCCAAAGAGGGGGTTTCTTGACTTTCTTTGCATATTGCTCCTGACTGTTAATATGCTAATTTTTCTTTATCCGGGTTGATGCCTGTTTTCTTGGGGCCTCATCTCCATCTTACTAGGTTTCATTGCCTTGCCCTGTTCTTTGGGGCCTTTTTGTTTCAGTATAGAACTATTAGACTGTAAAGTTCCTTTTGTGAATGAATACAATCTTCCTTTTCAGAAAAAAGAAAGGTGAACACAATCCACAGTTCCTTTTTTTCTTTTTTTCTTTTTTAATGATAAAAAACAGGGAAGTCATTGAACATTGTGATTTCCCCTTTCGGAGGAGTTTTTAGTAGCAAATGAGTACAAAGATGCTAGAACGGAGGTGGGCTTCCTCCTAATAAGTTGACAGGGAAATGGCATATGATGGATATGTTGGACCCCCTTCTCCTAATACATGGTGAAATGCTTGTGTTTGTACGATTGCTTTATCTAAGATGGACACATGATCTGTCATGGACTTTAGCTGTTGATTGTTTCATATCACTCATCAGAGTTCTAGTTTTCAATTGGTAAGTGGTTCTGTTTTTCTGATTATTGCCACTATTAATTGCATTTTTTGTTCTGTTGTGAATATCAATCACTTTATAATACTGAGCACTGGTCTTATTGAACATCTTAATTCTTTGTAGACTAATGTATTATTCAGAAGTAGGTTTACTTTTGCTGCTCTGAGGACTAAATGCTTCGCATTTTTTGGAGTATTCAGAGTTCAGAGAACATATCATTTATATTCACCTGTTTAATTATGTCTGCAGCTTGAGCAAAGAGTCAATGAGGTGGGACAATTTTATTCAAGTAAAAAGCATATGAACAATGTTAAAGCTGTCTCACTTAAGGATAAAGATGGAGAAAAACAAATTGCAAGCATTAAGAAACCGCAAGATCCAGTCCGTAGAGAAGCTGCCAGCGCAAAGAGAATGCAAGAGCTCATGCGTCTATTTTCCACAATATTACGCCAGGCAAGTTATAGCCTACCATTTATTTGTAATATTTGGATAATTAGATGTATGCATCAAGCACTAAAATCTTAGTAGAATCTATTTTAAATTTATGAAGCTTTTAATGCTGACGGGAAAGGAGGTGGTGTGAGCCCTAAAAACTAGGTTAGTTCTCATACACTTTCAAGGATCTGGTGAGCGATTGGGAATTGGTCAGGTCAAGTTAATTTCTTGTTGTGTTGAGCTCCGAAGACAATGAGTTAGCATCCAATGTGAGAATGGACCATTTATTGGGTATAGATGTCGTCATGCCTGACCTACTTATAAAATGGGTCAACATGAATCAAACTTGTGTACTATTTATGCATTTAAAAATTATTGTTATTTCCATACCTTTGATTTTGTTATCATTTTCAAGATCCCTTTTCAACATTATAGTCACCATGGCCCAAATTGAGAAACCCAAAAATTAAAACCTTAATTATGGAGTTCTCTACTGCTTGGTTTGAGTTGAACAAGAAAGAGGAAGAAGACAAAGGGAGGAAGAAGACAAAGGGAGGAAAAGAGGGAAAGTACTGGAAAGTAGAGGAAAAGAAAGGAGGAAAGGGAAGATAGTGAAAAATGTTTTTACCCATTTCAATGTGGTGCCTGGTTTCCTTAGCATTTGCCAGTTAAGTCACCTGTAATAACATCAGTTGCTACTAGCAATGCCCATCTCCCAGGTATGCTCTCTCTTTCTCGAGTAAATGTGTTTTTCTTTCTTGACATTGTTTTCATAGTCCAATGTAGGAGTGCGGATTGTGTCAGCCCTCTTGGTTCGCTTGAAAGCGCTACAAAATTGTGTTTGTGGTTTTTCTCGGTGATAGTGAGAGGTTTGATTTGGGAAGAGGCGAAGAGCCACTTTTCTCCATTGCAATAAGAGTGTCAAAGTTTATGTTTTATTTTTTTGGAAAATTAAGCAGTATAAATTCCAAAAGAAAGCTATACAAAGATTCAGAGTGGCTATCCCCTAACTGCTGAACCACAACTGGAAAAGCACCAGAAGCCAAAAATAGAGACCCACGGGCTGGAACATCGAACCAAACAAAAAACAGATAAAACTCTGCCCACAACCCGGGCCAGGCCCAAACCACTACAAACCATTATTGATTTGAAGGGTCCACGTCAATAGGATTGAAGGTCTGAAGCAAGTGGCCATCGCTGACCATTGCCTAATGTCTTCAGCTGAAACACTTATGCTGAGGGAACCATTAGAACTCTTGAATTTCTGTATCAATCTTCTTGCCTTGAACCGAACTGTGCACAGAGGAAAACTCAGGTCCATAGGGGCTTGCTTGATGGAACTGCAGTCCGAAACAGTAGACAAAAACGAAGTCTTTTTGGCTGCTACTTGATCATTAAGCTCTATCGAAGAAGCCCAGATGATCTTTTTTTGAATTTTGAAGAGGATACCTCTGCATACTCATCATGGCAAGACAGGAAAAAAATACAGTCAGCTGGAAGTTGAAGGCATGGCTAATGTTTATTGATGGTACTAGATGAGTCATGCTACCCTTTTTATTGATTCTAGAGGCGCTGAGAACTGGCTTTGTATTCTACTTTTCTCAATGGGGGTATCCATTATTGCGAAAACCTTTGAGCTATCATTTCTTCAGTTGACTTTTATGAGGTGTTTAGCAAGGCTGGTTTTATCTTTGATGTTTTCATTCTTGTAGATTAATTGACAAGTCAAAATAGTGGATATGATTTTCCAGGTGGATCTTCCATTAGCGGAGCTAATAAGCTGGTGTGTTTGCCATTACTGGGGAGGAAATTTTCATGGACCAAAAAAAAAAGAAAGGCTGCTTGTATGAGTAGACTAGATTCTGTCATTGCTTCTAGGATGGGGAGAATCATTTTTGAGGGGCAATGAAATATTTATGTGTAAGAGTTGTGTCAAATCATTAGCTGATAAGCCTCAACATTGGCAAGAAGGATGACGGCCCAAGATTGCTAGTGTTTGACAACAATTGGATTCATTAGCATGGTTTTCTGGATGAGGCGAAGAAACGATGGAATGAATTTTCAGGTTTAAGGGAAGTCGGGCTTTGTGATCCACAAGAAGCTTGATTTGTTGAGAGTTAAATTGAAGGTTTGTTTAAGCGAGGAGGCTGTGTCTATTGAAGAGAGGAGGGTTAACTTGCTGAAGAAACCGAAGTAGCTTAATTTGGTGGAGGAACCTCAAATCTCTTTCTTCAACAAAATTTGAGTATAGAAGGCAGACTAAGATGAAAATTTGAGGTCTTGACAAAGTGGAGGAGGTCTTGTGGAAGCAGAAAGATAGAGCTGTATGGCTTACAGGAATCATCACAGTAAGTTCTTCCATCAGATGGAAATGTGATAATGAAGATTGATCACCTGGGCAAGTTCAATCGTGATGGTAAGGAGGTGATGATGCGTAATTAAGTTAAGGGGATAATGTCATATTTTTTTTGGAGCTTTATACTCTAAGGAAGAAGGGTCTGCGTAGTTTGATGGTTTGCCTTTTGCTTCCATTTCACTGAAGCCACTTTTAGTTTGGAGAAGGCTTCTCTGCCGAAGAGGTGGATGAGTCTCCTTCTTGCTGATTTGCATTAATAAAAAAAGGCTTTGAACACATCTCTTCTCCTTTTAGTAAAAACAAACACATCCCTTTTCCCTATTTTTCTGTTGGAAGAAGCTTTGGAGGATTTTGGGGATTTTTTGCATGAATTTTAGAAGATTAAAACCACATTTTTGGAAGATCTAAGTATTCAAAGATTAGATGCAGTATACATTCAATGGGGTTAAAAAAATAAATTAAACACCTATTTATACCTAAATTTGCTCATTCTAACTAAGACATGAATCTTAAGTTCTATACACTGGCATTATTTTTGTTTATCATTACAAAAGGGTTGTGGACTCTTGGGGCCAAGTTAGAGTGACATGCAACTTGGCTGACTTGGCTTGAATAGCTCACGCGCAAAAACCCCTCCTCCCCCAACCACCCGCCCGAAGATCTAAGTATTGAAAAATTAGATGCAGTATTCGTTCAATGGAGTAAAAAAATAAATAAATGAAACACCTATTTATGCCTAAATTTGCTCATTCTAGTTAAGACATGATTCTTATGTTCTACACGATGGCATTATTTTTTAAAAATTTAAACTTTATTATAAAAGGTTTGTGGACTCTTGGGGCCGAATTGGAGCGACATGCAACTTGGCTGACTTGGCTCACACATCACCCCTCCAATTATTTGATTTAAAACACTATGGAAACGGTCCTATCTGAATGCAAAGGAGAGAAAGCACAGGGCCCAGATGGGTTCAATTTTGTGCTCATCAGGGTGGGTTGGGACTTTCATAAAGATTATGACATATTTTTCAAATTTCATAAGTGAGGTAGGTTCAATAGGGAGTTAAACTCGGCTGTCAATCAAGGTACCTGACCGGGCCTCAAAAAACCCTGAAAATGAGGGCTTTTGTTTTGCTTAAAAAGCCCGAGGGTCGGGCTTGGAATTTTTTTTTGTAGGCCTGCCAAGTCGAGGGCCGTGCTTGGACCATACTTGATTCACCCCCTTTATTTTTCTTATTTAGATATTTATATTATAAATTATATATTGTGGGATTAGTAAAATACTGGTCCTACTAAAATATCCCTGCTCTTTTTTTTTTTTCAACAATCATCTATGGGGCCATTGAGGTAATTTATTATCCCTCATACTCCCACGCAACCCTTTAAAACAGCCATAAACCTAACAAGACTCATCTCTCTGTCTTCCTCTAATATCTTGGCTCTCACCTTTAAGCTCTTAGAAACCGAATTTCAATCAAAGTTCTCAAAAGTTGTGGCCCAGAATTGGAATTCATCACTTGATGCCACTGAGAGATTCTGCTAGTGACATCCATGAAGAGCATGCTCTGTGTACAAGACACTGGAAGCAAATGGTTATCTAGAATCAAGATGCAGATCACTGTTGCCTTTTTATCCCTCAGAATACTATTTATTGTTATCATGTAAAATGGCTTTAAGACTCCAAACAACTTTTGAATTACTATCTAGATAATTTTCACAACCTACCACTACATGTAGCTACTTTATTTTCTTCATTGCCACAACCTGTAAACAGTTGGTCATGGATAATTAAAAGTAGCCAACCTTCATAATTGCTCAAGCACATGACATCATGCTTTGGTTTCGATCGTCCAAGATGTCTGGGAGAATTAGCCGAACCTGGGGATCATTTGGTTTCCTTTCCTTTTTTATTTTATTTTTTATACAAGCAAAGCGTAGAATGAAGATGACTGAAGTTGAGTGCGATCTCTGATAAAGATCGTAACTCGATCGATCTAACAGAACTCAACTGAGGTCAATTGAGACACCGTATTCACTCAAAAGATATTGATGAAGTTGGGTTCTTGCAACTGAGAACAGAACCCCTATTGGATGATATGATTCCCACAGTGAGGTTATCGACCCTTGCAGAATCCAAGTCTTCTTCGAGGATGATTTTGATGATGAGAAGGGAAAAGACTTCCGAGATGTTGAAGGGTATGAAAGCCCTAATCGAAACGGCGTGCAAATCTACTGTCAATTCCTGTGATCGATTGGTAGAACTGAGATGTGCCGTGACTTCTTGATGTCGAACAAGATGCCGAAGCCGAGAATGGCACTCTTGGACTATAACAATTCTTGATGTCAAACAACCTTCGTTTTGATACCATATTAAAACAAAGAATTCTAGAATAATTTGTTACTGTCCTTTGGACTGGTCCCCCCATTTTATAAGAATTGTGCAACTAATTGCAGCATCTCCTTAATTGGGGTGATGACAGATCTTTACAAATCCTACTAATCATCAATATCTGATTACAATCTTATCAATATCATATCATGACTTGGCATGATTTGGTGGACCCCTGTACTTGGGCCAGCACGCACAAGAGCCACTATAATAATTTTTAGGATCTACAGGTTTCAGAACCTTCCTAGTTAAATACAATAGTCGCCAATGAGCATTGAAGCCCTTATTGTTAGGGTTGACTGGTTTTGGAACCGTCCTAGTTGAAGACAATAGTCGTCATTAAGCATCGAAGAGCTTCAAATTTTTTTTTTCTTGGAGTTGATTTCTTCAAAATTAGTTGCCAGTGAAGAGATGGTAGTTTTTCTGAAGTGGTCGGTACCATCCTTCTTAGAAATTTGGATTTACATAAGTCCTAAGAAGACCTCCTTTTCCAATCGAAGGCTCTGATACCAACTTGAAAGTGGAAAATAAAGAGAGATTAGGATAACAGGGAGAAAGAGAAAATAGGATAGGTTTTTGTGGAAGAAGATCGATGTAATACCCCTGAACTTAAATAGGGGTTGGTGGGTCCGAAGTTTTTATTTTCTAAAAGTTCATGAGTTCTAGTAGGACCCATTGTTTTAAGCCGTTAGAAATTGTCACGACTGGGAATTTGGGGCTCACGAATCCCGTGTCATGTGCAATGAGCATCATATCCACATACATAGGTCAAATTATTACTGCATAATAAATTGAGCATTTACCTAAACAATTCCACTTAAATCAATCAACAAATAAGGTTTCCATATCAAACAATCTACAAGAGAGGAGTTCCAAGTAGTCGCCTCCCTGCTATAAGCCTTAACCAGGCTCGACCATGCCTTTAACTCCAATATATGGGTTCAGCCAATATCAGAAACCCCCAAAGTAACATTCAGTCATTGATTTGAATCCTAGGTTCAGTTTGGCCATGGGTTTTTGGAACCCTAAGTTCAATTTGCCAATAACCCAACAATTCCATTATACTTGCATTGAGCCATCTATAAACCCTAGATTATCAACTAGAAAAGACATAGATCTCATGGAGGGACAAGTTTTTTAGATTTCCACTTCCCTTTTATATGCAATAGTAGCTGCGGCAATGTGAGGAAGACTATACGACATCAACCAAAGCTTCTACTTGGTGCTCCTATACTTCTCCTTGAAGTTCTCCATAGGATTAGGCTTTCAGAGGTATGCAAGAGGAAGAGAGAAGAAAGAGAGAGAAGGTAGGTCGTGGGATGAGTTCTCTTATGTATGCGACATGTATATAAGGCCTGACATCTCCTTTTTTCAATCGACTTACTATGGAAGTGAAACTCCACTTACCAATCTCATATAGATCTCCTAATGAGGTATGTGCTGGTTTCCTCTTAAAATTATGGGTGTCGAGCACTCTATTGGAATAAAGATGGGTCCCACCTCTTATTACTAAAAGGTTTCTTAAAGTAACTCCTGGGTCCCTCCATTTTACTACTCAATTCTAATAACTGAAAGCTTCTATGCAATGAACAAGGGATCACAATTTCTAACAACTTAAAACAATGGGTCTTACTAGAACTCATAATCTTTTAGAAAATAATACTTAGGACCCACCAACCCCTATTTAAGTTCAGGGGTATTACATGCTCCCCTTAGGAAATTTGGTCCTCCAAATTTAAATACATACAAGGGATAGGAAACGTACCTGATACTCTATTGTCTGCTGCTGCCACATCTTGTTGAGTCATGGCGAACGCCCGTGCATTCGCTTGTGGTCTCCTGTGATTTCCATTGAATTTGATCTTGCTCTTGTGGTGGATTTTGCTGATTCTTGTTCCATTGGTTCGGTTGATACCCTTGCTGTTGGTTTGGTTGGTGTCCTGGTTGTTGATTCTGTGGTTGAAACCTCTGCACTGGTTTTTTTTGCCAAAATCTTTGTACCTGAGTTTGTTGCTAGTTCTAGTTCCCTTTGCAGTTATACGGATCTTTCAACTTATGCCCCTCTTGGCTGCATCTATAGCAGGTGCCCAACTTATTACCACATTTGCTCATATCGTGGTCCTTTCCACAGAAATCACACTCCATGCTGTCTTCAGTTCTCTGTCTCTTGGGGGGTTCTTGTGCCAGGGAGTTACTTTGTTTGTTCCACGAACGCTTTGGCTGGGTATTTCCATATAGCACCCCATTAGACTCCTCAATTACGAAGGCCTTATTAAGATCTTTTGCATATGTTATTGGTTCATGCATATGCACGTCCTTCCTTATGTCTGTTCGCAACCCCTTGATAAACCTGTTCTCCTTCAATTCCTTGGTGGCCACTAGCGCCTCTGCAAAATTGGATAGCTCGGTGGACGAGTACTCCAATTCTGTCATTCCCCTTTGTACCAAAGTTATGAATTCCCTCATCTTCTTGTACTTGATGAGGGAGAGAGAGAAAAAAATCTAACTCCTAATCCTACACGGATTAATAGTGAGAGAGAAAAGAGGTTAGGGTTTTGTGGAAGAAGATGGATGAGGAGAAGATGTTTTGAAGCAAGAGAGGAGATTGTGTCTTTTTCACACCCCCCACCTTTCCCTTTTTATTAAATATACTCAAGTAAACTGTAATACAAAAAGGAATTATAAATTTAGAGAACATCTAACTCCAAATCCTACATGGATTAATCCCTTATGGCCCCTTACATAATAATGAATGGTGGGACCATTTACATTAAATTCCCAACACAGGGTGGGTCAAATATCACTGCAATCAAATAACCCTACACTTATATTATAGGGCTCAAAATTTGATGGCTATCTCTAAGTGTTGATTTTTTTTTTTTTTTAATTTAAACCCAACAGTAGAAAGTGTTGGTTCTATGATATCAGTCTGTCAGAATGCGATCAAAGCTCATTCACGGGGGACAGGTATGTGTGGAGGGATTGATTGATCATAGCAGACCACCTACATGAAGTTGGAAAAGGGGGCGTAAGGTGGGATGTTTTATGTTTGCACGACCATCTCATCATCGTCGTTGTCATCATCATCATCATCATCATCATCATCACCACTGTAGCATTGGCTTAATGGGTTACACTAAAATCACATAAAATTTACACTTTTGATCACCTAAGAGCGGGCCATGTACTGTAATGTGCAGTCCAGCTCTGCTCACTTGATTAGTCTCCCCATTCGCACTAGACCCAATTTCATATGCTCAATTTCACACCATTCCAAAGTGAACTATATGGTATGATTCAGTCACCTCAATGTATTAAAATTAGCTGTATATACTCTTTCCTTATAGGTGTTATCCTTAAGAAGAATGCTTTTATTCTTTCCAGATCACACAGCACAAGTGGGCTTGGCCATTTATGGAGCCTGTAGATGTGGAGGGTCTTGGTCTACATGACTATTATGAGGTAGAGTTTCTTCCGGCCCTGGGAAACATGTAATGCAAGAAACATATCTTTGTTCTTCGTTATCATTTTTTTTTTTTTTTAAATAAGTTCTTTGTTATCATTAGCATGTTAGTCATTCAAAAAATAAAATAAAAAAAATTGTTAGCTTGTTTCATTTCACTTGCAGAGGTGCTTGGATATTCTCTTTTGTGTTCGTTTCAACATATTTATGGTGTGTTTATAGAATCTAAATGTGGTTATAGATATCCAATCAATTCAAAATGGTTTACTTGTAATGGCAATAGGATATCTAAAACAAATTTTGATGATATGTTTTCGTAAGAGAAAAAATTACTTTGACAAGGCTGTCTTGAGCAAGTTGAGACTTGAGATTCTCCAAAACAAAATCAAGGTTACATCAATGTACATTTTTATTGTGGAGAGTCACATCTGAACTGCTTATATAGAGGGCATATGAGAAGGGATCACCCCTGCATTATTGAGATTTGAGAGGATCTACATTATCCTTGGCCAGACCACCTGTAGACATTAGCCACCCACACATTTTCAAATATATGGATGGTTATTGATCCGAATTCCAGATGATTGAATTGGAGGGTTCCGTATGGGCCATGTCTATAACTCTTCTCAATTGCACAAGTTTTATCTTTTCTATTAGTATCAGTAAAGGGAATAATGCAGTCATGGTCTACATTCCACAATCAAGTAGTGAGGATTATGGATATTGGGCCTCGGAAAATGTTCAGCTTCCTAAGTCATCAAATCCGGAAGTGTAAGCCCAACAAGCTCTTTGTTCTAGTGATGAACGCACTGAATCATGGGTCCAACGTGAGGGGTGCCTAAAAATATTGGGAGATCACAGCTATATGCATTTTTTTAAAATTATTATATGACTGTCTGGTTATTTATGTGGCCCAGCTGGTAAGGTTCTATAGGCCTTGAACAGGCCCAGATCTAGTCCATATTTTATTTTTAGTCTAAGATGGGCCCAAAACTGCTTGGCAGATCCTGCTGCTGTTGTCACGACTCACGACCCATGGCGAAGTAGAACAATCTACAGTCGTGTTGGCATTTGTTGCTCTTTTCTTTTTATTGTTTTATTTAAGTGGACTTATTGTTAGCCAAAAAAAAAAAGAAGAAGAAATATTTGCACTTCGTTGCTAGCTTAGATTCTGGCAGTCTACTCACAATTATCTAAGTCGTCGTCATCATCATCTTATGCTACCCAACATAAATTCTGAGAAAATGTTGTCCCATAAGTATCTGTTTTATTTAAATTGTAACTGATTTTCACGTACTAATTCTAAAAAAAATATTTTAAAAACTAGAACTCCATTGAAGGAGGTTGTTCAGTTACTATATTATCCATTAAAAGTTTATATTTATGCATTGGCTTTCATAGATAATGTTGTTCCTTTACTTCGCATTTGTCCTATACCTTGACCACATTTGAGTAATCTATTAGTTTACTTCTAGCTTTCTCTCTCATGAGCGCAGAATATATTTGTTATATGCTCTCTTTGATGTATTTTAGGTTATTGACAAGCCCATGGATTTCGGTACAATAAAAAATCAAATGGAAGCTAAGGATGGTTCTGGATATAAGAATGTTCGGGAGATATGCACTGATGTGAGACTGGTTTTTAAGAACGCAATGATATACAATGATGAAAAAAGTGATGTCCATGTAATGGCCAAAACATTGTTGGCTAGATTTGAAGAGAAGTGGCTGCAGCTGCTGCCTAAAGTTATAGAAGAGGTAGACTTATCTGTGGACGAATTCTTTACAACTTCACTAACAGACACTTATCTGTGGGCCCCACTGTGCCTTTCCTTCCGGACTAACAGGACGTAACCTGGACACTACTCTTTTCCATGCTATTGTTGGACCATAACTGCTGCTACTGGTGACCTGTAGGAAACAAGAAGAAAAGAAGAGGAGGCAGAGGCGAGTTCGGATTTGCAGATTGCTCAAGAGACTGCTACAGCGAAGTTGGTTAGAGATATCAGTAATGAGGTACTTGAGTTTCCAGAACTTATTGTCATTTACTGTCATTTATTGTGCACGAACACATTGATGCATGTGTTTCAAGGAGGGTTCAATGGAGCAAGTGGGGCCCACTCTTCTCAACCCCATTCCAAGAGGGAAATGAGAAACTCCCCCTAGTGTCATTTCTCAGAGGGAAATGTCTTCTCTATATGGATTCTATCAATATCTTATTTGCTTCAATATAGGGATTCTGGATTATTTAGTGTTTAGTGCTTCAGTCTTGTTTTAGAAGTACATATTGGCACTAATTATCATCGGATAAACTTATGAGTCAGACTATAAAACTATGGGAGAGAGTAGTGGAGCAAAAACTTAGGCAAAAGACCAAGATATCTAAAAATCAATTTGGTTGTGTTCTAGGGAGGTCAACAATGGAAGCTATGTTCTCACTTAGTTAAATTATGGAAAAATACCAAGAGGAGAAAAAATCTTCACATGGTCTTAATCAATCTAGAGTAGCCTACGATAGAGTACCTAGATATTTGATTTTGTGGGTTTAGATAAAAAGGAGTGTCCTAGGAGTTTATATCGACATTAAGAAAGATATATACTAGCAACATCCCGTGCTATGCACGGACCGCAGAACCACTAAATGCACAGACACCCTTCGTATTATTTTTATTAAATAATTTATTTTGTAAACTGTGTAGACATTTTTTTTGTTGTTAATTTGATTTTTATGTGTTTTTCCAGATGTTTTATTATTTACGTGAGGTATAAATGGAGCTTGCTGAAGCTCGGGCAGGTGTAAAAAAATTAAATGAAAGACATATTAACAATAAAACAACACAGTAAAGCAATTAAATGTAATTTTAATAACATTGGGTTCACAATATACACATTCGTACGAATTATACAAATGAGAAGACACTGAATTCTAATTTTGGAACGCTTATGTTAACCTGTTGAAATCTAAAATATTTTCAAATTATAACACAGATAATATCAAACAAACTATTCATGCCGAGTAATTGTAACTCCATCTTTCTACTACTCCTTGTGGACCTGTAGGCATATAATAACCTGTTTAATAATTTTATAATTAATTAAATATTATGCTAATGAAAAATATTCAACTGAAACTATCTCAATAGTCATCATAAGAGGACATTTTTACCTGGAATATGGAGATCTACTTTCATACGGTGGTGTTGTTGTTCAGTCCATCCTCTAAATCTTCTAAAGCCTTCACCATTGTAAGATCTAACTTGATCTCTTCCAACATTTCCCCTAATTCCCACATGTCTACGAATTTTGTCTTCAGCTTAGCGTGGATGTCTTGAACCGGCCAAGGAGGTGGTAGAGTGCTTACTATGGAATGTACCGGATTTACAATATTCGGTTCAAATCCTCTTCGTTTGTGATTGTAGAACAACTGATCCTTGTTCAGCAAATGTTTCCTAACACATGTTCTTTTAACCATTTTCTCTTTCCTGAACTGTATCAATGAGGGCTGAATATATTTTTCAAATGACTTTAATAGGTCGACAAACTCCACCGCATGCCATGGTCGCAATATTTCAAATATCCTCCTTTTCGCAACATCCTAAGCTGGTGGCAATGTCTCGGCAATTTTCATCATTATATATTTTTTCGGGATGTAGTTTCCACACTCTTAGCCACTGAGCAAGTTGTATTTTGCATGAGCCATACTTTGCTATTGGGGTGTCATGCTCAAATGATTCATGTTCGAACTCATCTGTCCACTCCCTTTGCCACGACAATATTTGAGAGGTGTACCCATCTTATCTGGTTTAGATTTGAAAAATTAATCTATAAATTAAAAATTAAATGAAAGCAACAACAGTTCAATCAAATTAGCAACAACATAGTAAGCAAGTTATTAACTTGACACACATTATAAAATACCTGTAAAATAAATATAACGACAAATAAGCAAGAGCTGAATAAAATATAATTATTGACAATTTAAGAACAATTCAACCAGTCTTTGTCCCGATGTATCTGTACATTAAATTCACCAAATATCTAATCTCATAACATATTTTAATCAGGGATATCGTTGAAGACTTCCCTGTATACAATATTTTTGGTGATATTATTTGGAATCCCTTGTTTATTGATCAGCAGCATCTTCAAACCTGACGGAGATGTAACACGCGACAAAGCTACATATAGATGGCCATGAGAAAACACAGGACTTGAGAGGTACACACCCACATTCTTTAGAGTTTGTCCCTGACTCTTATTTATGGTCATTGCAAATGCCGGCTTAATAGGAAATTGTCTTCTTTTTAGTGCAAATGTCGAATCACTAGACGTTGGTATTAGGTCAATACGACTTATTAATACTATTTCTCCAATGCGGGAACCTGTCATGACTTTAGCTTGTATGACTTTCTCCCCCATCTTGTGAACAACTAATCGGGTACCGTTGCACAATCCCAAACACTAATTCAAGCTTCGCAACAACATTATCGGAGCTCCATCTTTTAACTTCAGAGCATGATTTGGTAATCCTGGTAAGTCCAGAGAATTCAGAAACTCTAGAGGGTGCAAAACATGATCCATAGAATCTCCTGATGTAGGAAATAGTTTATCTGCACTATAAAATATCCGCCTTTCTCCTGGTATCATTGATAACATCATCGAGTTTAGCTGGTCGACATCAATGTTTTTCGGAGCAAGTATTCCACGCTCACTTAAGTAGGTCAAATCACTGTACCTATCAATTAGTTCTGGATAAGTTGATTCAATCAACCGCTATATTCCCCTTTCATCATTTCGTATGAGAAACTCATATGGGATTTTGATCCAGTTTGGATCATAATCATTTCCAAAAGATGTCCCGGTTACCTTTCCCTCGCGAACCATCTTAATTTAGTCCATGAAATCATGTAACCGAGATCGTAAAGTTTCAGAAACATTGTTTGTCCTAACACGCATATTTATATTCAAATGTAAAACCTGGAAGTATTTCCAAATACTCAACCTCGGCAACGAAGCTCCAACTATTCGTTCACGTCCCCCCTTTGTTATAACTGGCAGTATCTGTCTAAAATCTCACCCAAGTACAAATAATTTTCCTCCAAATACCTTCTCCGAGGAACAGTTACTCGTATTTTGCAGAATGTCTCTGAATGTTCGATCAACAGCGTCAAAGGCGTAGCGACTCAACATTGGAGCTTCATCCCATATGATTAAATCTGCTTCATAAATTAACATTGCCAAATCGGTCCGATGGGTGATGTAACAACATGACGGTTAGTGGAGGTTTAGCGGTATTTTGAAACGGGAGTGCGCAATTCTTCCATTTGGCAAAAGCAAGGCAGCAATTCCCGATGATGCCACCGGCAAAACAATTTTTGTCTGAGACTTGACCTTTGCTATTAAAGTCCTCCATAGATACGTCTTGCCCGTTCCTCCACTACCATAAACAAAGAAGAGACCCCTCGTCCGTCTCGTGTACGCATCCATTATCGTGTCAAAAACCCTCTTTTGATCATCATTTAAGCTGACATGTAACGATTCGAACAGATGGCTTTTAGTTGTGCTATCATAATCAAGTTCTTCCATCATAAGCCTGTTCGTCACAATCTGGCCCAACCGATAAGATGGCAGTGGCATGGGGGGGAATTCTGTCAATGATCTGTCATTCCTATTCAATATAAGCTCGATATCTAGCAGCTCTAAATTTCTCAATTCACTTTCATCAAGATATCTATCTCTGTCTCCGAGCTATCTCCTCGTTCAACTTTGTAAATCATTCGTTAGGTCCACCCAGTGTTTTTTCCACAGTTCCGTGGGATCTGAAATTGCCAAGAACATCAGCATTGAGCAGAACATGTTTCTGAGTTGGGAACCTGTGGCCCATGTTGAGGCTTCGTCAAGTGCTTCATGCCATTCACCATCATGTTCAAGTAGGCCAAGTGCAAAGCATGCCGATTTGTAAGTTGGGTGCACCACTCCGCCAACTGTCCTTATATCCTCATAGCATTTTGCCCCTCGGACTTTGTTAAGTAGCATACCCAAATAATGACGTTCTCCCGAGTTTGGATGTGCATAAGCAAGTCTACCAATACTATTACGTTGCTTTCGCCTTGTCCACAATTTTTGCTTTGCGTTCCAGACCCCCCACTTTGTTGGGAACTCAACGTACGTAAATTCATTAGCATCCGGGTGGCTTCTATTTGCTTCGAAGCATTTGGTAAACATTGTGTCATGAATGCCATCCCGATTAATCACGGACTCGACATCATCCGTGTCTCTAAACACAACAAACTATTCTCGTGGTAGATGATACTATAACCTTTGCACCGAGGGATATTGTTTTTGCAAGTAAAACTCGAATATTCTCCAACATGCTTCAATCGAAGATACGTATCGACCGTCTTGAAATTGCTTGATCTCATTCACATCTGTACATATGTTCTCCACTGTTATTAGGATGTACAATATTATCCTCGATAACAATCGTTGCACGATCTAGACCCTTATGAGTGTACTTGTATAAGTACTTGATGACCTTGCTGTGGGCACACCGCTCAACATGTATGTGCGAATCATATTTTACAATGAGATCACGATTATATGGAATAACCCATCGGTTATCTACATCAAAACCGTTGATTCTATACATCATGTTATTATTTCAATGTTTGTAGACCACGAATCCATTCTCCGCTATTGTCGTTGCACTGACAAATGATTTTGGATAACCTTTTGAGCACTTTCCATTTACCATACATGGAGCATTCATATTTTGATAACCACATGGCCCATGTAACATGCATCTCGTCACAGTCGCGAATGCTAATAAATATTCAACCTCACTTGGTATTTCCGCTGAAATAATGTCATCAATCTCTTCCGGTAACTGTGGTTTGTCCTCACCAGCCAGAGAGGATGATGTGAGAATGCGGTAATCCTCGTTTTTGAAACTCAATAACATGAATATCTGTTCAGATTGAGGTGATTTTCTTAATTATTATAATGTTTCAAAATCATTCGGACATAGTAATACAATTTCAAAAATTAAAAGTAGATATTGAAGTTAAAGTATGCTAATAATTGAGTTTGTATACCTGCAATTACTCTGTCGAAGAAATTATTTTTTTTTAGGTCCTCCATCAGTTGTTTCAGCCTAATGTGAAATACCCTTGCAACTATATCTGGCCTGTCCTCAGTGCGTTGACCAGGGAATCGTAATAGTTGTTGTTGAATCTCTGGCCAACTTGGGTTTCATGTGAATGTTATTAATAGATCGGGAAATTCCATCGTACGACAAATAGCCATAGCATTATGATAATGTTGTATCATGTTCCTTAGACCACCAGTGAATGACGAAGGAATAGTGTAGCGCATACCAACTGTAGTTGCATCCGTATCGCCAGCATTGACCGCATCCTGTAAACCCCTATACAAATCTGCACGCAAAGCATTCTGATTGTTCCTGATGAAACTAAGCATTTCTTGCTCTATTGCCGCGTAGCAATCGACCACAAATTGTTGGAACAGTCGGCCACCCTGAAGCAACGACGTCCCTTCGCCATCCCGAGACATCAATCTAAATGCATAGAACTCTCTAATTGATACACCCTCACGCATATAGTTTGACCCAGGTGCAAACTTTATGAATTTTGTACATCCATCAGTTCATATGGAAGGAGCAATGGGTATTGGAGCGGCATGTATGAAGGGCGTGTTTCGTTAATCCTTTGGAGATTTCCATTTAACTTTTTAACTATGATGTCTCGATTTCCTTTAATTTCAGACTCATCTCCAACAATGATGGCTGCAACCTCATTTGTGGTTGGTCTTGCATACTGTCTTCCTTCTCGTGAATGCAGAATCCGGACATGCAAATTTTGATTACCATTTTCATACAACATATCTCTTGCATTATGGAACAATCTTACATAAGGATTTGTCGCATTTAGCATTGTTTGCAAGCCTTCCAATACAGTCAAGTCAAACTCATTTGCGTCATTTGCATCCCCGCTTCCTTGAACAATCCTTAATCTATTGGATGTTTCATGTTCCGTGTCATATATATATAGCTGAACAAACTTAGGCATGTCTCCAGGTACAGGAAGTAATGAATCGATTATGTGATAATTTGATCCACTTATCCGGAAAAGATATGGTCCTCTTCCATCGAGCACAGTGCGATCAATTTTTCCACCCATTGACATGAATGACAACATCGAATTGTATGTTCTTATTTTCTCCATGAATCTAGATTGAAGGAATTGATTCTGTAGAAATTCGGGTGTGTTTAGTAGTAGTGGCAGCATCACATTTCCTCCATGACAGCACAGGCTAAACTTTGGTCTTGAAATTGAACTGTCTCTGATTCTTTCATCAAGCCTCATAATAGTTCTACAGTGAGAGCATATTGCAACTCTGGAATCGAAGCTCCAACGCTTGGAGATATTTTTTCTCCTCGAGCAGAATACAATATTATTTCCTGTAATAATTTTTTTTATCATCCTTAAAAAACTTAGTATTGTCGGCTAATAAAAGTGAGTAGCTATAAATAATATTCAGTACTTGATGTTGAAGCCATTATGTTGCCCGACGCCATTTTGTAATAAGTTGTTGAAGCCATTATGTTGCCCGACGTCACATTGGAATGAGAATGTTGTTGTCGCTTTGAACGCAAGATTGTGGATCTTACACGTTTTGCCTTCTTTTGCATGACTCTTTTTATATTCCCTGGTTGATCTTGTTTGTTTTGCATCGAGTAACTGATGTGACTCATATTTTTATGTGTTCTTGCACCTAGAATTGAGTGGTCGCAATTGTATATTATTTTTGTAGATTATAAGAGATATATGATATCGAGTTATGTAGATGTTGAAGACGTATATATTTACCGATTACTGTATGAATGAAATGTTAGCCACTGTGAGAATTGGTGGCTTGTTGCATACCGCAATTAGAAGGCCATATATTTTTATGTGCAATGCACGTGCCATCGATCAATCAAATGCACTGACTAATAAGAATTATTTTTATTAAATTTTTTAATTAGTAGACTTGTGGGTCCTTTTTTATGCTAATTTGATCTTTATGTGTTTTTCCGGATGTTTTATTCTTTACGTGAGGTGTAAATGGAGTTTAATGAAGTTCAGGCACTGTAAAAATAAAAAAAATAAGACATATTCACAACAAAATAACAGAATAAAGCAAGTAAATTTAATTTGAATAACACGGGGTTCACAATATTCTCATTCGTATGAATTATAGAAATTAAAAGACACTGAATTGAACTTGTAAAACGGTTACATTAACCTCTAGAAATCCAAAATATGTGCAAATTAGAACACAGACAATATCAAACAAAATATTCATGCCGACTATTTGAAACGCCATCTTTCAATTAGGCCAAGTGGGACCATACAGTTAAGAGGTCTCATTTGGCAACTACATTATTGTGTAATATAAATTTTAGTTTTTTTTTGTTTGACCTAAGTTTGGTCTTTTTCCTTTTATTTTATTTTATTATATTTTTTTTGTTATGGGCGTTAAATTTTAATTTTATGTTAATTTTCGTTGATTAGAAAGGGTTTTTATTTATTTCCAATATTTTTTATATGGAAAGGCATTAAATCATAGTATATTTTTCCTGAGCTGAAAACCCTAAATATGTTGAGATATATATGTTTTTTTGGACTGTATTTCAATTAGGCTAAGTGGGACCATACTGTTAAGAGGTCTTGTTAGGAAACTACATTGTTGTGTAATATAAATATTAATTTCTTAAACATAAACATGAAATGAAAATTTTAAAAATATGCAGTAAGAAAGATACAACAAAGGATAGTAGATCTTGAAATTAAAAAAAATAAAAAATGTACGACTCATCTTGTCTTCCATCTATTTTGATATTCTTGTATGAAGTATGAGAAATGATTTCCTTTTTCTATGAAGATGATGCATTTGTTGCTCCTTTTTTCGAAAAATAAATCACGTGTAATTAACTACCTAAACCCCTAAATGCAGTTGTAATTTTCTTACTATTGCCCCCGGTACATATTTATAGTTATTTTTTTTATTTATGTATATTTTCTCGAGTGAAGTTTATTTTTCGTTACTACTTAATAAAATTTGTTTTGTTTTCGACGGAGAAATATATTAAGTAAACAATTACAAAATATAAGTTTTTGGGCCTAATATGATGCTTGGGTCTATTATTCATCACAGGCTTGCAGTTAGACACTGTACCCAATTCATTAAGTTATTTTATGCAGTTCATATATAGAAATTAAAGATCAGTAGTTTTGAGCAATTTATGATATTCTAGCATTCATAACTAAACCCTATTACTACATTATATTCATCATAATTTTTTATTAAAACCCATAATTAAATGAGCGGGCCTAATATCATGCCTGTGTTTCTAATTGTTCACAGGCTTGCAGTTAGATCCTGTACCGATTCCTTAAGTAGTTTTATTTGGAAACGCTCCAAATCCAAGAATCTCATAATATAAATTAGTGGGCCTAATATCATGAATGGGTATCTAATTAATCAAAGGCTTGTAGCTAGACCCAGTACCCAATCCCTTAAGTTGTTTTAGTCGGAATGGCACTAAAGCCTATGTCATTTTTGGTTTATCAACTGTAAACATTTAGCAAACTAATCTTCGAATTGGGATGAGAACGAGAGCTATTTTTTCGGAGTTCATAAAATTAAAATTTATATATCATAAACATAAGCATGGAATGAAGTTTTAAAAATTACACTCTAAGTAAGATACTAAAATTTAAACATAAGCCTTATATCATTTTTAGTGGGCATAATATCATGGTTGGGTCTCTAATTAATCACAGGCCTGCAATTAGACCCAGTACCCAATTCAATAATTTTTTTTTAAAAATCTTTAAGGACACTAAAACCAAGTATTTCAAAATATAAATTACTGTGCCTAATCTTTTGGTTAAGTTTGTAATTAATCACAAGCTTGCAGTTAGTTCCAGTACCATATTATTTGAAGACACACTAAATCCAAGAATTTGAAAATATAAATTAGGAGATTATAAGCATGGAATGAAGTTTTAAAAATTTCACTCTGAAAAAGATACTAAAATTAAAACATAAGCCTTATATCATTTTTAGTGGGCATAATATCATGGTTGGGTCTTTAATTAATCACAGGCATGCAGTTAGACCCAGTACCCAATTCAATAATTTTTATTTTTTTATTTTTAAGGATACTAAAACCATGTATTTCAAAATATAAATTACCGTGCCTAATCTTTTGGTTAAGTCATTAATTAATCACAGGCTTGCAGTTAGTCACAGTACCATATCAATTGAAGACACTAAATCCAAGAATTTGAAAATATAAATTAGCAGATTATGAAACATATTCGGGTTAAATGAAACAAAGTTGAAGTTGAGAGAGAGAGATACTAACATGATAGAATTCATAGAAAACAAAAAGAGAGGAAGATACTAACATGATATTCTTTTTCCACCGGCAATATTAGATTTGTTCGAATTCGGAGTTCACAAAATAAGATTTTATATTTCTTAATTATAAGCATGTAATGAAATTTAAAAGAATTTTCAGTAAGAAATTAAAGACGAAGCAAGTTGGCAAAAGTACCCCAAGATTTTTAAAATAACGATCGTACCCTTTTGTCGTTCGATGGAAGTCTTGAGCTCGTTGACAGTTGTAGAATATGCGGCGGAGCCGGATCTCAGTGGTCTGCAAGAGCATTGAAGAGGTATACTCATGGTCAGCTTAAGGAGCAAATCTGTGGCCAACTCATTTCCAATATTAAATAAGAAGCTTGGGAATTTCAGAATATCCACCCTGCCTTGATATTTTATTATATATGTATATATATATATATTTATATCAATTTAAACAGCAGAAAAGCACCAAAGTATAATAAAGGACCTATTCATACCACATTGTAATTAAAAAAAATAGTACCCATGAAAGTACTATATAACATTGATACTATCAATTGCATTGTTATGCATAATCTGCAATAATCAAATGACCCATGTAAATTCAGTAACCCTTCAATTATAATTTCCCCAACAAATTGATAAAGTCGCCCAGCTATCACATAAGACAGCCACAAAAGAACATTGTAAACTCCCCCCGCCCCCAAAACCAAAAAAAAAAGGCACATTGTAACTGAAAAAAACCTGTCCCATTTCTTGTTTCATAAAAAGTAAAAAAAGTGATCACCAAATCTATCAACTCTAGAATATCTTCAATATTTCAAAATTACCTTCAATACCTCACTCAATTTCTAATGGAACAATTTCATATACAAATCATAGATACTGAGGTACAACCTATCACACCATAGAATATATTCACATCAAAATATTATTGCACAACGTTCCAAATATCAGATTACCCTTTCAAATGCCATATATAGTATAATTTCCTAATCAGAAAAGTCTATCATGTCAGGTTGAGAGAGAAAATTTCAATAATTTGAAATTAAGTTCGCATTTGCACGAAACAGTAATTTGTTTCAGGGAAAAAATGATTTTGATACACATACAATACTCTTTTTCTTAAAAAACCATTGAACAGAGGATTTTAAATCACATACTGATAACTGACATGGATAATCACATACGGTTACTAAAAGAGACACCAAAAATTCCAGGGCTCCTTTTATGCAATTTGCACCTTGCCACAAATTGTACCACTTATGATCAATCCTTCCCCATGAGACCCACCACCCCGCAGGCACTCACCCCATTGTTCTCATCGAGTGGGCCCCTATACAATCCGGCGCAATATTATGCACGGGACCCAGACTGCCGTTTAGAGGTACTGTTGATCCCACATTAATAACTGATTGTAGATAGCCCTCTAACCAATTCTTGGTTTTAAATAATTTATCTGTTGCTCTAGCACTTGCATCGATTATTAATCTAACTGATTGTAGATAACCCTGTAACCAATTCTTGGTTTTAAATAATTTATATGTTGCTTTGGTCCGTGCATCAGTTATTAATCACAGACGCTGGATGGTGGGCCAAACAGTGCCCACCTCGCACGGGTCCACCACTTTCTGGGTCGTCGGTGGGTCGTCCTTCGGATCCACGGATCAGATGGGTCATCGGGTGGCCTAATTGGGTCCCGGTATCAACGCAAGAAAATCAGGCCTTTGGGAATCACTATACTGTTTGGATTTCTAAGACATCTAAACAACGTCCTTTCCCCTCTCTGATCAGACGTTGGATGGCCCACCTCGCACGGGTCCACCACCTACTGGGTTGCCTGTGGGTCCTCCTTCGGATACACGGATAAGATGGGTCATTGGGTGGCCCACCTGAGTCTCGGTATTAACGCAGTAAAATGAGTTCCCTGTAGCAATACTAATTTTTTTTCATTTATTTATTTGTTTTTATCAAGAAGTGACGCAAATCTGCAAATAGAATCTAGAAAGCAGTACCTTAGAAGAACAGACAATTGGACGTTTCTAATCAGGATCGAAAATCTCTGGATGTTTATACGTCTCTTCTACTTCCTTTATGCTACTCCTCTTTTTCTTCTTCTTTCTCTTCTAGCAGTCCATTTCCAGTGAGGGATCAGTTACGAAGATTTCTTTTGAAAAAGTCATGCGAAGTTTGTTTGGAGGAAAGTGGAGAGTGGAGATGACGTGTGTCTGCATGGTAGGCGCAGACAGGTGTCTTCATCTAAGGGAGACTACATTCCCTTAGTAATATAGACTAGCAACAAACGCCCGTGCTAAGCCCGGGCCCAAAAATGAATATACATCGCACAGGTCCACTACCTACTGGGTCGCCCGTGGGTCCTCCTTCGGATCCACGGATCAGATGGGTCATCAGGTGGCCCACCTGGGTCTCGGTATCAACTTAAGAAAATCAAGCCCTCACCGAATCCTCCCAACCAGTAATAATCAGAACCAACACCCAAATAAATTCAAACCTAAAACATGTCCTTTCCCTCTCTTTGATCAGATGCTGGATGGTGGGCCAAATAGGGCCCACCTCGCACAGGTCCAGGTGTAGGCGCATGTGCAGTGTGTGCGGTGGGTGCAGGTGGAAGTGTAGGGAAGTTGGAAAAAAAAGAAGGAGAAAGAGAGGGGAGGTGATGCAGGTGGCTGCGTGCAGGGTGAGTGTGCGAGGAAGAAGAAGATGGAGAAGAAGAGAAGATGATGTAGGCGCAGGTGTAGTGTGTGCCACGGGTGCAGGTGGAAGTGTAGGGCGGGGGGGGGGGGGGGGGGGGGTATCTGGGTTGGCGTATGAGGCGTTTGTTCTTAGAAGCAACACATTGTTTATATATATATGTATGTATATATATATATATATATATATATCAAGAAGCAATGCAAATTAGATTACAAAGCAGTACCTTAAAAGAACAAACAATGAACGTCTCTAATCAGGATCGGAAATCTCTGGATGTTTATACGTCTCTTCTTCTTCCTTTGTGCTGCTCCTCTATTTCTTCTTCTCTTTCTCTTCTAACAGGACCTTATTTTTTTTAGGAAGATTTTTTTTTTAGGAAGTTATGTGGAAGTTAGTTTAGAAGAGAGTGGAGAGTGGAGAGAGAGCATAACATGACAGGTGTCTTCATGAAGGGAGAATACATTCCCTTAGTGACAGGTGTCTACAGATTAATCATAAATTATTATCGGTTCTGGTGTTTACCCAATGATCATTAGATTGGCTAATCGGGTGAGGGGTGCCATCATGATGAATCCAAAGATGGTTCAGACCCACATCTTAAAGTAGGAAAATAGATGATGTGTAGCCATAAACATCATCAGATTTGGTGTTTGAAATGATTGACCAATCCTACCTGATACTAGACAGGTTGGCTGGTGGAGCAATGACTGTCATGATTTATTCGTGTAAAATTTTACTTTGTTTGTTTGCTTGGATTTTTCGTGTAAATTAAGTTTAGAAAATTAGAAAGTGAAATTAATTTTTTTGTTTCCAATTTATTGCATATTTGTCATAGTGCATTAGATCTAAGACATGAGAATTCCAAATACTTTAATGCACAACATTATTCCTCAAAAGTAAACATCTACCCATAAATTTTTATTTAAGATTCAGTCATTGTTTGGGCCATTCAGTTTTACAGCTCTTCAGCTTCATTTTCTTGCGTTGATACCGGGATACAGGTGGGCCACCCGATGACCCATCTGATCCGTAGATCTGAAGGAGGACCCACGGGCGACCCATTAGGTGCTGGACCCGTGCGAGGTGGGCCCTGTTTGGGTCACCATCCAACTTCTAATCAGAGAGAGGGAGAGTATGCATATAGCAACTGCTAGGAAAAGTAATTATATTGGTGGAGCAATGACTGTCATGATTTATTCGTGTAAAATTTTACTTTGTTTGCTTGGATTTTTCGTGTAAATTAAGTTTAGAAAAGTAGAAAGTGAAATTAATTTTTTGTTTCCAATTTATTGCATATTTGTCATAGTGCGTTGGATCTAAGACATGAGACTTCCAATTACTTTAATGCACAGCATTATTCCTCAGAAGTAGACATCTACCTGTATTTTTTTTTATTTAAGATTCAGTAATTGTTTGGGCCATTCAGTCTTACAACTCTTTAACTTGATTTTCTTGGGTTGATACCGGGATACAAGTGGGCCACCCGATGACCCATCTGATCCGTGGATCCGAAGGAGGACCCACGGGCGACCCATTAGGTGCTGGACCCGTGCGAGGTGGGCCCTATTTGGGTCACCATCCAGCTTCTAATCAGAGAGAGGGAGAGTATGCATATAGCAACTGCTAGGAAAAGTAATTATATTGGTGGAGCAATGACTGTCATGATTTACTCGTGTGAAATTTTACTTTGTTTGTTTGCTTGGATTTTTCGTGTAAATTAAGTTTAGAAAATTAGAAAGTGAAATTAATTTTTTGTTTCCAATTTATTGCATATTTGTCATAGTGCATCGGATCTAAGACATGAGACTTCCAAATACTTTAATGCACAGTATTATTCCTCAAAAGTAAACATTTACCCATTTTTTATTATTTAAGATTCAGTCATTGTTTGGAAGCTCTTCAGCTTGATTTTCTTGCGTTGATATCGGGATATAGGTGGGCCATCCAATGACCCATCTGATCCGTGGATCCGAAGGAGGACCCACAGGCGACCCATTAGGTGCTGGACCTGTGCGAGGTGGGCCCTGTTTGGCTCCCCATCCAGCGGTTAAACTATTGAACAATTTGGACTCTTTGGATCCCCAAAGTACAGGGATTTGCCCATAAAATTGAAAGAAAGGACCGATTAGCACTTTATTTGTTTCACATCGTTTCACACACATGAATAGGGATGGGTCCCTGGATTTTTAATTTGATAGTATTACTCAAGGCCCTGTAATTATTTTTAGTTCACTAATTAGCTGTTATCTTTCACTACAATAGAATGTAACGGACTCAAAACCGCTCCAGCTCCATCCGTGATGTAGAAAACGGTAACGGTTACTTGCCAAAATAGGGGTGTTGCTTGGGTGACGGGTGTCTTCAATTAAGGGAGACCACATTCCCTTAGTAATATAGATGAGGGAGTGGTAATGAGTGTGAGAACTACACGTGAGGAGATAGGTGGGTTTCTAGTGATCATAGACATAGATTTGTTCCACTAGGCTAGAGTTCTTCCCAGTCTCACGGCCGTTAGGTCCTTGGGGATACATGAAGTTCCCACATGAATGGCACTTCATGTGATTTGTGGGCAATATTTTGGTTTTTGGCTTTTGTTTTTTTGGGGTTTTGTGTTTGGTTTGGTTAGCTTTGGTGTGTTTCCCTTGTACTCATTTTGAAAGCCAAAAAAAAAGAAAAAAAAAACCTTTAATCCCTATATTCTTGCACTTATTATGGACAAGTTAATTGCTAATACATAAGAGGTACCTTTGTGTATGTGTTTTGCAAATGATATAGTGTTGTTGGATGGCACAAAGGCGAATTATATGAATTGCAACTTTAGCGCCATGAGCAAAGATATGTAATTTTTGTGAGACTTGAAGCTCAAGAGATACTACAAAGAGATTCCTTCATATGCTATGGTTGTATATTTTTGTAGACAATATTTTGGTTTTTGGTTTTTGGCTTTTGCTTTTTTGGGGTTTTGTGTTTGGTTTGGTTAGCTTTGGTGTGTTGCCATTGTACTCTCATTTTGAAAGCCCAAAAAAGAAAAGAACTTTAATCCCTTTCTTGCACTGATTATGGACAAGTTAATTGCTAATATATAAGAGGTACCTTGGTGTATGTGTTTTGCAAATGATACAGTGTTGGTGGATGGCACAAAGACGAATTATATGAATTGCAACTTTAGCGGCATGAGCGAAGAGATGTAATTATTTTGAGACTTGAAGCTCAATAGATACCACGAAGAGATTCCTTCAAATGCTCTGGTTGTATAATTAGTAAGGCTAGAGAGATTGAGGTTGATGTCGAACATAGGAGAAGAGTTGGATGGTTGAAGTAGAGATTTGCTTTTGGAATGCTTTGTGATTGATGGATACCTAAAAGATTGAAGGGAAATTTTACAATACAATCAGATGTGCTATGACCTATGTAGCATATTCTTGGCAATAAAGAATACATGCAAAAAATGAGTGTAGTAGAGATGAGAATGTTGAGATAGATATGTGGTAAGACTAGCGAATGTAGAATTAAAAATGAGCTCATTTCGGAGCATTTAGGAGTAGCATCAATGGGCGATAAGTTAAGAGAGATTTGTTTGAGATGGTTTGCACGTGTCCAATGCAACAACCAACAGTGTCGATGAGGAAAAGTTTTTATTTATTTATTTATTATTATCCAGGTTGATGGCCCGTCAAGAAAAAAGGGTTTGGCCAAAGAGGACATGGATGAAGTAGTATGGATGGATCTGAGCAAGTGCGTCCTATTTGAGGATTTGGCCCAGTTACAAAAGGCCACTGAGGTCAAGATAAAAGTTGATTTACAATCAACGTGCAATAAAAGTGCTTTCTCAAAGAATGAGATCAAGTGTGAAGACTTATGAGGCTAATGGGTCTCAGTTAATGAGTGACAAAAATAGAACATGCATGAGTCACAATGCAGATGGCTCTGAAAAAATATCTTCAGAACCACTTGTAACATCAAAGTTGAAGTAAAGAGAACTTTGATATCTATGGTGGTGATCTAAGTGGAAGTAAAGAATGCTTTGATATCTAGGGTGGTGATGTGGAAGTTGGGTTTCAAGATACGATTTTATTCTAATTTCAAGATATGATTTTATTCTAACCCATACATGCATTCAGGTGGGTGACAAACTAGGGCCAAATAATAGTAGACAAGCAATCTTTGTTTCCATTCTCGATATATGTCATGTGCGAAGAACAAGTATGGTGTGATATAGTTTTGGGAGCAGGACATGTACTTGGATGGTAATTTGTTTATGGCTGAGATTCCGTACATCACAAAAAAAAAAAAAAAAAAAAAAAAAAAAAAAAAAAAAAAAAAAAAGAAAAAAAAAAAGAAGCATTCACATCACCTAAAATTTGATGAACATTCTAGAACCTAGTTAGACATCAATTGCTGTGGATGAGTTGCTAAGATTTGGTGAGTGGTGACTAGAAGTAGTTATAGCAAAGAAGCTTCCCACCTAGTGCAAATGATGCATGCTTTTGAAGGAAGAGTCGATATGGACCCTATTGGGCCCACTTATCTCAACAAAATTCTTAGGAATACAAAAATCCCTATAATTTTGTTTCTAAAAGGTGTGTCTTCTTTCTAAGGACTTATTATTATCGTATTTGCTTTGATGTAGGGCTTCTAGATTATGGGTGTTCAGTTTCCTTTTATTTTAGGTTAACTAGGACTGGTGGTTTCATTTCTATGTATGCTTAATATTCAATGTTTCTTATGGTAGGTTTTCTTTTTTGTTTATAATACAATGTAATGGAGGGGATAGGGTTAGCTATTGCCATTGATTACAATGGAATCAAGAATTGAATATTGTCACTTTTGTAGTCATGCGGAAACTATTCTTCCTCCAATTTGATTTGGATGAAACTATTGTTTTGCAGTCTTTTTGGGCTTGGTCTGCACCCTTCTATGATTGCTTATGTGGTCGCACTTTAGAGGAGAAGCTACATGCAGATTTTCCCTTCACATTGGGTGAAAGACCCCTAAGTTGTGGCATTTTGATTTCTAGGAAGAAACGATGCAAGACTGTTCAAAGCTAGCTTAGATGATGATTGAGAGATTAGAAATTAATTAGCAATTCATAACTAAATGTAAAACAAATATAGATCACACTGCATATGTTGAATTTCAATTGCTGAAGGTGGTGATGATCCTAGCCCTTTTATCACAATCCCTCAATGTGAACCTCTCAAATATGAATTGAGAGTCTCAATGGAAGAAAGTCTCTTCCACTAGCTTAGGGATCAACTAACAAGAAGCAGATTTGTTGTTCCTATCGAGGTTAACACAAATGGCTAGGCTCAAACTGGTTTTGTTAGCGAAAGGAAGATGTAATAGTGTTGTTCATGTAACATTCAAATACAAGAACAATCCCATAGTTTCAACTAAACAAAAGATGAGAAAATAGGGCTTCACAGTGAAAGAACAACCATGTAGGCAAGGATGAAAATATCGGCCGCTACGTAGCGTAGCGGCCGATATATCGGGCGTGGCGGCCGAGTCCGCCACGCCACATTGAAAAAAGCGGCGATACAAGTGTATCGCACCGCTACATATGCGTAGCGGCCGCTACGCATATGTAGCGGCCGCTACGGCCGCCACAAAGCGTGGCGGCCGCTACGTTGCCTACCCTTTATAAAGGCACCCCCCTCTTCATTCCAGCCGGCCCTAATATTTTTAAGACACAAGACAACTATTGTGGTTGCCTCCAAACTCCAAAATTTCAAATTTCAACCCATTTTCAAGTTTCAACTACAAGAGTAACAAGACATTACAAGTAACTAAGTAAGTGAGTAACATTAACATACAAGATACAACATCAAATTCCAAGGAAAGAACTAGAAGATCCAAGCCCAAGCTTCCATTCCATCTATTTTAGGTATGTTTTTCTTTTGGATTTTTTTCTAATCTTTTAACTTTTGAGATCATCTAAGTATTATTTTAAGTACTATAACATGTAAAAAAACAAATCATTACTATTATTTTCTATTTATACGGCGATACAGGACCTCATGTATTGAGGGCACCGCTACGCCCCCTTTTCTTACTTACTTTTGCAAAAGAACCACATTTTCTTTTATTTTACAATTTTCTGGATTTTCAGGAATTTTTTCAGATTTTTTTGGCGATTTTTTTAAATCGCCCCGCTACGCCGCTACGTATCCCCGCTACGCTACGTATCGCCCGCTTCGTATCGTTTTGGCGGCGGGCCGCTACTCCCGCCGCTACCGCTATTTTCATCCTTGCATGTAGGTCAAGGACAACCAAAATGGAATGGCCAAATACGTCAAACCCTATGTAATAGGGTTCTGCTATTCAAGGGTCGGGTTCAGTTGGATTGCAGTGGTTTGAAAGGGTTCACTCATGTGGGTTTGATGGCTTGGAAGGTTCACTTATGGGAATTAGGGCTTGGATGCAACTCGGCTAAGAATGGATAGGTTCGGCTGATGGGGTTTTGGGTAGGGATAGGTTAGCCAATGGAATTTGATTTTTTGGGGGCTAGGGTTTGATGGAAGATGTGGTACAACTATGGTAGTATGGAGATTTAAGGTTAGGGTTGTTGGTTTGATTTTCTCCATTTAAAAAAAAAATATGGAGATGGGGAAAAGAAAATTACTATACCTTAAGGAAACTAAAAGGAGAAGAAACAGAAGATTACCTTGAAGTCATTAGGCTTCACACCTGGAGTTGCTTGGATTTAAACCTAGTGTCATCACACCATTCCCATTGCAGGGAAGAGAGCAAAAACACCCAAAAACTCGTGTTAATTGATCATTAACCATCAAAAAGAGGCATTACATCTTTATATAAGCAAAACAATAACCCTAAAACTAATCTTTCTTTTTTATTTTTTTGAATGGTAACCCTAAAACTAAACACCCCCTTTTGATATTCTGTACCTTTGTGATGCAGGCCAGACAATAGGTTGGCCAACCCATTGGGGCCGGTCTACAGGCCCAACAGGACGTCCCTTTATTTAGGAGTATTATTAGGTAGTATGATTTTATTAGGATTAATATTAGTGAGTTTCCTATTTTGTTTAGGCATTATTCAAATCTTAGAAAGTATTTTTTCTTATTAGGGATCCAAGCCAACTCCTCTATATTAAGGATGTTAGCCCTCATTGTAATGCAATGCTTACTCAGTTAATCAAACATTTCTTGATTTTGTTTTTCCAATTATGGTGTGTTTCATGGTTGTGAGTGTGCTAGGGCTGGAATCCATCATTGGATTAGATCAATCCCTCGGGAGATTGATCTATTGTTTCGATCGCGGATCCGGGGCTGCACCACTTTGCCTTCTTGGTGGTCCCTCCCATTTTGAACACGCTGATATGGGGTCTTCCTGATTTTGCCATATGGGGCCTTCAACTTGATCACATGATATAGCGGATTAGATCCAACTGTTGATCTTTGTCATAAACAAGATCCAATGTTGGATCTTCAAGATCAACACGATCTATCACCAGGGAATGGTCATCCAACCTCAATGAAGCCGTGCATGAGTCTTCTTCTTCTTCTTCTGGTAGACTTTGTATGGAGGAGCTCGGATGTGCTCATTGAAGAATGTGCCTATACTGGTGATTCTGTCACATTTTCAAGATCGAAATCAGAAAGTGGGCTTGGACATTATTTTGACATCAAAAGCACAATTGTGCTTGGTCATCACTAATTTGTGACTCAAGTGGTTGATTACTATTGCCACGGCAATGATATTGGTTTCCGAATCGGATTCAATATTACATGATAAAAGTGATAAGTGCTTAATTTTTTGCAATCTAAGCCCTAATATTTGATTCATCTTGTGCTAGTTAGAGTTATTTTATTTGATTTTACATAGTTTTTGTTAATTTTTATGCAAAGGTAAAAAGGAGCAAAAAGAGAAGAATTTCAGAATTTAGGAAGACCTATTCAAGTTAAAAGTGGAGCCCAATGATGGAGAAGAAAAAGAAGAAAAAGAAGGAAAGTTAAAGCAAGTCTTATTTAAGCCAAGATAGAAGTCCTAAAAGAGGGGTCCCACACTCATGTTACACGCATCACATAGGGCCCACTTTTATAATAAAAGTTCAGATTTAATTCCTTGCAATTAATCTCAGATTTGTGGGTCCATGTGAATAAGTTTCTAGAAGACACAAGTGGGACCAGATTTAAAAAGTCTTGCTAAAACAAGAAAGAAGACTCCTAATTCAATCTAATTAGGAAGCAGAATTTTAAAGAAAGTTGGAGACCTATTTCTACAAGGGAACTAAATACTAAGAGGGCTGTTTTCAAGACTTATAAATAGCATATGAACAGTGCACGTCCAGCACTCTGCCCAGCCATAAAACATTACACAAACCATCTAAAAACCAGCCATTATCATCCCATAAATCCTAGTTTCCCATACAGCCACCTTTGGAGCATTCTTTGGAGCGTCTTGGAGAGCTTTTGGAGTGAGGAAAAGGAGAAAAAACTGCTAGCAGAATTCTTCTTCTTCTTCAATATTCAGAGTTCTTCTTATGGCTCTATTTTCTATTTTATTTTCAATTCCAAACATGAGTAGCTAAATTTTTAGGGCTAGGGTGTAATTGAAACCCTAGCCTAGTTCTATGTAGTCTCTTTTGGCGTCTTTATTTTAGATTTCAGTTTTATTAGTTGAGATTCTAAACCATATTTTTAATTGATGAGTTGTATATATGCCATGCCAACCATGTGATGTTCAATTAATTTTAAGAGTAATTAACTTAATTTTGATTGATCTTGATGTTAGCATCTAGGGTTTAGAACCATGAATAATTTAAGTATATGCCATGCTTAGACTCATGCATTTATCTTTCCCATTGTTTTTATGCATTATGATTGTGTTGACTAGGACATATGCCATGTTTAGTTTTTGCATCATAATGAACAATTCATGTAGTATGCCAAGGATGAAAATAGCGGTAGCGGCGGGCTTAGTGGCCCACCGCCAAACCGCTACGAAGCGGGCGATACATAGCGTGGCGGGGATACGTAGCGGCGTAGTGGTGCGATTTGAAAAAATCGCCAAAAAAATCTGAAACAATTTCAGAAAATCCAGAAAATTGTAAAATGAAAGAATATGTGGTTCTTTTGCAAAAGTAAGTAAGAAAAAGGGGCGTAGCGGTGCCTTCAATATATGAGGTCTTGTATCGCTGTCAAGGATGAAAATAGCGGTAGCGGCGGGCGTAGCGGCCCGCCGCCAAAACGATACGAAGCGGGCGATACGTAGCGTAGCGGGGATACGTAGCGGCGTAGCGGTGCGATTTAAAAAAATCGCCAAAAAAATCTGAAAAAATTCCTGAAAATCCAGAAAATTGTAAAATAAAAGAAAATGTGGTTCTTTTGCAAAAGTAAGTAAGAAAAGGGGGCGTAGCGGTGCCCTCAATACATGAGGTCCTGTATCGCCGTATAAATAGAAAATAATAGTAATGATTTGTTTTTTTACATGTTATAGTACTTAAAATAATACTTAGATGATCTCAAAAGTTAAAAGATTAGAAAAAAATCCAAAAGAAAAACATACCTAAAATAGATGGAATGGAAGCTTGGGCTTGGATCTTCCAGTTCTTTCCTTGGAATTTGATGTTGTATCTTGTATGTTAATGTTACTCACTTACTTAGTTACTTGTAATGTCTTGTTACTCTTGTAGTTGAAACTTGAAAATGGGTTGAAATTTGAAATTTTGGAGTTTGGAGGCAACCACAATAGTTGTCTTGTGTCTTAAAAATATTAGGGCCGGCTGGAATGAAGAGGGGGGTGCCTTTATAAAGGGTAGGCAACGTAGCGGCCGCCACGCTTTTATAATACTAGTCCTTTGGAACAGTTGCGGCCGCCACGCTTTTATAAAGTCCTTTGGAACAGCTGGGGGGGGGGGGGGGGGGGGCTTTTATATAGCCCCCGCAATGTAGCGTGGCGGCCGCTACAGATATGTAGCGGTGCGATAACATGTATCGCCCGCTAAATTCATCGTAGCGTGGCAAACTCGGCCGATAAGCGGGCCGATATTTTCATCCTTGTAGTATGCCACTCATGAATTAGGTTTAGGGGAATAATAATCTAGATACATATGCCATGGTCTAGGTTGATAGATGTCACTAATAAAATCTGATTTTTGATTAAAAGATAATAAGGGACATGCATAGGATTGGTTAGGGGAGTAGATGAAACCCTAATTCATTCATTCTCATTGTTTTCAATTCTAATACTAGTTGTGTGCTTTAGATTAATTTCCATTTAGCTTTTGATAGTTTAATTTACTGTTTTTAGTAGTTTAATTCAATCTTTCATCATTCAATTGTTTCTTTTAATATTATGATTTTTAGTTATTTTTGACATTGTTTTATCACAAGTCTTCGTGGGATCGACCTCGTACTTACAATTCACTACACTACATAGTGATCTTGCGCGCTTGCGAGTTTTAATTGCGTGTATGCTAGTAGCTTATTTCTATGTTACTTGGTGCATACCAAAAAGCAATTGGTCTCCTTTTTTTATCTTCAAATCAATGGTAAGTCCAACCCAACTGGATTTGTAATCAACTGATTTCAACCCTGAAATCATTAAACAAAATCAGAGAAATGTATTTTCAGTGGAAGTGTGTTGTTTCTTTCGATTGATCACATACTTAAATTCATAGGTTGCCATTGCTAATGAATCTCTAAGTATAGTAACAATACATACAACCTATGATGCCTAGATACGGCATGGACATGCCATAGACATGGCGGGGACACGGATTTTACATGAAAAAAGTGAAGTATTGGATACGATACGTTGTCTATTTTGAAGTATCCGTGCATCATAGCATACAACTCACGTGTGAAGATAAGGAACATCTTTGTGCAGTGGCTGAACTCCCTAAATTTCAAAAAACCCCTTGGATTAATTAAAAATTTAATGTTAGTTTTTGTAATGGCCCCCTCATGAAATCTCTTTTTCCATAATGTTGCACCCCATCTCCCCCCCCCCCCCCCCCCCCCCCCCTTCTTTTTCCAAAGGACTACTTTCTGGTTCTGCTCGTCTTTGTGGGTTAAATGTGCTTTAATTGGTGAAATGACTCACTATTTACATGGGTCCGCTGATCTTACACCGTGCACTGTTTACGAAGCCCTCATGTTTATATTTGTCAGTTTTCCGTTCATGAGACGAAATTCATTTTAGCATTGCATTTTGCAAGATAAAATGTTGCCTAAAACAAGGTGGAGGGTTTGAAAAGAGAAAAGGTAACAATATTTAAGGATAAAGTGATTGAGAAAGGAGAATGAAATTTTGAGGGAAAACTATAGCGATGTGGAATCAAATGGCTAACTGTAATAAGAAGGGTGCTAAAGAGATGCATGAAGAGTCAGAAAGGAAAATACACTATAATAAAGAAACCTGGTGGTGGAATGTAGAGGTTCAGGAAGCTGTTCGAGAGGAAATGTTGTTTTGGCAATGGAATATGAATATGGAAAACCATGAGATATATAAGAAGGCGAAGAAAGAAGCTAATAAAGTTGTAAGTGATGTACAATTCAAAGCATATGATGACCTATATAATAGGTAGGAAACAAGAGGGGAGAGATATTTTTAAGCTTGCAAAAATAAGGGAAAGGAAAAGTAGTGACTTAGACCATATCAAATGTATTAAAAGCAATGACCAAAAGGTTCTAGTGAAGGACGAAAGCATCAAAGAAAGGTGGAGGGATCATTTTAGTATACTTTTAAATGAAGAATGTGTAAGAGACATAAGAACAAGAGAGGATACTCTGATAGTACAGAATTAGGGTGGTTGCAACAAATGAAGATAGGAAATGCTACATGTCCATATGACATTCTGATAGAGGCTTAGAAATGCTCAGGAGAAGTTGGGGGGATTTCGTTAACTAGGTTCTTCAATAGGATATTGGTGAGTGATGACAAAGAAGATGTTGGATGGATGGAGAAAAAAGTGTTGTAGTACCTACATATAAGAATAAGGGAAATATGCAAAACTGTACCAACTAACGTGGGTTTAAACTTTTGAGTCATACTATGAAGTTGTGGGAGAGAGTAATGGAGGCAAGACTAAAACAGAAGACCAAGATATTTGAAAATCAATTTGCTTTGATGATAGGGAGGTCAGCTATAAAAGCCATCTTTTCACGTAGGCAATTAATGGAAAAATATCGAGCAGAGAGGAAAAATTTGCATATGGTCTTTATTGATCAAGAAAAAGGAATGATGGAGTACTGACAAATTTAATTTGGTGGGTTTTAAATAAAAGGAATGTTCCAAGATTATATTGAAATTATTAAAAACGTGTATGAAGGAGCGGTGACGAGTGTCAGAACTACCTGTAGAGAGACAAGTGAGTTCCTGGTGACCATAGGTTTGCATCAGGGGCTGGCCATAAGCCCTTACCTCTTTGCATTAATTATGGATGAGTTAATTGCTCATATTCAAGAGGAGGAACCTTAGTGTGTGTTGTTTGTAGATGATATAGTGTTGTTGGATGAATCAAAGGATGGTGTAAATGCAAAGTTCGAGAGATAGTGTGTGGCTTTGGAATCCAAAGGCTTTAAAATAAGTAGTACAAAGACAATATATGGAGTGTAACTTCAGCGGGTATATTCAAAGAGATGAAACTACGATAGGAATTGAAACCTAGTAGATACCACAAAGAGATTCCTCCTATTACCTTTGCTCGATCACGAGTATGGATAGGGAGATTGCTGAAGATGTCGAACATAGGATTAAAGTGGGATCTTTGAAGTGGAGACTTTTTTCTGGAGTGCTTTGTGACCGACGAATGCTAGTAAGATTGAAGGAAAAAAATTTTAGGACAATGATTATGATGCAATCACGGGTATCAATCCAACACAAGACTGTTCTGGACCTGGTTGAGCAGTTTCCTAGCAGTATTGTACCTACTACGTCTTCAATGGAAAAACCAGCACGCATCAAGCCCATCAATTCCCCATGACAGAACACCATGCATTGGCATTTTAAGGAGTGGAAGAAAACACACAACTTCTGTTTATCATTTGATTTCCAAAACATGACCATCCACCATACTTCTACTACACCTTTTTAAAGACAGACTCAAAGGCCCCCTTGATCCCATTACACCCTTGAGAACAGCTAAATTAAAACCACATTATACTGGGAAAAGCAAATAAAGAAAAATAATTAATGGTATTGACTGCCAACCCTGTCACACCCAAATTCTATCCCTTTTATGATTTTAGGCATTCAAATCCTTCCATCTTTGCTTAAGATTCTTGAAATCTCAACTCATCATGCATGAATGAAGAGAATCCAACATCTACTTAGATTTTAGAAATCATGTTTTGATTTTTTTTTTTTTTTTTTTCCCAAAACAGAGTCGTTCCAGACATTCTGGTTGACTATGCATATGGACCCCACATGGCCAATCTGATGGAGAAGTGGGCCCTGCCTGCCGGCCATACACTCAAGGGCATGTGCTGGTTGCAGTTGGGTTTGGGCCCATCTAGACCTTCTACCACCTAAGCCCAAACCACTCACACGAGGCCCATTTTGTGCACTGTTATTAAATGCAGTTTTTATTTATATTTGCATAAACGGCCCTGTAGCTTATGTAATTTATTGAACTGCCCCTGTTTGTTCAATTGTCACATGTAAGGGACTGTTTTGGACTCTCTCTCTCTCTCTCACACGGGTTCGGACCATGATTTAAAAAATCGTCCGAGTCCAAATCGACTCAGAGTCGGCACCTGCCGAGTCGGGCCGGTATCAGAGTGGTGGGACTCGGGCCAAGTTGGCCAGCTCATCTTGAAACATTGAAAAAAAGAAAGAGAGAGAGAGAGAGAAGCATCCCTTAAAAAAAAAAAAAAGCATACCTGGCCAGTCTGCCAAAAGCGCTTTGTTTGCCAAAAAAGTCGTATGCTGTAGCTGTGTGTCTGTCAAAAGTCTGCCAAAAGGTGCTCTAGCTGCCAAAAGCATACCTGTAGCTGTGCTGCTGACTGCTGTAGGCCTGTAGCTGTGCTATTGCTCTAGTTGTGCTCTGATGTTGCTATTGTTGTTGCTTGTTGCTTTTTGCTGTGGACTGCTGACTGCTGTAGGCCTGTAGCTGTGCCAAAAGGTGCTCTAGCTGCCAAAAGCATACCTGTAGCTGTGCTGCTGACTGCTGTAGGCCTGTAGCTGTGCTATTGCTCTAGTTGTGCTATGTAGCTGATGTTGCTATTGTTGTTGCTTGTTGCTTTTTGCTGTGGACTGCTGACTGCTGTAGGCCTGTAGCTGTGCTATTGCTCTAGCTGTGCTGTGTAGCTGTTGTTGCTATTGATGTTGCTTGGTTTTAGCTGTGGACTGTTGCTGAGCTGGGCCGGTGGTTGTGTAGTGTGTTTTGTACCCTCCTCCTCTTCCTCTTCGTCTTCCTCTTCTTCTTCTTCTTGGACTCACCTATCATCTCCCCCTCCCTCCCTCTAATCTTTTGCTTTAAATTTAAATAAAAAAAATGGACCAAACCCGACTCGACCGAGTCCCACCCGACTCACCTGAGTTAGCCGAGTCGACTCGGACTTGGCCTTGGACGAGTCGGGTCCCGAGTCCGTGTTTTTAAACCATGGTTTGGACCCCATGTGCTTGATCAAAAGTATTCATGAAATTCAAAGCTTGCTCAATCACTTTATCCACATCAGATTAGACCAGTTATGACCTGTGAAGTAGAATATTGGGCAATTATGAAGCAAACATATAAACAAAATGGATATAGCTAAAGCTGAAAATAGTGGTTGCGGCAGGCTTAGCGGCCAGTGGCCAAAATGCTACGTAGCGGGCGATACATAGCGATAACAGCAATACGTAGTGGTGTAGCAATGTGAATTTTATTAGTGGTAAATTTTTTTGAATATTTTGTAGGAGCCAATAATGTGCTTTCTTAGTGAGTTAAAACCATACAAGGGTTGAGACAACTTTAGGAAATGGCTATTGAAGAAAAAAAATAGGAAAAACAATGTTGTAAATCAAAATTGTTTGACTTTACTAGGTTTTAGACAGTAGCGCTATTTTCAAAATAGCGTAGCGGCTTCAACTACTACGACCAATAATGCGGCCACTATGAATTTTGAACCATTGATTTAGCAACGATGAGAATGTTCAATGTTGAGGTCGATGTGTGGTAAAAATAGGAAAGATAAAATTAGTAATGAACGATTTTGAGAGCATTTAGGGGTAGCATCAATATGGGATAAAATTAGGAAAACCTGTTTGTGATGGTTTGGGCATGTTCAACACATGCTGGCAACAGTGTTGGTAAGGAATAGTTTGTCTGTGCAGGTTGATGGCCCACCAAGGGAAAGGGGTAGGCCGAAGAGGACTTGGATGGATGTAGTAAAAATAGATATGAAGAAGTGCAACTTATCTGAGGATCTTGCTAATGATAGATAGGAATGGAGAAACTAAATTCATGTAGCCACCCTCAACATAGTTGAGACAAGGTTTTGATGATTATGGTGATTTTGCTAGATATTTTGTTGGAATGCATAATTACTTTTACTGATGAACTCCAGTCAAATACATATTTGTTGAATCAACTTTTGGTTTTTGCCTTAGATGTGCTTTTGACTTGGATATGCTCTTAGTCAATCTGAACAACCTTAGTCAGTACAAATAGGCCGAATTGGTAGTGCGTCTGACTCATTTTATTATCCCTCATTTTAATCTAGGTCGGACCAAGCATCAGTACAACTTTGGTGATTCTCTAACTTGCCTCAAACATGTTGCATCTGCTGGACAAGGGTCCAGAAACTCCTGAAAAGTTATAGTTTGTATCCATAATCTAGATTTTAGTGACAATGGATTGAATTGTTATATGTTTAATAAAATTGCTTTTCAAATTGCTATTGGTCTTGTGAAGTATGTGAACTTGATCTTGCTGTGGTCATTATTCTCTTATCTGAATTGGTAGATACTGTTGTATTAAGCATTTGGAATGAGAATGTGTCTTGACAATGACAAGATATTCTGGACTCTTTTCAGGTTAACGATCTTGATTTGCAGCTGGAAGAAATTAGGGAAATGGTGGTTCAGAGGTGCAGGTATGTTCTCAATAGCTTAGTTTGTTCTCTTGTAGAGTTTCACTTTTGTTGTTGCAGATGAGTGATATTGGAGTAAATATTAAATTGTCTCTCTTTAAAAGTTATTAATAAATGATGAGCACATTGTAATTAAACTTCTATGATATGTATATGGAATTTTATGTTTCGTATTTATACAATGAATCCCATTATAGGTGAATCTTACGATAAAGGTCTATGATGCATGAATACTTCAAAATGAGCAACATGTTGTGTTGTATCGTATCCAAGAGAAATGTTCTCCTATGAGCTACTGCTTATGCAGTCTAGCTCTGTGGGCCCCACTTGGGCCCACTTTTAATAAGAGCAGGCCCTTTCACACCCTCATCTCCTCTTGGATCTTCTACCATATCCAATTTCACTATGATGAAACCTTTAGCCACCATTGGATTGAATCTCAAGGAAATTTATGGTTAAAAGACCATTAAACATAAAGGCTATTAAATCAAGGGCCAGGATTATCTTACTAGGCTGATTGTTTTTATTTTTTTTATTTTTTTCCGTTTGCCCTTTATCCGTAAGGAGACCTTTCCATGTATCCCATCCAACTAATAAGAAGGCATCTTAAGTGGGCCTCACAAGCTGGATTGCATATTGCTTATATGCAGTTTGCTCATAGAACATTGCCGTCGTATCCAATACTTCACTTTTTATGTGTAAAATCTGAGTCCCTGACATGTCCATGGCTTGTCCCTATTGTAGCCATACCATATCTGGGCATCATATATTCAGGTTTGAATCTTTGGATTTGATACTTGTTTCAATGAATCTTGTGGCTCAAGCGATTCGTCTGGATGGGGATAGTTATAGTCGAATGGCTATTAATATCATCATCATCAATGTCTTGTTCCAGGTGGAGCTACATGAATTTTGTTCTACCATTCCAATCTACCCTCAGCCAAACCCTCAGAGACATTGCATCGAATGGTTAATATTAATAAAATTTTGCTTTTGTTTTTGTTGGTTTGTTATTATTTTTAATTTTTAGGAGGTTATCTAGTGAGTAATGAACCTTTTAAGATTTTGTGGGATTTGGGGAGGTTTTAGAGATAAGGAATGGACATGAGATAGAGCATTTGATTGTACATATGGTGTCTCATCTTATATATGGAATGGACATGAGATAGAGCATTCGATTGTACATTTAGGGTTTCATCTTAATATGTATATATTTTCCATTTTTAGTGTTTTTTTTTTTTTCTTTTCTTTAGGGACACTCCTTCTCTCGTCTCATCCATTTAAACAATGTCATCTGCAAATAGCATACACCACGGCACCTCATCCTGGATATGTCTTGTAATCTCAGCCCTAGTTATGGATAAGATTACAAGACATATCCAGGATGAGGTGCCGTGGTGTATGCTATTTGCAGATGACATTGTTTTAGTGGATGAGACGAGAGAAGGAGTGAATGCTAAGCTAGAATTGTGGCGGAAAATGTTAGAGACTAAAGGGTTTAGGCCAAGTCGATGCAAGACGGAATATATGGAATGCAAGTTTAGTCAAAGTAGGACACCTGGTAACATAGAAGTAAGTTTGGGCACACAAAAGATTGTAGAGAAAAAAAGTTTTAGATACCTTGGATCTAGGTGCAACAGGATGGAGGGATTGATACTGATGTAAGCCACAGGATTCAGGCCGGGTGGACTAAATGGAGGAGTGATTCGGGCGTCTTGTGTGATCGGAAATTCCCCCTCAAGGTTAAAGGAAAATATTATAAGGTGGCGGTACGCCCAGCATTGTTATATGGATCAGAGTGTTGGGCAGTAAAGCATAATCATGTTAAGAAGATGGAAGTTGCGAAGATGAGAATGCTAAAATGGATGTGCGGGATCACAATGAGAGATAGGATTAGGAACGAGGAGATTAGGGGCAAAGTAGGAATAGCACCGATTGGAGATAAAATGAGAGAAAATCGACTGAGATGGTTCGGCCATGTTAGAAGGCGTCCAACGGAGGCACCTGTTAAAAGGTGTGAAAGCATGGAGATTGTTAGGAGTAGGAGAGGGAGAGAGAGAGGGAGACCCAAGAGAAGTTGGAAAGAAACTATTAAACATGACCTTGCCTATATGGTTCTAACGGAGGACATGGCCCTAAACAGATTTGATTGGCGTCATCAAATCCATATAGCCGACCCCACTTAGTGGGAAAAGGCTTGGTTTGGTTTGGTTTTATTTTAAGAAAACATAAATTTTATAACTCTTATTTTTCCTAATAACATTGATATCTTAAACATATTGAACCATATATCATAAGCATACAATGTGTTCATAGGGTAGTAGTTTAGATATTTGCATGAGTGGTAGAAAGAGGGGTAATGAATAAAATATGCCCTAAAACAAGGTGGAGGGATTTGAAAGGACAAAGAGCAACAATATTTAAAGACAGTGATTGATGAGGGAGAATGGAATTTTGAAGGAGAAACTATAGCGATGGGGAATCAAATGGCTAATTGTATTAAGAAGGTTGCTAAAGAGGTGCCTAGATAGTTGAAAGGGAAGACACATGATAATTAAGAAACTTGGTGCTGGAGTGCAAAGGTTCAGGAAGCTGTTCGGGAGAAGAGACATTACAAAGTTTGGTAGGGTACTAGGAATATGGAAAACTATGAGATGTACAAGAAGGCGAAGAAAGAAGCTAAGAAAGTAGTAAGTGATGCAAAGTACAAAGCATATGATGACCTATATAATAGGTTAGGAATAAAAGGAGAGAATGATATTTTTAAGCTTGCAAAAATAAGAAAAAGGAAAAGGTGGGACTTAGATCATGTCAAATGCATTAAAAGCAATGACCAAAAGGTTCTAGTGAAGGACAACGATATCAAAGAAAGGTGGAGGGAATATTTTAGCATACTGTTAAATGAAGACCAATAGGAGACATGAGAACAAAAGAGGATACTTCAGTAGCAAAGCGTATATTTTTTTTCGTAGAATTAGGGTGGTGGAAGTGAGGAAAGCATTAAAATAAATAAAGACAGGAAATGCTACGGCTCCAGCTGACATCCCGATTGAGGCTTGGAAATGCTTAGCAGAAGTTGAGGAGATTTGGTTAGCTATACTCTTTAAATATTATATTAATGACAGAGAAAATGCCGGATGAATGGAGAAGTGTTGTACTGTCTATACATAAGAACAAGAGAGATATACAAAAATGTACCAACTATCGTGGGATTAAACTTATGAGTCATACTATGAAGTTATGGGAGAGTAATGGAGTAAAGACTTAGACGGAAGACTAAGATATGTGAAAATCAATTTGGTTTTATACCAGGGAGGTCAACGATAGAAGCTATCTTATCACTTAGGCAATTAATGGAAAAATATCGAGTAAAGAGGAAAAATCTGCATATGGTCTTCATCAATCTAGAAAAAGCCTATGCCAGGGTACCTAGAAATTTAATTTGGTGGTTTTAAATAAAAGGAATGTTCCAAGTGGTTATATTGAAATTATTTAAGACATGTATGAAAGAGCAGTAACGAATGTGGGAACTACTTATTGAGAGACAGGAGAGTTCCCGATGACAGAGGTTTGCATTGGGGGTCAGCCCTGAGCCCTTATCTCTTTGCATTGATTATGGATGAGTTAACCTATTATATTCAAGAAAAGGTACCTTGGTACATGTTATTCGTAGATGATATTGTGTTGGTTGATGAATCAAGAGATGGTGTGAATGCAAAACTCGAGGATGATGGGAGGCTTTAGAATCGAAGGGCTTTAAAGTAAGCCATACAAAGATGGAAGATATGGATTGTAAATTTAGTGGGCATATAGAAAGAGATGAAACTACTGTAAGAATTGAAGATTATAAGATGCCACAAAGTGATTCTTTCCGCTACCTTCTATAATTAGTAAGGATGGGGAGATTGATGAAGATGTCGAACATTGGATAAAAGCGGGATGGTTGAAGTAGAGACTTGCTTCTAAAGTGCTTTGTGATCGATGAATGCCAACAAGATTGAAGGAAAAATTTTATAGGACGACGACTAGACCATCTATGACCTATGGAGCAGAATGTTGGCCAATCAAAAAGTAGCATATGCACAAAATGGATGTAACAAAGATGAGAATGTGAGGTTGATGTGTGGTAAAATTAGGAAGAATAAAATTAGAAATGAGCGCTTTTGAGAGCATTTAGGGGTAGCAAAAATAGGGGATAAAATTAGAGAAACCCGTTTGACATGGTAAAGGAAAGTTTGGTGATGAAGGTTGATAGCCCGCCAAGGGGAAGGGGTAGTCCAAAGAAGACATGGATGGAGGTAGTAAAAATAGATATGAAGAAGTGTAACTTATCTTAGGATTTGGCTCAAGATAGATCGGAATAGAGAAACGGAATTCTTATAGCCAACCCCAACATAGTTGGGACAAGGCTTTGATGATGACGACGACGACAATGTATTCATAGTAAATGAACAAAATGGATTGTATAAATTATGATAGTCCGTTAATGCAATCAAAGCACCATTCAGAAGGGCCCTTGCCTAGGTTAATTTCTTGCCAACTTTATATGCTGTAAATGGTGAACAACAACAGGGTTTATGAATAAGTACCTAATGAGTGACTTTTTGGTAGCTATGTTTGAAGCGAAAATGAAGGTATGCAGTTTGAGATGGTGTGGGCATGTACCTAGAAGATCAAACCAGCCACTGATTGATGTACTGAAATGTTACAAGTTCATGATAAGACTGTTGAGGCACAGAGAAAATGGATGTTGTATTGTTCTGCCCATCCTTTTCTCCTCTCTTCACACATGAGCATGCATGCACTGCTCAAACTCTTGGATAGATCATATAGATTTTGGAGAGTAAAAAGTTGAAGCATTTGTAAGTATGAGTTTCAAGTATTTGAAGCTTGAAGACATAATATGGGACTGGAATTTGTTCTTCACCTACCTTCATCCCAACAAGAATAAATGATTTTTTTGGGCTGAAAATTCATTACTTTCAGATATAACCAAGGAAAACTAAAAATAAAAAAACATCCAAATATGCTCAGCTGAGAATAATCAGGAAAAATCGAGGACTGCTTTTTGTTAGGGTAGATAGGATGAGTAAGCATAGTTTGGAATCATGGTCATGGAGGGTATGACATCATGGCAAAAAGCAGTGGTTCGCGGCCGTTGCGGGTCCGACACAATGTGAATTTTAAACATACAATACCCACATAGCCTATAATTTGAACCATTTAGAAGATAAATAATAGGAACATTATGCATTCTTGTGCCAAAACCTTGTCTTATTGATGGTCTTTTATCTTTTCACCTACCTCATGGGCAGAATCCCTTCACCCACAAATTAAGGGGTGTTCCAGGATGGTAGAAATATTATAGGCTGTCTTAGGGGCAACTTTAAAATATAAACAATTATTAGGTGTATTTGTAAATTTCGAACTATTGAAATTTAATAAAGTCTAAACTGTTTCAACCCTCCGGCTGTTATTTTAACCTTTGCAAATCTTCTCCTTCACATCTTTATCAGTAGAGTGTGTACCTTATTCTTGATTTAAGAAACTTAAACCCTTCAAGAGGGTCCTTTCTCTCCTTCTACTTCAATTCTTGCAATCGTGCTACGTTATTTAATTATTTTTGGAATTTTGGCAAAACTTTTCAGAGTAATTTTTTGAAAACAATATAAAAAATTAAATATATATATATATAAATAAATTCTAAAATCTTAGTTGTATATTTAAATTTGGCTAAGGTCTTATTACACCTACACGAAGTCCCACACCATGGATCCATCCCTAAGGCCTTAAATAATATATATGAAAAAATAAGGACTCTTTTGAGAAAAGAAGGGGCAAAATGGAAAATGTTTTCATTTTAAAAAGACTAATGCCTTTTCGTTTGAAAGGTCTCGAGGCCAAACCGAGGTCTTTATTGTAATATTGTTTCCCGATATATATATATATATATATATTGGAAATATTCAGGTGAGAACGTGCTTCTGTGAGAACTATTGATGGGCCGTGAGAACTATTGGTGGGGCCCACCTAGCAGCCTATTCAAACCATGCACAAATAGGGACCCCCTTGATAGTCACTAATCCCAAGAATTGAAACCGTTGGATCAAGGGTTGAATCTTTTTTTTTTTTTTTTAAACTATGAAGTCATTAAACTTGTGGGCCGCGGATGAAGGCGTTAAGGGCATGGGGTTGGGGCCGTCAAACTTGATACTTGGGGTGGTCTCACAGATCTTTTCATCCCCCCTGGTCTCATCTTGGGCCCCACTGAAAGTTCTCATATAATAGGTGAGAACTAGTTCTCACCTGAATAAATCCTATAGATAGATAGATAGATAGAGAGAGAGAGGGAGAGAGAGATGGTGGCATCATGTGTTGATGAGTGGCAATCCGTTGTCGGCAGTAGTGAGCAACAAGGCCGGTGAGGTAAGTGCCTTTTCATTCCTTTTTTTTTTTTTTTTTTCTTTTCTTCAAATTGCAATGAATCTCTACCTTTTATCTTCATCTTTTTTTCCATTCCTGTGATCAGTCCCCATCCCTCTCTCTATTTTTCCTTTTTTCATAAAAATAAACTGAATAACTTACCGAAGTATTGATGAGCGTGTTGAAGAAAGGGGCAATTGATTTGGAGAAAGAGGCTAGGGCTTTTGGCCTGTTGCAGTTGACCATGAGAAAGCATTTTTGGCTTCTTGTTTTTCAAAGAAACCTCAAAACCGAAAATCATAAGAAAGTTTTGTCCATTTTGTTCAAACCAGGTGAAATCTAACTTTTCGGACGAAAATTCACATATTGGCTGGTACAGGACGAAATGGAAGACAAACTTTTGTAGCCTGCTTCGCTTCAGCTGAATGACCGAAACAAAACAAAAATGACATCTATGATTGAAACACAGATTTTGAATGAACAATCCCCAATTTCTGACCCAATATTTTGTGGGGGATTGTTTGTTTCGGTACACTAACCATACTGAGTAGCTTCAGTCTATTCAGCCTAACTAACTGAATTTGAACACTTTGCTTCTAAATAAATGTCTAGGATAATTTGGTTGACATTTTGCATGTGCTTCAATGATTATGATCATTTAGTTAAATTGAAATTTATGCCATATGTAATCAACATGGAATCATCCATATACGACCTTCCTCTATGCTTATGACTATTGACTAGTAATAGAGTTGCATTAGGAGGGTTGGGCCACGATAGTAGTGTGATTAACCGGTTGGACTATAATTGCATTTCAACCCATCTTTTGGGGCTTGCTGTAGCCAATTATATATGGTGTGAATTGTCAAATAGGAATGATAGGATGTTGATTACATATTGCTTAAATTCTGAAGTGATTTGATTATCATAATTTTTGAGTGAAGAACATGAGCATGTAGGCGAATGATTAAATAAAATTGTTCTAGCCTATTGTTTTGTGACCCCTCACGAGGAAGTTATGATCAACAAAGGAAGGACAAATTTTAGCCCTTCGCAATCTATACAAAGCACTTATTCAATTATCGGGTATGGATCCTTCAATAGCCCAACCCAAGGTTTTAAATTTTTATGCTGATTTTCATTCTGGTTGAGAGTAGGATGAGATGGTGCCATTGGTGTCGTCCATGCCGAACTGGTACAGTGTGCTTCTAGTCTTAGAAGGTCACTAAAAATTTCCATTTTTTTTTTTAAATAAGGTAATGGAAAATTTTAAAAATATACTAACTCATGTAAATGGAAATATTAAGCGGGCATCTCTTCAATTATAGAGATGTTTAGTTTTTTTGAACACTGACGCGATACTCAGTTATATAGATAATTAAGTGGTATCTCATATCAGTTATAATTACAGTATCCATTAACCAAATATCTCACATCAAATTATAATTACAATATCCATTAACCAAAAACACATAAAAATAACTTTTGAGACAAGCCTCAGCATTGCTTTGATTGCTCATAGTTTTCAACTCTAGATCTTAAGAGTAGCACTTGAAATCTTGGTTTCTAGCGTAAGAGCTTGCCTTAGAAGCCTTTATAGTGAGAAATGAAAGGTTGGAAAGAAGGAATTGTGAATGGGAGAGCAGAATCGAAACCTTAGGACTTTTAGACCACGAAATATGATGAAAATTTGCAATTATTAAGGAGTTTCTAGCACAATATCACCTCTAGAGAGTCTTAGAAGAGGGGAAGGATAGGAGGAAGCAAAACAGATGAGTTAGGGTTGAAAAATGATTCTGTCTCATACTAGTTGGATGAATGCATAGCCACTCGTTCGATATTGGTCGATTCTGTGTAAGTCGGAATGAGGTATGTGACTAGTCCGATACTGGTCGATTTGGATAAATCACCCTATACTCATCCAAAATAGGTTGAAATGGGACCTATGCTTCGTGTGTTGGATAGAGGTTCATTTTGGAACCAACTAACACCAAGGTTGACTCAAATGAATCAACTGAGGACAAATTTAAAACAGCAGCCCAATAGTTTGACTTGACCATTACGAGTAGACTCGGTGTTAGATGAAATTTAAAACAAAGGGCCGATTGGTTGGGCTTGACCGTTCCTTTTTTCTTTTTGTGAACAATGTATTTAAATATATAGAAATTAACACAATCTAACACTGGGCCCCACAACCATGGTTTTTAAATTGGCCAATTTCAAGTTGACTTGACTAAGTGGGTTCCGACTTCCGACTCAAGAGGTGTCAAGTCAAGTCACCCTTGGTTCTCCTAGTTGGCCAACTCCCATCTTCCATTTTTCTATCGTTAGAAACTTTGGGAGGTTTTTGCGTAGTTGTCAATTTTGTTTCGGACACCATTTCGGTCTGGCCTCCAAAATAAACTGTTTCGGCTGATTTGAAACGTTTCGGAGTTACATTTTGGAAAAATAAATAAAATCAAATACATATATGCTAGAAAAATAAAAAAATAAAAAAATAAAAAATATAATTATGCATTAATTCATGATGATAAAACAATATTATAACATACAAGTATAAAATTTAAACACATTCCTTACTATAAAAAATTTGAAACACACTTTTTTTTTTTTTTTTTTGAATAGTAAGTTTAAACACAATTATCATAACTATATAAGTTAACAACCTTTATGATTGAAGTTTGGACATATTTCCCACAATGTCTTTTTTGAATGATATATATTTCCCACAATGTTTTTTTGATTGATATATATTTCCTACAAAAAATTTTTGAATGGTATATATTTCTCACAGCATTTCGTCCGTTTCGGCCGAAATCCATGTTTTTGGCCAGAATTGAGCGAAAGTAAAGTCAAACCAAAAAATTATGCTATGCATTTCGTTTTGGCTTCATGGCAGAAATGAGAATTTTTTGGCCATTGTGGCTGAATCGAAATGAAATTGATAAGTATGAGCTCTTGGCGATCTAAATATCAAAGATATTGTTCATAAGATGAGTGAAATATAAACAATAGTGCCTCATAATAAATTAACACAAAATGAATCTTAAAATTTGGAAGTTCCATAGATTTGAATTTTTTTTTTTTTTTTTTTTCATGTTTCCTTATTAAAATTTTAAAGGTTAAATCACTCTAGGTTGCGACTTTGTTTGACCCCAAGTCTCATACAACTCTGCTGGGTGGGACTGACTTGAGGTGACGAAGTCATAGCCCCGTACATTTGATTTAAACCCCTGCCCACAACCTATAATCATCATAAACATACAATACCCACATAGTAGGTCCTATAATATGAAACATTTAGAAGATAAATAATAGGAAGAATATGCTTGCCTGTGCCAAATCCTTGTTCTATTGAGTTTCTTTTATCTTTCAGATACCTTTTGGGTTTGTTATAGTAAAACAGTTGTCAGAATATCTTTGACGACCGATTAAGGGGTTGAGTATGGTACGAAAAGGTAAAGGGCATCTAAATGGAAATTGAAAATCTCAAATGATATCAGGTATATTTGTAAATTTCCCTATTTTGAAATTTAATGATATGCTGACCATTTTAACCCTTCCGTCGTTATTTTAACCTTTGCAATCTTCTCCTTCATTCTCTATAACTATAGTGCACACCTTATTCTTGATTTAAGAAACTTAAATCGTTCTTGATTTAAGAAACTTAAACCCTTCGGAAGGTACCCACCTCCTCTCCTTTTTGCTTACGTTCTTGCAATCGTGCTTTGCTATTCCCCTTTGGCCCCTCCTTTTGTTAATATGTCTCAACTATCAACTCATTAAGCTTCACTATAAACATACATTCAATAAGTTAAATTGTATTGTTGTAGACACATTTTTACCCAAACCTGCCCTTGAAGGTGGGTGGGTGCCCTTGCCTATAGTTCATAACAAATAGACACCTTTTCTATGCATCGTGACATCCTACCCAACCTTTGTTACTTGGCACTACGAACAAGTATGTTGCAGTGGGCAATGCCTCTGGGGAATGCTCTAGAATGATAATTAGTTTCAATTTATGACTTCTATTCAGTTATATTATTACCTGTATTCAATTATAAAAAGAATCCCAATTTTTTGCTGGGTCCCAAGCCTAGATAAAGTTGGATAGTTGCGTTAGGTCTACAGCTGGCATAAAACTTTTGTTTTATCTACCACATGAATTCTAACACACTATTTTATGATCATGTTAAGGTATTCTTGCTGTAAGCTACACTTCAGCAGGTTTCATGAATCATGATCATGCCAGGCTTTCCCCATTTTAAGTGATGCACTAAGTAGCGCTCGATTGTAGTGGAAAGTGGGCAAGGGTTCCTCTATCAAACTGAATGGGGAAGAAGTAAGTCCAAGAGAAGTGGAGGATTTGGACTTGCCCTTTGGAATTTAACAATTTTGATTGGCAAGAGCATGGAGTTGGTCAATACAATGAAAAGAATAAGAGTTAATGTAGCTTGTCTGCATGAAGCAAAGTTGGAAGGGGATAAAACTAAGGAGCTTAATGATGGCTATAAACTGTACTACACAGTTATAATGCCCAGACACAGCATTGATATGGCAGGGATACGCTGTGGACATGGCAAGGACACGGATTTTACACATAAAAAGTGAAGTATCAAATACGATACGACACGATACGTTGCCCACTTTGAAGTAGCCGTGCATCATAGCTACACGGGAAAGAACAAAGCTAGAAATGAAGTAGTTATTGTAGTAAGGCTTTGAAATAACGATTATAGTGGTAAAGAGATTTGGTGATAGACATAGCAATTAAACATGTGTCTGATATATGATATATATCATTAGTGCCTCCCGAGCAGGATTGGATGAAAGTGTTAAGAGACAATTTTGGGAGGAGATGGATGGTTTAATATGAGAAGTTTGAATTAGTGAAAAAATTTTACTACAAGGGGAATTAACACGATATGTGGGTAAGGATGGTAGAGGGTATGCGAGATTGCTTGGAGGACAAAGGTTAAGAGAAAGGAATGAGTTAGGAGACATTATATTGGACTTTGCATTGGGATTTGACCTTGTAATAACAAACATGTGCTTTAAAAAGAGAGGAGCATTTAATTACTTATAAAAACGGAACTTATAGGAGTTGGATAGATTTTTCCTGGCTTTAAAAAACATGATTGACTAGCTTGTAAGGACGACTGTGAGGTCATTCTGAGAGTGTTTGACCCATAGTTGTCAATTCCATTCTGTTCCGGAATTGGCCTAGGGCGGAATGGAATGCCACCCCTAAAAGTTTTTGGGCCCAATTCTGGTCTATTGCGGTCGTTCTGGTCCATTCCGGTCTCAATTTCGGTTCCAACGGTTCAGTTATGCGCCATTCTGACACATGTTTCATACTTCTATTCATATGTAGTGAAAACTAGAAAATAATCAATTGTAAAGTATAGTTTAATTTTAGTGATGTAAGCATACATTTTTAGTATTATTTTAGCACTCAACCATTTTTTCAGTTGTAAGTATTCTTTTATATTATATATTTTTGTTTTTCATTTGCGTCTTTCTCGAAACGGAATACTGGAAAACCGAAACGTTCTGGTATGGGGTAAAACCAGAATGGAATTGACAACTGTTGTTTGACCACACAACATAGGATAGCAGTTTTAGATGTTTACTTTAAAAGTAGAATTAGAGAGGTAGTAAATAAAAGGTGTTCCGGAACAAGGTGGGCAATTTGGGAGGGAAAATGGAAGCAACATTTAAGAAGATAAAAAGGGGAGATATCATAAACGACCTTAGGTAATGTATCCATGGTTGTCAAATCGTGAATTGTATCGCGGATCATTCTAGGGGTTGAATCGAATCATATCGTGAATCGTAGGATATTTTCTACTTCTCTTAATATAGATGAAAAAAACTAAAAGAACATTGAAAATTTGAAAAATTTATAAATGTCCATCATCTATCTATTTTCCATCCATATCAACATCAATACATGGAAAATATTAGCATCTTCATATACTACTAGTTGTATCGCTTGTAGAATATTAAAAAGAAGTAACATATCTATGATATCAAAAGTTAAAAAACAAGCATGTAGCTCATAGATACAAAATGCCCAAGTGTTTGGAAGGCAAAAAATATATATTTGACACAAAAATATAGTCCATCAAGTGACCATATTCTACTAAAAAGAAGTTTAAAAATCTTCAATCCCCATATCTAAAATACATGGAAAATATTAGCATCTTCATATACTACTAGTTGTATCGCTTGTAGAATATTAAAAAGAAGTAACATATCTATGATATCAAAAGTTAAAAAACAAGCATGTAGCTCATAGATACAAAATGCCCAAGTGTTTGGAAGGCAAAAAATATATATTTGACACAAAAATAAAGTCCATCAAGTGACCATATTCTACTAAAAAGAAGTTTAAAAATCTTCAATCCCCATATCTAAAATTGCCCTCCTCCATGTCCACATCAATGTCATCATCTTCTTTAATTCTTTTGTCATCGGATGAAGATTCAGCCCCAATGCATTGTACATCCACTTCATCTTTGTCTGATGCAGCCAACAACGTTGTTTCTTCATCCTCTTCTTCAATGTCAAATATTTTTCTCTTCGCTTTATATTTTCTCCCAATTGTAAGCTTTCTAGGCCCAATAAAACAAAAATATAGAATTATGTCATTAAATAATAATAATAATAATAATTAAAGGCGCTTTTACTCTAATCTGTTTCTCCTTTTTTAATGTATCTATATAAAAGAAACTTAAAACACCAAAGAGTTAAAGGCGCTTTTACTCTACTCTGTTTCTCCTTTTTTAATGTATCTATATAAAATAAACTTAAATGTCAACATTTCACATATTTATAATTGAAATTTACTTATCAAATAACAATATAAAGTTCTCAAATCTAACTTGCTCAAAAGTACTCCAATTCTGTTCACATCAGACTTGATTTGGGGCAATGGTCTCCATAGCTCTCCCACCATAATGCTATTTAAATATATATATATATATATATATTAAGTTATTTCATAATCATAATGTGAACCTTTTCAGATAAAGATTAAAAAAAAAAATTACGAGTGTAGATTAATGGGTTGTTTTGTTTTTATGGTGAGATGTGCCGTCTTTCTCCCAAATTTGCTTATCTTTTGCTTGAAGTAATCAATTTGTTCATCCACACGCACCCAAGTTTTGTTGTCTTTAATAAACGTCTCAAATGTGTCCTACAATCCCATCTTAACTTCCACGTCCGCACTAAAATTCTCTATCATATTGGAATGCTTGATTCAAGAAATATGCATCGGTGTGCAACGGATGATGCAACTGAAGGTTCCATCTCCTATTTATGATCTTCCGGATGGGATCATATCGCCTCTTCACGTTGTCAATTTTTTCTTGCAATTGCCTCTTTGGCACAGTCCATTGCCTCATAGATATACCCATGGCCTGTCTCTCATCAGAGTTTACCGAATGAAGGACTTTGACCAAAGGGGTTACACATTTTAGACAATATTTCAAAGAGGCCCAAAATTGTGTATTTGACAAAATAATATCCTTCACATTCTTCCCATTTTTTTGATGCAAACATTGTACACAATGCAACTCTTTGCTCATGAATACTCTTTAATGTCTAACATAAATATAAACGGTTATTGCCCTTTCATTTGCAAATGTGGTGGCATGGATGGGGAATTTTTCCAATATTGGCTTACATCAAATTGATTGGAAAAGAATGACCTTCTCATTCCATCAAATGGGGATCTAAATCAAAGAACCATTCATGACTTCAGTCAATAATTAACGCTTCCAATTTGCCTTGAATTTTGGATTCTGCCTTTACCATCTGCCTTTTCTCTTTCAATAGAAAAAAAAAAGTCTCTGTTTCAGATATGCCTCTTGGGATTCATTTTCACAAGCAAATTTTGATGTGGCACTATACTATTCTAAAGCTAATTTTGTAATTCATTTATTTATGGTAGGAAAATGACTACAGAGGAAAAAAGAAAACTTGGATCAGGTCTCAGCCGATTATCTCCTGAAGATCTCAACAAGGCACTGGAGATAATTGCACAGAAAAATCCTAGCTTCCAAGCTACGGCAGAAGAGGTGGACCTTGACATGGATGCTCAGGTCATCAATCTTTACACAAAATTGTAGTGGCCAACTTGGGGGTTGATTCCTTTAATTTATAATGTTGACTTCACACTCATTGAAAGCATTATTGTTACCATGGAAAACCTTGCTGATTTGATTACCTATAATGGGTTGTCTAGACCCTGTATTAATAAGAATTCTTAATTAATTTGGGTTCCACTAATGTATAGTTTGTAGACACACCACAGGCAAAGCTCCCTGGTTTTTTAGACTGCTGATGATGAAAACCTTGATTCTTAATATTCTGAACCTGTGATCGGTAAAATCTACAAAAGCATTGGAAAGGTCAAAAAAACATTTGCTGGGTAAACATTTGGCGGGTATGTTTCAATTTTGAACCAGGGAGACAGTATGCACAAAATTTGGTGCCTCGTTACATGCGCTGGGTTATTTACTTCCCTGGTTTCTAAAGCCGATTTTGCCAGCCCCAGTTGGATGGGATAGGACTAGGATAACATTTTAGAGCTGATCTCTTTCACACACTAATGATCAAGTCATCATTTCCGTTATTATGCAGAGTGAATCTACACTATGGCGTCTCAAGTTCTTTGTGAAGGGTGCATTGGAAGTTCAAGCAAAAAGTTCTGCGAGCAAGGGCCAAGATAATTCTAAGCGCAAGAGGGAAATATGTGATGCTCTTGCCAAGACTGCAAGGAAGCGTAGTAAAAAACTCTCTTCGTGACATGTTTGGTGGTTCTTTAGCCTCCCCATCTGTTCTGTATGTGTTTGTCAATGGAGGTGCTAGCAGTTGCTTTATTGCTGATAATATCAATGCAGGTTTCTGCTCAAGCATGTGCTGAAACATTTCACTTTGCCTTGAAAAGAATGGGTAGTTGTCCAGATAATTGAATTATTTGCATCATCCTATGGTTCCTATGATTCTCCAAGAAGACTAATGCGGATTGGATTTGTCCAGATGAGCGTTTCAGCCACCTGTACAAAACATGGTGTTTAGGGCTGTCAAAGGGCGTGGCTCATATATGCAGGTTGGGCCTAGGTTAGGCCAAAGCCCCCTACAGGCCTGCACTAGCTAGGCCCTTACCTTGCCCTCAAGGGCCATGCCAAAAAGGAGGGAATATACATATGCATCTATCCCTCACCGTAGGGTGAGGGACACTTCCATAAATGGGGATTGTCAAGTACAAAAGTGAACCTATGGTGAGGGATAGATGCACATAAATATTTCCATATATATATATATTTATATATTTATATATATGGGAGCGCTATATAGCTCCCAGGCGTTATGAAAAGGAAAATGCCCTGTGAGTTTTACCAATGAGAACTTGCATTGAATGGGTTGTCATACCAAAAACGAGGCCACTAAAATAGCTTGAATGGCTCCTGATTTCTCTCTCCAAAAGGATAATGTGTGAGTCCTAATTTTTCTCTAGATGGCTCCTGCTTTTTCTCCAGATGGTTTCCACTAACATGTTGTGGCATTAAAAATTATTGCTATGAAAAAGGTGTGGCCCACAAGCTAGATGGTTTGGATTTAATACATGGCGTACAAGCTCAAGTTGGTAGGACATAGTTCTTAGACGGTAGCCCAATGAATCTATCATTAGGGCCCACTACTGACCCAAACTGCTTGAAATCATCATTACTAGGGGCGGTCTGATTTTGTCCAATCAAAGGTGTGATTTTTCATGAGGGCCCCCAACACCCATTCATCACATGTAAAGCATATTCTTTGGGTTTTTTTTTTTTTTGGGTGGGGGTGGGTGGGGGTGGTGTGTTTGGGCATTTGTGGGGGGAAAAAAAAGGATCATTACATATTTGGCCATAAAAGAGAAGGCCATTTAATTTGAATGGTTGGGATTTTTCATGAGTGGGCCCTCAACACCACTCACCACATGTAAATCATATTCTACAGTGGGACCACTTTTGAAAATAAAAATTATCATTAGATAAGGCGATTTAAAAGGATGTTATGTGGCCCACTTATAAAAAATCAAATCCAATTAAAATAACTCTCAACTTATATGGCCCCCTACTAGAATCTCATTCAAATAGGAGTTTAGCATATCCCTCTCTCTTTGAAATTCAAGCCTCCTAGTTTATAGCCTTGTATCCTATTTCCTCTTATATGGCCCCCTACAAGAATCTCATTCAAATAGGAGTTTAGCATATGTACGTCCAACCTTTAGAGAATCTCTCTCTCTCTCTCTCTCTTAAATTCCTCGGTTTTCTTTGCATTTATCTTAATTCTTTTAAGATTTTTGTAGTAGAGATTGATAATATCAATTTCTTTTTGCCAAGCTACATTTTGAAGAAATGATTCTTCTTTCTTCAATTCTGTTATGATTTGATCAATGGGAGATTCTTCAAGCCTCCTAGTTTATAGCATTGTATCCTATTTCCTCTTCTACACACTTTCCTAAAAAGGCATGTTAATAAATGCTGGTATAATGGTTTTAATATAGTGCACCAGTGGCTTGCCTTCATTGGATGCAAGAAAGGGACAAAAACGCCCCTTTCCAGATGGGGCATTTTGAAGAATTTTTCATATATATATATATATATATATATATAAATATATATAATATTTTTAATCCCACCATACTACCTTATGGTTAGCAATGCAATTTCTTGTTGGTATTTCAGCATGGTATAAAATCATGAGGCCTTTAGGGGCAAGGAGCCTAATAAAGGCTATGCGAATAATGGTGAAGATAGTTTTCCGATAAAAATGGATGTAAGAGAAAAGGCCTCTTTGTTTGCATGGAACTAGACCATGAGATCGAGACTCCTCGTTTGCATGGATTGGAGCATGAAAATGAGACTATTTGCATGGATATGGATACATGAGAATGAGACTGTTTGTTTGCATGGAATTGAATTAATGATCAAATGTGGATTAATTTATTTCGATGAGTTGGAATACATATGAATTTATTGTCAAATGGTTATGTTGGTTCCAATGGAATTGGAATACATAGGAATTTATAGGCTCAGATGATCCAGTTCTTGTTCGCATATAAATGGAATTCATATGAAGTAATAAATTCAAATGGGCATATTTGCTCCGACATATATTATCAAATGGATATGTTTGCATGAAATTGGAATAGATAGGAATTTATAGATTCAAATGGGTTTGTTTGTTTGTTTGCATGGAATTGGAATATATAGGAATTCATAGATTCAGATGGGCCTGTATGTTCACATGGAAACACATGAAATAATCGATTTAGGTGGGCCTGAATGTTTGCATGGAATTGGAAGTACAATGTTCTCCTATGAGTAGATATAAGCTATCTGCAATTCAACTTGTGGGGTTCATTTAGATGCAAGTTCATCAATGAGAGGAGGGAAGATGGAAAGGTCTCAAGGATAACGGGGGAGATTATCCTAGCTCTTGAATTAACAACCTTAATCTTTAATTGCATCGTAACTGTAGATTTTCTTGAGGTTCAATCAATGGTCAATGATGGGTCATTGAGTGTAAAATTGAGCTAAATCATAGATCATGCATCAAAATAATATCAAAGGGTTTTATTGATGAAATGTGTGCACTAGTGGGCCCCACATTGCTGGATTGCACTTGCAGTTGCTTTGGAATTGGAATACATAGGAAGTCATTGTCAAATGGTTATGTTTGTTTGTGTTCAATTGGAATACAAAGAAAATATGAATGTAAACGTGTCAGTTTTAGGCCGAAACCTTACTGGACCCATACTTGGAGTTGTTTCTAAATGATGGCTCCAGTTTCGACTTGAAACTTATTTTGTTGGTTACAAATCAGGTTCGAATAAGAGGACTTGGATCTAGTTCTAACTAGAGGACCGAGTTCCAATTCCAAAATTGGTTTCGATTTCGTTTTAATTATTTATTTATTTTTTTATCTTTTGCATAAAATAAGAATATCATTTAACTTGTAACAATCCATCAAATTTACTACCTCTAAGATTAAACATAAAAATAACCGACCAAAGTTTGTTTTGATATACAATTTATAACATCAAAGACTCGTATGTTGGGTCTCGAGTTTATGAGTAGGAACCTATCTGAAATCCAAAATCAGACCCATTTATTAAAAGGAATCTAAATTGGGTTGTGGACTTGGACCCATTTATGAATTGAAATGTGAACCTAAAAGTTTTCTACAGGTCGGAACTTCCGGATAATTGATTCCAATGAGGTTGTTTGTTCGGAAGGAATTGGAATACTTATATAGTAATTGACTCCAACTGGGCTCATTTGTTGACATGGAATTGAATTACAGTGAAGTAATTGATCCAAATGAGCATATTTGTTTGTATGGAATTGGAATATAAAGTAAGTAATCGATTCAGATGGGCATTCCTTTATTTATTTTTTATTTTTTTTTTGTTTGTTTTTTAACAAAGATCGTCCTTGGGGCTAGCTAGGTAGGAAATTCTAAATCGGGTTCGGTCCAAAGGAACCTTCCTTAATATTGTGATCAAATATCACATAGCTGCTAGCTGGTATATGCACCCTAAAGCTTGCGTCCCTATAATGATGCAGTCGTCAAATCTGTCACAGCGAGGATTCAGTGTCATTGGAACGTCCCTTCTAATGACAAAGTGCAGCTTACATGTCTAGTTGCAGCGAGGATTCATGGCTGGCTTCTCCCCATAATTCCAACTTCTTACAGCTTGATTGGAACTATGTGGTGGGACCTCCACTACCTTTTAAAGGGTCAGATAGTACCGGGACTGAATTACTACGAGGGGATGTATCAAATTCTGCAACTCATTCCATCAATGGTTTCATCTCTTACTATAGAGGCTGACTCTTCTCTATAGCAATCTCTCCTTCATCTAGACCGTTCTGAATGGGCCATGCGTTTCCAAGCTAGAAGGCTTCATACAATGATTACTAATTATGAGCAAGTGAACTTCTCTTTCCTTCATCCTCAAACCGTGAGTATTAGTAAACTCGTCAGCAGAAGTTTGGGAAATCCACCAATTAATATTGATAATATAGATACTTTGTATAACTCTATAAGGCATAGAGCTTAGATGATAGGAAGCAAAGTTTATTGCTTTCGTTTTATTACTTTTGATTCTTCTTGTATTGATGGGGTATGCCCCTTTTTGGAAGCTTATACTATCAATGGTATAAGTCCATTTATTTATATTTTCTTTGAGAAAATGAAGACCTAACTTACTCTTTAAAAAAAAGAAAAAAAAATCGGTCACAGCAAATTGGAAATTTTTGGTCTCTCGGAATGACTTCTCCATGGACATGTTTTTCCACACCCACAGGTGCCTTTCAAGTTAGTGGAAAATTCTAAACATATATCATCGAGCTGCATTCATTCTTATCTCTAAGCCGGCTAAGGAGAATAGCAAGCTCCTTTTTTACCCTAGCCAAGGTTAGCTGGGACTCAAGAGAGAGCCCGCACACATAAGAGGATTGTTGGCTTCTGTGATGGGCCTACTTGTGTTTATATGTGGGTGGACCCCAATCACAAAGGAATGCCCTCACAAGTGAGTCTCGGTGGTTTCAAGGATGTGTTAATATGTGTTAATTCTCGTGTGGTGATATGGATGAGAATTATTTTTAATTTATTGAGAGAATTTGATCCAAATCTCTATCATTACCATCTCATGCCAAAACACTATATATTGATTTGGGAGAGAGTGGTCGCAGATAATCTGCACATATCATTATCTCAACACTCATATCCAATAACAAGTAAGAGCGAGAAGAAAAGAGAGATTCTTCGGGAGAGCCTTGCCCCTTTTCCTTCCACTAGAACTGAACCTTTCATCATCTTCTCCATTCATGGTTTCCATCCCTGACATTGGATCGTGAAGAGTGAAACACACTGGCTGATTTTTTGTAGATATACACAGATCTCCGCATTTAGTGATTGATTTAAGCCGACACAATCCTGATTGCATTTGTAGCCGCCAACACAATTAGATCCGTGGTTCCGCAATGTCTAAACCTTTGAAGACAGCCCCATTCACAAGGAAAAGGAGCTGCACATGCAGGAAGAAGCGGTGTACCCAGGGTTCAAACCCTGGGCAATTAGGTTAGAACTGTCACTCCTTACCACTGGGGTAAGGAGCCGTTCTTGGACAACAAGCTACTTATAATATATGCAAATTGTAAAATCACGTGTGATTTCTTAATAGACCCAATATTCTCCAACTGGGATGATAGATTTCAAGCAAGATGTTTGGCTTTGTTGGTGGACTCTAGGCCTATGAATTTGGCCCTGGGAGAATGGGGCTGCTTGGCCCTCAAAAGGCCCTTAAAATGAAGGCTTCTATTTATGAGAAAAATCCCAAGGGCCAGACTTGGACATCCCTTTTTTTTTTTTTTTTTGAAGGCCCTAAAATTTGAGGGCGAAGCTTGGCAGTACTAGGCCTGGCCTTGGCCCTAACCGTTATACTTTTTTATTTTATATAATAAATATATATCTAAATATAGACCAATTACTTAAGTTGGTTCATTTCATGTTTATTTAATTATTTAAGTTATATATTATACTTAATGTACACGTAAGTGTTGCACAATTGCCCTGGATCCCTTTCTTCTAGTTTTATTGCTTCTTATTTAAGTTTTAAATATTATTTTTGTATATTTGTAATAGGGCATAAGGGGGTATACTCCAATTAATAAGGATACTATTTCCTCAATGGAGTGACTTTGGAAATTCATGTGAAAAGTATGGGATAGAGCAAACTATTTAACCCTATTCCTATTATCACAAAATAAGCAAAATCGTAAATTTAAAACCCAAGTCACTATAGCACATGTAACTTTGTCTGATAAAAAAAAAGTTTTTAGAGGTAGCTTTTATACTCTAAACATTTTCTTAACGGTCCCTTTACAATAAATGTTAGACAAGATAGTGCTTTGCGACACTCCATGCTTGGTAAGAGTATAAAATATTAAATAGTGGTTTTTTTTTTTTTAATTGTGAGGCCCTGGGCGGGTCCTAGCCCTGAATGGTAGGATAAGGACCTAGGTAGTGTAGGCCCTGCGAGGGCTTCGTCTCGCTCAGGCCCGGCCTGACCCTTTAAAAACCCTAGTGGACTCCCTCAACACCTCTATCTGCCGTAACTATGATGTGGCCTCTAGTTGTTGGACTAAAAAGGCCTATATGTTAAGTAGGGGTGTAACGGTTCGGTTAACCGTCTGTTTTGGGAAAATGTTAATCGAACCGTATTTTATAGTTTTCAGTTTTTAAAAATCGTGACCGTAATCGTACAGTAAAAAATCATTATAAACTGAACCACGGTTAATCGCATTAGATGTTTCAGTTACAATTAATTTGAATACGGGCTAAAATAGAAAAAAAATATTCCAATATAAAAGCAATATCTATACGTATAAAAAAAACATAAAAAAAAATATTGAAATACACATAAAAAAAAAGATTCATAGAGAAAGCAAGATGAGGAAAGGGGGCTGAACTTAAGTCATTTTATTTCATTTAGGCCCTTTAGTTTTTTAATTAGTATAACGCTTCAGTTAACTATGTATTTGGGGAAAACGGTTAACCAAACTGTATTTTACGGTTCGGTTCGGTTAATAACTGTGAGTTGAGATTAAAAATCGTAATCGGACCGTAAAACACGGTTTTTTTATTTTAATAACTGTAGCCGAACTGTGAAACACAGTTATTAATCGTCGGTTCGGTTCGATTCGGTTAGACGGTTTTCCAGTTTTTTTTTACACCTCTAATGCTAAGACATGTCAACTAAGACCAATCAGAAATTGATTTCTCATATGGTTACAGCTCTTGTCCTCCGCCATTGTGTTTTGGCTGACCCGGCCTGTGGTTCTTTGGCTAGCCTGGCTCGTGGGCTATTTTCTTATTCATTCTTTTTGTTGATTAGCTACCCTTCAATTGCCCTCCTTTGTGTTGGGTAAATGTTTGCTCCATTTGAGTAGACCATAATACAGGAACCCCTTGATAGTCATGGGTCTAGGGATTTGACACCCATCCAAATAAATTTGGATCAAGTATGCACTCGTTTTGGATGGTGAAAACTTCCTGTCTAGTTATGATTGGATCCTCCGTCACCGTACAGACGCCGTGTTGGGGGCGATGTTTCAATCTCCCACAGTCTCATGCTTATCGGGCCCCACAAGCAGAGGGCTCCCCTTCATATAATATAATATTATATATACTATAAATATTAATTGGATAAAGGACCAGTACAAGGCCCTGCGCGGCAACCTTTTCAAATTTGGCCCGGCCCTTTGACAGCCCTAGCTTGGGCTCTTGGACCAAAAACAAAAAAAAAAAAAAAAAAAAAAAAAAAAAAAAACACCTTATGTTTGCTGGGTTGGGCCGGTCTAGTTCATAAAAAGTCCAGATTGACAGGCCTGATGGTGTTACATAGGTATTATTTATATAAGTCAAGAGTCACAAACGGCATTGCTAACAATGCTCCCTGTCAGCCTTCACTGCGTTAGGAATGAAGAGATCCATTTATATATATGAAAGGGATTGTTTTCAATTGCAGAAATCAGCCAATTAGATCCAATTGATTTTGACCATTTAAAATTACTTTGACAGTCCTTTTAACTTCTACGACAATCAAGTAATGGGCAGTTACTAAAATTCATTATTTATAAAGATCATAAAACCAATTGATTTTGACTATTTAAAATTACTTTGACTGTCCTTTTAACTTCTACAACAATCAAGTAATGGACAATTACTAAAATTGATTGTGACTAAAGATCATAAAACCATTGTTTTTCGGTTTCCATCTCTTGCTGGCAAGGCTTCAATTGACATATGAACCTCTAAAACTAACCAAATCCATTTCCAAATAATAGGCAATATGTGGCATTTCTCTCCCATGCATGAAGTCCTGTTTCTATGGTCTAAGGCATCAACATCTCTTCTCTTCCATCATGCAATGGATTGTCAAACTCACACTTTTACCAGAACTATAACCATATAACATTATCATTCAGTTCCACAGGTATATCCCCCATCCATTCTTCTAATATACCCCATGGGTTTCTCTAAAAGTACAACCATAACACTGAAGTTCATGTTCTATATGGTTTTTATTTTTTTATTTGAAAAATGCTTGGATCGAAATTATGATTGTTTCTCAAGTTCTGACTTTACTTGAATTAGAAAGTTAGTCCAATTAAGAAGCTTCGAATTTGGGAGCCTCACTTCATTGTTGAAATATTGGCTGTGATGATGAATTTTGTGAGAATTATTTTTTAATATATTTCATTTTGGCCGATGACTTGGGTGCTTTTTATTACTTTTTTCCCCTATGTATTATTGTAATTGTATTTCATGTTTTGTATCTTATACGCGTCTAATGTTGAATGTGAATTACACTATCAACTTTAGAGGCATATCCCAATTATATCATATCTTTCTTTTGGATAGTGTCTTTTTTCTTTTGTTGATTTATCATTCTATCTTGAAATTAAAAGTTAAAAGGGCGTAATGCAAATGTCATACGTTATTGGCGTCATCCCGGGGGAGTGTTGTCTACTGCTTCTTCTTCTTTTTTTTATCTCTTCCTCCAGATGAGGTTAGATGATGATTACATTATTATTCTTATTGTTTATCTTTATTTGGGGTTGAAGTTAATTAACGGAAATGTTACTTTGATTTGAAGGCATTGTTTCCAAGTGCATCATAAGGCTATTTTATTGGGAAATGCCCATGATATCATTAAAAAAATACTCATTTGATGGAATTGTAACTTAATTTGCATTGAAGATTTTTGTAAATAACATATAAGTAAACCGTAAACGGCATGGTTGACTCAAGCAAACCCAAAATCCAACTAGACCAACTCACTATCAAACCAACCCCTCATAGTAAAATATCATATCTTAAATTATTTCTAAAATTTTCCATCTCAATATATATAAATTATACAGAAAATATCATATTTTAAATATCTTATAAGTTTTTAGAAATTTTTTATATTTTATATTATGAAGTATATTGGCCGTGCTATGCACGGGCATATTTTGCTAGTTTATATATATATGAAAGAGGCTAATATCAATTGAGAACTCAGCCTCAATTTGTTTAGTTGATTTTGACTTATGCTCAATTAATTTTGACCATTTGGTTATAGTAACTTCTCTCCATTTCATTCAATGATTCTAAGCGAATTATTACTCCTTGAAAGAAAACTTCAAATAAGATAACACCTCAAATTAATAATGTAATCTCAAATTAAACCCTCTCTCAATGACACGATTTCATATACAAAGCAATTTTGTCAGTGACCAATCCAATTTACTTCTGAATAACGTTAAGAGATAATTAATGCCATGCCATTGTTGCCCATTTAATTCTTAGCCCATGTTTGGCATCTCTATTTCACGCCTCTATTTCTCTATATGTCTAAATCGGACAGATGTTTGAACAATTAGAGCGTTTGGCAAAAGATTTTAGACTCTTTCCGTTTTAGACATTTAGAGCCAAATCCTCTAAAATCCAAATGCTCCAAAAGTAGGTAGATAAGAAATAGAGCTTTTGGGTCTTAAAATATAGAGGCGATGTATTTAAAATAAATTTGTGCGTTACCGAATGCGTTTTTTTTTATTCTAGCCTCTTTATTTTTTAGCTCTTTTTTTAATGGATCTATTTTAGATGGATCTATAAAAAAAAGAGTAGAGATACCAAACAAGCCCTTATATTCAAAGCCAATTCGGTTCCATAGTAAATTTTAGGAATTACATTTGGATCTTTTCTATGGTCATCAATTTGCACCGAACCCTTGAATATAACATTAAGAGTTCTCTTCCTATACTTAAAACCTTATTTCATATAATAAAATCCCTTAAAGCTTGAGTGATAAGTTCTCTCCCAAAAACTCTCTTAACGCCTCTAAATGACTAAAGAGAAATCAACTCAATAACGTTCGTTCACATGTTAACTTCATTGCCTTTTGGTTTCTCTCTCCATTCTCCAAGTCTATAATTCCCTTCACCGAAAAATATTGCTAGATATTGTCCTTTTGCCACCTTAATTTCTTTTTAGTATTCTGATAATGGGCCTTTCATTTCAAAGCTGGAGATATGGAACCAATATAAGATGATGGGGCATTACTCATTGACAAGGAGGTGTACTTGCAAAAACTTGGATTTTTCTCATATGGTTTGAATCTATGATTTTACCATTTTCCCCCTATGTTTCTCTAATCTCTTTAGCAAGGTTTTTGTATGTACACTTTTTTTTTTTCTATTTTTCTTTTTATCCTTTGCATATCAATCACCTTCCCATCAATTTCATATAAGTCATATTCTTGTTATGCATTTTCCATTAAATTCGTCTAGATTGAGTCTTTATTGAGATTTTTGGTAGATAAGTTTACGCTGATTATATAACTTTCAATTTTTTATTCTTCTAATTCCATCGACGCTTGAATGATTTGTACACCTGAGTTTTTTTATTTTTATTTTTTTATAGTGAAGTATATTTTTCTAATTGATTTTTTTTTTCATTATATGTTTTGTTTTAAAGAAACAATTGTTTATAATTTATGTTGAAAATACAAATTCTATGCTTTGTGATTTTCCTAATCAATGAATTCTTCTAACACACACAACATTGAATACTTCTTTATCCATCTCATCCGTCTCTTTGTCTCGGCCTTTATCCAGTTGCGAGATCTCTTCCTTTCTAAGAAATTGTAAGTGGAATTCTCAAATATTACCATATTATCATTTTAATATAATTTACATTGATTTGAGTCATGAGATCCAAATATCGCAATATCACAATATTATAATTGTATTCTAATTTCAAGTGGAACTTTTGTGGATTTTTATTGAATTGTATATTTTTGCAAGACGGCTCTTTTTTTTTTTTTTCCTTCTTTACTGATTTTTATATATATCAAGACAGCATGCAAAGAAATGCAAGTTTATGGTGAGCTCCTTATTTTTTTCCTTTTGTGTTTTAGTAGGAACTGGTGAGTATGATTTTATATCTATCTATTAGATTTTCGTAAAGGTGTTTTGTCTACTTGTTTCTATAGTTATGATTTTTTTTTTCACCCTCAATTTAGATCTCAAGGCGAATAGAGAGGCCATCATATAAAAGAGGATAACTAAAAGTACAAGTGAGGCAATAGGTAAGATATATGTCTAACTCATTCTCGTTTTCTTATATTTACAATATGTAATACTCTAACTTTCAATTTTAACATATGCATTTGTACCAAGATGGGGATTTTCTTTTCTGGAATTAGTTTTATTACATTGGATTAAAGGTTCAAAATTGATTCAAATCTGTAAACCAGCTATTTAAAGCAATTTCAAGATTTTATCCTTCATACTTTATGTAAGTTTATTGTTTTTCTTTTCCTTTTGAATACAGTTTTATTTGAAGACTTTTAATAGTGACAAATAATGTGTTTATTTCCTTTAAAGTTTCTTTATTTTTTGCAATAATATTTTAAGGAAAAACACATATTTCAATATAATTTTATTTTTTGAGCCTGTGCTAAGCACGGGCCTTTTTTTTGCTAGTTAGATATGAGGCAAATAAATCTTGTTCAGTATTTGATCAGTGATTGATCTGTATATGAAAAACACCGAAAGGAGTTTAAAGAAGGGATGAACATAAATAAGGAGCTCTCCACCTTCAACAAGATTTATGCAATCACATATATTAGTTTGATATGAGGAAACTACTTTCCTCTACAGTTTCGTATAAATGGTTTCATTTTACGTTACCGTCAGGTCTGGGTTGATACTTTTTAGGAGCTTTGCTCATATGGTAACTTTTAGCAATGGATAACCCCGCCTTGTGACCAAAGTTGAAATATTTTCCTACATGTATTCATGTAGTGTAGTGTTACACCCCGACCCAAACTAATCATGATTAAGACTAATTAAGTGAGATTAATTCTAATTAAACATAAATAATTGGGTTAATCAAGGTTAATGACTAAAGAGAGACAAATCAGTCTCAAATGATACATTAAGCATAATGGAATGGATTTAGATGGAATTGAATTGGTTAAAATGAGTTTAGACTCAAACAAGGTAGGCTAAGGACTTTTTCGTAAATACGAATTTTCACGTATTTCGTCAAATACGAAAATTCTTGATACCAACGTGTGTATCTCGATGAGTACGTCAACTTTCATAATAAACACGATTCCATTTGACCTCAAATGGGCCAAGTGGAGCCTCATTTGACCCTAAATGTAAATAAACTTAATAAGAGGGGGTTTTAGTGTAAACCTACTTATATTAGAATGAAATGAATGAAATGAGCTCATTCTTCATTCCATCTCAAGAACCCTAGGCAACTTTTCTCTTTCTCTCCATTCCTTTTTTCTCTTCCAATTCCTTCATCAAGAGTGAGATTAAGAGTGATTTAAGTGACTTTTGAGGAGTCTACTTTCAACTTCATCTTCTTCCTCAAGTTGTTTTCCCCATTGATGAAGTATAAACCTTGAAAAAGACCTCAAGATCTCTTTGTTTGGAGCCACAAGTAAGTAATGGATCTTTCTTGTGATTTCCAAGTTATATTGATTGCTTTGTGGTGATTTCTAGCACAAATGACTCATGGGAGTTCATTTGGATGTTTTTATGGATTAGGGTTTAAAAGGAAGACATTTGTGTTAAACCAAGCTAAGGCAAAGAGGGCTTTTGTCAAATAGCTTCAAGAGAGGCAAGTATAAGCATCTCTTGTGATTAATGTTAACCATTATAGTTGTTCATAGTATTTACATGGATTTATGCATTTTACATTGAGTTTTGGATTCATTATGGATGCTTAATGAAATGATTAAAGAATGATTAGAAGTATTACTGTGGATGAATATGAATGGATGATGTATGAGGGGGAACAGGAGGTTCCAAATCTCTTATGCAAGTTGTGGAAATTAATGGAGAAATGAAGTAATAGAAGGGAGAGAGTATCAGAAATTTCGGATGAAATTCTGAAGGGTTCGCTCGAGCGAACAGTATGTCCGCTCGAGCGAACGAGGTTCTGTTTCGACTGACAGAGGTTCTAAGGAGTTCGCTCGAGCGAACATTAAGTGCGCTCGAGCGAACATAATTCTGTTTTGGTCCGCTCGATCGAACAACGTTCTGTCATGGTCCGCTCGAGCAAACGGTAATTCGCTCGAGCGAACATGATACTGGCCTAACGAAGATAGTTAGTGAAAATCTGGGAGTGGATTTTGGGTTTTGGATTTTTACGAGAATTTGGGATACGTCTCGTGAGTATAAACGCTTCATTGATTAGTTTTAAGACTAATCATGGATTAAATTAGATTATTGAGAATTAGTAATATTTCAAAAGGGTTCCTTGAACGAACCATAATCGATAATGGCCTAAGCTCCATGGGTGATAATTACGGGGACTAATAATGCACATATTAAATATATAAATGTGATATCCATCAAGAATAACACGTGCATTTGGAAACCAACGGTTACACCCGAATGGTTAATTAGGTTTGAGATAAGATTGAGTAAAACCATAGGTGGTTAATAATACTCTCATTGTATCATTGTGATCCAATCTAATGAGATTGGTATTATGATTATTCCATTCCTTTGTTATGAAAGGAATTACTAAATTGAATTGAATCCATAAAATGATTTCTTACTGAAGGTTATTGACCCTTGAGTCTGGCATTGCCTAGCTATTGTATTAGAGCTGTAAATGAGTTCGATGAATAATGAATGACTAATCCTGCCGCAGCATATGAATATTGGGGTGTTTCGGAACTCCGTGGTGATGCTAGTTGTCCCTGGCCCGAACACTAGTAAGTCCCACCAAATTCCGAACGTATCTTCGGATATTGATTAATGCCTTCCATTGGAAGATGAATCCTCCCTTTGAGGGGAGATGGTAAGTAAATAAATCCTTTCTTTGAGGGAAGATGGTAATGAAATGAAATACAATGCAATGAATGTTATGGTAGTGGCCACTTTGTACTTGTTTATTAATTAACATTGTGTCTCCTATTGTCATTGTAGAAATTGTCTAGATTTCTCTGGAATTGAAATTGTTATTAATGCAATATGAATGTGTTAATATACTATTGCAAGAATTGTTTATACATTGTTGAACCGTCGTGTTCATTAGTGTTATTGATGGCATCACAGGCCCGATTGCCCTTACCGGTGCAGCAGTGCTCCCGGCGGCAGCGGAGGAGACAGCTCCGGTTCCTCCAGGAGGACTGATTGAGTGGAACAGACGGGATACCATATGAGATGGGTATCCGAGTGCGAAATGGAAGTTGAAACGTTTTGGGAAATATTTTGAATGACTATTTATAAATTCATTTTGAAATGTAATTAATTTGACATCTACATAATGTTTTGAATATGCAGTGTTAATCAATGTATATTGGAAATGATACATGTATAAGAACTTTATTTTGTATACATATAAAGTTGTAAGTGGATAGTGTTAAATATGAACGTTTCCGCAAGATTTTATATTTGACAGGTATTTTGAGTATGTTATCCCTTGTGGATTCTGTTTTAACTTCGGTTAATTCGGGGTTTACGAGAGTAAGTATGTGATCACGGCTCGGGGTTACCGGATCTCGGGCCCGGGTTGTAACATACTTATTGTATGGTATCAGAGCAAGGTTTTAAGACAAAATTTTTTTTTTAAAAGACTTAAAAAAACTGTAAGCACGTTGTGAGGAACGTTAAGTTGTGTACAAATCTACTCTTGGATTTGTGTTATTGCTTTTACTATATGAAATGTGTACGGGATGGAAGGGTTAAGATGTGTATCTTACATTTTCGTATTATTTTCAGATGGCAGCTGGATCGGGGAGCGATGACTTTGTTGAAGTTGTCGCCAATGATGGTGTTACACCACCTCCTCCACCTCCAGTATCGGATGTTGATACAAGGATGACTGTCATATTAGAGCAGTTAGTTAAGAGCCACGAGGCAAAAGTAGCTATGTAAGCTCAGCACAGAGAGCAAATGGCAAAGAGCCATGAGGCCCAAATGGGTTTGCAGGCCCAAATTGCTGCATTACTACAAGTACAAGTTCAAATGCAAGTCCAATTGCAGGCTCAGCCGGTACCACCTCCTAATGTGGGAACACAGGTGGTGGTACAGTCTAAAGAAAAGGATCCCAATGTCCTGTATGAGCAATTCAAGAAGAGAGGAGCCACCGAGTTCTGTGGCATTGAAAGTGCCATATTGGCAGATGAGTGGTTAAAGCACACTGGTGATGTATTCGGTACAATAGCCTGCACGCAGATGCAGAAGGTCTTACTTGCCACTTCCATGTTGAGAGAGGAAACAAAAACGTGGTGGAAGAACGTCAATGATACACTGTTGGCAGCACCAGGAGATGATATATGGGAGACCTTCAAGGAACAGTTTAGAAGAAAGTTTGTGCCCGAACACATCCAGCAAACAAAGGAATCTGAATTCCTGAATCTGAAACAGGGACAAATGACTGTATCAGTGTATGTGCACACCTTTTTGCAGTTGTCTAGGTATGATACCGACCTAGTAGATACCGAAGAGAAGAAGGTGAAAAGATTTCTTCATGGATTGAATCCCATGTATAAGAAGATGCTAATGGCATCCAATAAGCCTACTACGTTTGGTGAGGCAGTGGATAGAGCCTTTACCGCTGAAGAGGTGCATAGAGAGGAGATGGCTGAGAATTCAAAGAAGAGTAGTAGTGGTACTACTGGCTCCTATTTTAAGAAGGGGGGAGGACAATATAAGAACAAGAACAAGAGACAAAAGTTCGTTGCAAGAGCAGATGACAGGCCAATCTGTGAGACTTGTGGCAAAGGTCATAAGACTGAGGCATGTTGGAGGACTACTGGAGCGTATCTGGTCTGTGGTTCCTTGGAACACAGAATGGCTCAGTGTCCAAAAAGCAAGAGAGATAACAGGGCTCCATACCAACAGCCTGCTCAAGGACAAGCAGTGCTTCCTGCTCCTCCACAGCAGTTGGCTTTACCGGCTCCTCCTAGGCAACAACAGCCTCAGCGTTAAGGTCAACAGCGTCAATGGCAACAAAGGCAACAACCATAGTAGAATAGGCCACAGCTTGTAGAGAGAACTTATGGAGTGAATAGAGAGCAAGCAGAGGTTGCCACCAATGTAGTTGAAGGTACAATTCTAGTAGATAATAGACCTGCAATTGCTTTGTTCGATCCAGGGTCTACTCATTCGTTTGTAGCACCCTCATTGTTTTGTGATATCGAAGAATGAATAATGCAATTGCCTTATGACTTTGTTGTAACTACTCCATTAGGAAAACGAGTGGTGTGTGAGTTGTATATTCCCCAATGTAGTGTAAAAATTGGGGAAGTATCTATGCCAGCTGATTTGGTCTTATTACCGATAAACAATTTTGATGTAATATTTGGCATGGATTGGCTTGCGAAGTACAGGGCTTGTTTAGACTGTTTCCGCAAAATCATCACTTTTAAAGTGGACGAGGCCAATGCCAGTGTAATATTTGAGGGAGTTCGGAAGAAGTATGATACCAGGCTTGTTTTAGCATTCAAGGCTGAACGCTTAATGCATAGTGGTTGCGAAGGCTACATTGCATTTATTTCTGAGAAGGAGCCTGTACGGGAATTAAGAGACATTCCTGTAGTCTGTGAGTTTCCAAACGTATTTCCAGATGAAGTGCCAGGTCTACCTCCAACAAGGGAAGTAGACTTTACTATAGAACTTGTGTCGGATACTGCACCAATATCAAAGGCACCCTATAGAATGGCACCGTCAGAGTTATTTGAACTGAAGAAACAAATACAGGATTTATTGGACAAGGGTTTTATCCAGCCAAGTGTTTCACCTTGGGGAACACATGTATTGTTTGTGAAGAAGAAGGATGGCACCCTTCGTATGTGTATTGATTATAGGCAAATAAATCAACTGACAATCAAGAATAAATATCCCTTGCCTAGAATCGATGAGTTATTTGATCAACTCCAGGGTGCGGCGTTCTTTTCAAAGATTGATCTTCGATCTGGATATCACCAGACACGAGTTAAAGATCGAGATGTTCAGAAGACTGCATTTAGGACCCGATATGGCCACTATGAATTCTTAGTAATGCCTTTTGGTCTAACCAATGCACCTGCAGTTTTCATGGCTTTAATGAACAGAGTTTTTGCTTCATATCTAGACCAGTTTGTTGTGGTCTTTATTGACGACATTCTGGTATATTCAAAGTCAGAGCAAGATCATTCACATCATCTACGAACAGCTTTGCAGATACTCAGGGATAATCAATTGTATGCAAAGTCAGAAAAATGTGATTTCTGGTTACGACAAGTGACATTTCTAGGTCACATAATTACCGAGGATGGGATAGCTGTTGATACAGCAAAGATTGAAGCAATTACCAAATGGCAGAGTCCGAAAAATGTGCCGGAAGTTCGGAGCTTCTTAGGGTTGGCAGGCTATTACCGAAGATTTGTAAAAGACTTCTTTAAGATAGCAGTTCCATTAACAAAGTTGACTCGGAAGAACGTTTCATTCCAATGGAATGATGAATGCGAGTCTAGCTTCCAAGTTTTGAAGCAAAGGTTGGTTTCAGCCCCAATCTTAGCATTGCCTGAAGGAAGAGGAGGATTTGTGGTTTACTCGGACGCTTCTGGTATCGGATTGGGATGTGTGTTGATGCAAAATGGTAGGGTGATTGCCTACGGTTCGCGTCAGTTGAAGGAACATGAGAAGAATTATGCGACGCATGATTTAGAGCTCGCGGCGGTTGTGTTTGCCTTGAAGAAGTGGAGACATTATTTGTACGGAGAGGCTTTTGAAGTCCATTGTGATCACCGAAGTCTCTAGTACTTGTTCACTCAAAAGGACATCAATCTGAGACAACGTCGTTGGTTAGAGCTTATCAAGGACTATGATTTTCCATTCACGTATGTGCCTAGAAAAGGCAATGTAGTAGTGGATGCTTTGAGTCGGAAATCTGCTGACTTGGCATCGCTAGTTGGTGAATGGAATCTAATTGAAGAATTCAGAGATTTGGACTTGTCCGTTGAAATGGTGGACGATAAGGTAATGGTTGCAGCAATGTCCGTCTTTGAATCAATGCTTATCAAGGAAATCAAGGATACGTAATTTCAAGATCTTGAATTGGTAAAAATCAAGGACAACCTTGCAACTAGGCCGGATTTTGTGTTGGTGGAAGGAGTTCTGTATTTTAGAGACAGATTATGTGTGCCAGCATAAGAGGATTTGAAATAGGCAATAATGTTTGAAGCTCATCACACTAGATATTCTATCCATCCGGGAAGCACTAAAATGTATCGAAATCTCAAGGATAGATTTTGGTGGAATAACATGAAGTGGGAGATAGCAAATTATGTGTCTTCCTGCTTAACATGTCAGCGTGTGAAGTTTGAGCACAAGAAACCGCCTGGATTACTTCATCCTCTAAATATACCTAGATGGAAGTGAGATCATCTGACTATGGACTTCGTATCTGGTTTACCAAGGACAAGGAGACAGCATGACATTGTATGGGTGATCGTTGACCGTCTTATGAAGTCTGCACATTTCCTTCCATTTAGAAAAGATATGGGATTCAGTGATATGTCCAAGTTGTTTATCAGGGAGATAACTCGATTGCATAGAACACCGGTCTCGATTGTTTCTGTCGCGACCCCGGACCGGGTCCACAACCCACGGGCCTAATCCGGGATCGGTATGAATTAATTTAAATCAAAACGTATACGAGTCCACTAAGGATGCCACTCGTACATGTGATTTCCCACAGGTGTCCGTGGTGAGGATATCACATCAACATGAATATTTCTTTTAATGTGCGGAAGCGTGTAGCAAATCTAATTCATACATTCATGTCCAAGATAACAAGATTAACACATATTTAATACCAGTATCAAAATAAGCAATGATCAATGGCTAATTCCAAAAAGTAAGTTAAGGTTTATAACAAAGTCATTTAGTTACACTTTCCTAAAATTAGAGGCCAACAAAGGCCAATATAACAAAGTATCTATACCCCAAAAGAATGGTTAATTTCTATTCCAAAATGTTGCGTAGCTCGAGCACCCGAATGTCTAAATGACATCATCGGCGTGCCACTCGACTAAACGTTGCGGTTCTCCGACCGCCTCCTCAAGCTCCTCCTCGAGAAAGCCGATAACGGGACCTGAGTACCAAAACAAGGGTCAAACATGACAGTTTGGCAAATGGGTGAAAAGATATGACAACAATTTAAATTACCTTGGAAAAACATTTAAACCTGTTAAAACAATAAATCTCATAAAACAGGATGATCATTTATTTGAACATAAATACAATAGAAAACATGTAAGGTATCCAAGGAATACGAGAAACATCAAAATGGCAACCACACGGAGCTAAGTCCTCTATCACCGAAGTGACATGAGCATATCGGGATGTTGATCTCAGTCACCGAAGTGAGGAGATGCAACATAAGTAACATATATATAATAAATACGGGACATGACCACGATAGCGAACTGGGCATCGGGAACCACAATAGCAATCTGCGGCATCGGGACAATACCACGGTAATAATCGGGTAACGGGATCCAAACTGCAGCTGGCGGGACAGGAGGGGGATTTCCAAGTCGGTGGATTAGACCAGCAAGGTTATCCAAGCTTAGTGGTGCCGACTCATAGGTCAAACATCATAAATTAAGACATGTACAAAATTCATGTGATGCACTTATATAAACGGGCGAGACGGGATGCTCAAAGGCATAAATATCATTCAAAATGGGAAGTGCATATCGGGATTAGCAAAAATGCTACAATTGCAAATTCAGTATTTTCGGGGATAGTAAATCATAATTCAAGAGGTTCGGGACAAATATCGGGATTAGAAATTCAGTCAAAGTGAATAAAGGTTCTGTATGTCATATACAATAAAAATTGGTACTCCTTGAGTTTGGAGACATCTCGGGTTCTTTATACACCTTAGGATTTTCAAAACTTAAATGAAAACTTATGATTTGATTTCTCTTTTCAAATGGTTACTACACAATGGTTACTAGTTTTCCCATCACAATGGGGTTCCCAACAAATGCCCCTTAATCGAATAAATACTTCATTTTTGCTCACAGGTTAGTCCTAGGTGAACAGTGCTTGTCGCTCGAGCGGACAGGAGGTTCGCTCGAGCGATGAGCTCTCTGGAATGACTTTCTGGGAGGTTTGCTCGAGTGGATAACGGGTTCGCTCGAACGAACATGTTGGCTCGAGAGAATAAATGGTTCGCTCAAACTAACAAGGTTCTGTGACGCTTTGATAAACCTTCTGGGGGAGTTCGCTCGAGCGATGAAGGGGTTCGCTCGAGCGAACCTGTTTGCTCAAGCGAACAATTAGTTCGCTCGAACTAATGAGGTTCTGTGACGAGCCTGATACAGTTCTGGGAGGGTTCGCTCGAGCGAACTGCCTACTGGAATGGTTCGGAACATGTTCTGAACACTTCGCTCAAGCGACCACCAGGTTCGCTCGAGCGAACTGCCCAGAAATGAGTTCCGAGACAGTTTTGCTCCTATTTCATTTCCACTCCTCACAACTCCCCTAGCCACAATTCCACTCCACAAGGGAGGCCCAATATTCCTTTCTAACATCCTTCAAACTCCACATAAACACTTCTATAATCACCAATCAAAATACTTCATTCTCCTCCATCTCATTTAACCACAAAAAGGGGAAAGAAAATCCCAATCACAAGGAGTCATTTAAACCATAATAAAGCAATAAATGAAATATACCAACCACATTTCCAAAATCATTAAATGAACTAATAAGAGTCATTAATGCACATTTATTACAAATCAATATAAATCAACAATAGTATAGAATCATCGATGCATTTCACTAAAATCATTGAAAGCTCAAAATAGCCATTCATCCACTTGCCTCAAGTCCAAGCTACACAACAAAGATCCTCTAAACACCCTCTCAAGCACAAAATCCACAATCTCTACAAAACCCCCAAAACAAACCGTAAAATGGGTTAAACAAAGAAATCAAAAGAGGGAGCTTCTAATATTGAAAAATAGAGCTCCTCTAAGATCATAAGAACTCAAAGCTAAGAGATTAGGAAGAAAACTTACTTGTAGAATCTCCAAATGGAGAGAGTTAGCTCAAAGGGGATCTTGGAGATGGAGATTTTCTTCAATAATGGTATCAATGGAGAGCCTTGAAGGAAAGGAAGAAGAAGATCACATCCATTTCTCAAATGATGCAAGGTGGGTGGTGATTGGAGATGGAAAAAGCAAGAAGAAGAAGAGGAAGAACAAAGAAAACCCTAGACCAGAGAGAGAGTTGCTGGAAAAAAAGAAAGGAAGAAGATGAGTGCTTATATAGCATTTGCAAGTGGGCTCCACCCCTTAGGAAACTTGGAAGGCTGAAATAGTAGTTTTCGGGACCTCGGATGAAATCGACGAAGAAGGAAGAAATGATCGTTGAAATTTCTAGTTTCCAAAAAGTATATGTTTCGCGGGTTTCGGGAATATTAAATATTTGGTCCAGATTTAGTGTAAAAAGACTGTTTTGCCCTCAATGCAATGAAAATCGGGTTTTGGGATTCGGGACTGGAATGGGATCAACATGAAAGTTGTAGAGATTTACGAGATTAATAAAACGGAATAAAAACCCAAATCCAAATAATTTCAATTAATCCCCCAAGCACACGTAAGTCATAAAAAGGAACCAAAGGGCCCCACTAAATCACAAAGGCACTCAAAATTCTCCAAAGCTATATCAAAGTTATTCTAAACCCAATCTAAACCAAAACACACTAAACACACTTAGAACTAACACGCAACTTAATCAACACTAATCGAGGTCACTCGGGTCGGGGTCTTACAGTTTCAGATCGAGATAGTCGGTTCGTTTCCTCATTTTGGCAATCCTTTCAAGATTCAATGGGTACTAGACTTCGGTTTAGCACCGCATATCACCCGCAGACAGATGGACAATCGGAAAGAACTATTCAGATCTTGGAAGACTTGCTTCGTGCCAGTGTTATGGATTTTGGTAGTGACTGGGATGAACACTTAGCGTTGTGCGAGTTTGCGTACAACAACAGCTATCATTCTTGCATTGAAATGGCACCTTTTAAAGCACTGTATGGTCGAAGGTGTAGGACTCCAGTTAGTTGGGAAGAAGTTGGGACAAGGAGTTTCCATGGTCCTACTATAATTGCTGAAACGTCAGAGAGAGTTCGGAAAGTGCAAGATAGATTGAAAGTGGCTCGGTCAAGGCAGAAAAGCTATGCTGACAATTGTCGACGTGATCTGGAATTCACCATTGATGACTTGGTATTCTTGAAGACTTCTCCAATGAAAGATACTATCCGGTTCGGTAAGAAAGGCAAGCTCTCACCGAGATTTATCGGACCTTTCAAGATAAAGAGCAGAATTGGAGATGTAGCTTATCGACTAGAGTTTCCATCGGAACTTTCTGGTATTCACAATGTGTTCCACGTGTCGATGCTTCGGAAGTATGTGGCAGATCCTTCGCATATCATTCAGCATGAAGAGATCCAAGTTTTGTCAAATACCACATATGTTGAGAAGCCGACCCAAATTATTGATACCAAGGAGCAAGTCTTTCGCACGAGGACAATCAAATGGGTTAAAGTTCTTTAGGATCATCATGAACCCAATGAAGCTACTGGGAGCTTGAAGAACAGATGGCTCAAAAGTATCCAGAGTTATTCGTTCAGGTAAATTTGAATTTTTTAATTTACTATTGAATTGTATTGCATTCGGAGGACCGAATGGTTCTAAAAGTTTAGGGGAATGTTACACCCCGACCCGAACTAATCATGATTAAGACTAATTAAGTGAGATTAATGCTAATTAAACATAAATAATTGGGTTAATCAAGGTTAATGACCAAAGAGGGACAAATCAGTCTTAAATGATACATTAAGCATAATAGAATGGATTTAGATGGAATTGAATTGGTTAAAATGAGTTTAGACTCAAACAAGGTAGGCTAAGGACTTTTTCGTAAATACGGGTTTTCACGTATTTCGTCAAATATGGAAATTCTTGATACCAACGTGTGTATCTCGATGAGTACGTCAATTTTCATAACAAACACCATTCCATTTGACCTCGAATGGGCCAAGTGGAGCCTCATTTGACCCTAATTGTAAATAAGCTTAATAATAGGGGGTTTTAAATGAGCTCATTCTTCATTCCATCTCAAGAACCCTAGGCAACTTTTCTCTTTCTCTCCATTCCTCTTTTCGCTTCCATTTCCTTCATCAAGAGTGAGATTAAGAGTGATTTAAGTGACTTTTGAGGAGTCTACTTTCAACTTCATCTTCTTCCTCAAGTTGTTTTCCCCATTGATGAAGTATAAACCTTGAAAAAGATCTCAAGATCTCTTTGCTTGGAGCCACAAGTAAGTAATGGATCTTTCTTGTGATTTCCAAGTTATATTCATTGCTTTGTGGTGATTTCTTACATAAATGACTCATGGGAGTTCATTTGGATGTTTTTATGGATTAGGGTTTAAAAGGAAGACATTTGTATTAAACCAAGTTAAGGCAAAGAGGGCTTTTGTTAAATAACTTCAAGAGAGGCAAGTATAAGCATCTCTTGTGATTAATGTTAACCATTATAGTTGTTCATAGTATTTCCATGGATTTATGCATTTTACATTGAATTTTGGATTCATTATGGATGCTTAATGAAATGATTAAAGAATGATTAGAAGTATTATTGTGAATGAATGTGAATGGATGATGTATGAGGGGGAACAGGAGGTTCCAAATTTCTTATGCAGATTGTGGAAATTAATGGAGAAAGGAAGTAGTAGAAGGGAAAGAGTATCAGAAATTTCGGATGAAATTCTGAAGGGTTCGCTCGAGCGAACAGTATGTCCGCTCGAGCGAACGAGGTTCTGTTTCGACTGACAGAGGTTCTGAGGAGTTCGCTCGAGCGAACATTAAGTGCGCTTGAGCGAACATAGTTCTGTTTTGGACCGCTCGAGCGAACAGTGGGTCCGCTCGAGCGAACAACGTTTTGTCTTGGTCCACTCGAGCAAACAGTAATTTGCTCGAGCGAACCTGATACTGGCCCAACGAAGACAGTTAGTGAAAATTTGGGAGTGGATTTTGGGTTTTGGATTTTTATGAGAATTTGGGGTATGTCTTGTGAGTATAAACGCTTCACCGATTAGTTTTAAGATTAATCATGGATTAAATTAGATTATTGAGAATTAGTAATATTTTAAAAGGGTTTCTTGAACGAACCATAATTGATAATGGCCTAAGTTCCATGGGTGATAATTACGGGGACTAATAATGCATATATTAAATGTATAAATGTGATGTCCATCAAGAATAACACGTGCATTGGAAACCAACGGTTACACCCGATTGGTTGATTAGGATTGAGATAAGATTGAGTAAAACCATAGGTGGTTAATAATACTCTCATTGTATTATTGTGATCCAATCTAATGAGATTGGTATTATGATTATTCCCTTCCTTTATTATGAAAGGAATTATTGAATTGAATTGAATCCATAAAAGGATTTCTTACTGAAGGTTATTGACCCTTGAGTCTGGCACTACCTAACTATTGTATTAGAGCTCTAAATTAGTTCAATGAATATTATGATTATTCCCTTCCTTTATTATGAAAGGAATTATTGAATTGAATTGAATCCATAAAAGAATTTCTTACTGAAGGTTATTGACCCTTGAGTCTGGCACTACCTAACTATTGTATTAGAGCTCTAAATTAGTTCAATGAATAATGAATGACTAATTCTGCTGCAGCAGATGGATATTGGGGTGTTCCGGACCTCCGTGGTGATACTAGTTGTCCCTCGCTCGGACACTAGTAAGTCCCACCAAATTCCGATCGTATCTTCGGATATTGATTGATGCCTTCCATTGGAAGATAAATCCTCCATTTGAGGGGAGATGGTAAGTAAATGAATCCTTCATTTGAGGGAAGATGGTAATGAAATGAAATACAATGCAATGAATGCGATGGTAGTGGCCATTTTGTACTTGTTTATTAATTAACATTGTGTCTCCTATTGTCATTGTAGAAATTGTCTAGATTTCTCTGGAATTGAAATTGTTATTAATGCAATATAAATATGTTAATATACTATTGCAAGAATTGTTTATACATTGTTGAATCATCGTGTTCATTAGTGTTATTGATGGCATTACAGGCTCGATTGCCCTTACCGGTGCAGCAGCGCTCCCGGCGGCAGCGAAGGAGACCGCTCCAGTTCCTAAAGGAGGACTGATTGAGTGGAATAGACGGGATACCATATGAGATGGGTATCTGAGTGCGAAATGGAAGTTGAAACGTTTTGGGAAATATTTTGAATGACTGTTTATAAATTCATTTTGGAATGTAATTAATTTGACATCTGCATAATGTTTTGAATATGCAGTGTTAATCAATGTAGATTGGAAATGAAACATGTATAAGAACTTTATTTTGTATATATGTAAAGTTGTAAGTGGATATTGTCAAATATGAACGTTTCCGCAAGATTTTATATTTAACAGGTGTGTTGAGTATGTTATCCCTTGTGGATTCTGTTTTAACTTCGGTTAATTCGGAGCTTACGGGAGTGAATATGTGATCACGGCTCGGGGTTACCAGATCTCGGGCCCGGGTCGTGAGATGTAGCCGACTGCACCTAGTGGGAAAAGGTTTTGTTTGGTTTGGTTTTAATTTTTTATGTATTCATGTAGTGCTTATGGACTAAAATGCCCTTGACTATATGACATTGCACAAACTGCTCATATTGATATGATATTACAATTTTTCTCTAATTTATGTGATGTCACACAAAAGTCCCCCTCTTATTCGGTTAAAAAAGGAATATATCTATGCAATTTTACACATTTTAAAATCTTATGCGATATTGCATAGTTAAGTGTTTTAGTTCATAAAAATTGCACATACCCCTATTTTTGTTTTAATCCAGTTAAGAAATGGGCTGAATTCATTCTTACTATTAGACCCTCAAATATGACTTGAACCAATGACCAACCAACCAAACCCTAACCCAACCTTTAATTAGGGTTCTGGTTGGACCGGTTTTGGGTTCCGTTTGACATTTTAAACTAGATTAATAAATGGGTCAGGTCCGGATTGGGCTGGGTTTACGCAGGTTAGATGTCGGATTAGCCGCTTCAGTTACAAAAGATGCGCTTTCTTCCCCGTGAAAGTTCCAAGAGGAAAGAGTTCTCTCACTTGGGCTTCTGGATTGCTTGTGCAAAAGTAATATTTTCTACACTTGTTTCTTATTCTTTTATATTTTCTCTTTTTTCAGATCATTGTAGTAGTTGAACTTGTTTTTCTCTTTTATGAATTATGTGTGAGTTCTTTCTCTGGATTCCTTGGATTTTGCTGGTTCTTTGAATATGGGCTCCTTGGGTTTTCTTGATTCTAATTGGGTTTATGAATGGAACTCAAAAGTTCCCAGATTTTACATTGGTTGGATAAATGGTCTGATTTTGGGGATTTCAGTTTAAGGTCCTATTTGATAAGGAGAGGGACAAGTGAAGAATCCCCAATTGGTAGAGAGATGAGGGAGTGAAATCTAGAGATGGAGGACCCCCAATTGGAGATTCACCATTTTCCTATGGTGGTGATTCTCCTTTGTGTAGGAGAAAATCAATTTGAAATCCTCTTCTTTTTTTTTAACAAAAAATAAAACTGTGACTATAAGAAGTTAAATGTGATCGCTTGATTGGTAAAAAATTCAGTTTCATTAGAGAAAAGGGTGTTTTCTCTACCCCCTTGGAAAACCAATATCTAACTTATTGAGGAAGTTAGTTAAGCCACAAATTACTTATATCCTCCAAAAGAACGGCAGAAGAAAATAGGTTTGTTAAGAGAAGAGATCTTGTCCTCTCTACTTTTATCCTTCAAAAGATGACAGGTTAGGTTCTCACCATTGCTTGATGCAACCAATTTAAATCAACCGAAGTGATATTGCACCCCTGGATCTTTCATATTTGAAATATTTATTCTTGATAATAGCACATGATTAATCGTATGCAAATATCAGTAGATGCCTGTGCATAGTGTGTTTGGTTGTGCGTGCATGCGTGTGTGCATGTATATATGTTCTATCTATCTTCTGCCTAGGGTTATGATACAGTAGCACACGGTTGCCATATACTTATGATCCACATGTGGGACCCTAAGAAGTTTGGAAATTCTTTATTAATTATTAGTAGCTTCTAATTTTATTTAAGTAATTGTATTTAGAATTAGTTGCTAATTTTGGTAGGATTATTACTTGGTTTCCTAGTTTGATTAGGATTGTTTCTTATGGTTTAAGTTTCTTTTACTATTTATATGGCTTTGTAGAGAATTATTTCTTAGAGATTTGAGTTAATAGAATTTTCCCTTTGTGGGTTTATCGTTGGAGAGTGTTTTCCACGTGAGATTGTTCCTTGGGAACCCCAATTGTGCCCTGGTACTTGGATCCTAACCCTAGGATTGCATCAATTGGTATCAGAGCCGAACGATCCCTGATCGTCGGTGTGTTACCCCTATCCTCACCAGTACCCATCGTTGCATTCCCCTCTACCGAAACCGAACCCATTCTTCCGTCAGACCCACTCATCCAGAAACCAATCGAAACCCTCTCCATCATACGCAAACCCAGCCCAAACCGCCTAATCCAGCCATCGTCGTTGGCTTCTAGCCAATAGAAACCCCAACCGCACAAAAAAATAAAAAACAAAAAAAGACGCAGAACAGAAAGAAGAAGTGGATAAGAAGAACAACGTGTACCTTGCACCACAGTCGTCCGCTCGCCCACTCACCGCCCGCCCTTGTCGCCTGCTGTCGCCGTCGCTTGCTCGCCCACTGTCGCCATCATCGACGCAGAGCTTCTCGCCTTCCCCTTCCAGCAATAAAAAGGGGGAGTCAAATCCCTTTTTCTCTCTTGTTTTCTCTTGCATAGAGAACAAGGAACTCGGTGATGGGGTCACACGTATCAGCAAGTGGGCCTTGCTTGAGTTCAGCTCAGGTCGTTCACGGGTTGGGCCAAATTTCATCTCTGGTTTAATTTGGATTGAAATCTAGTCAATCTGACCCTTCTCAAGGCCCAACAGATTCTGCTGACATCATCTCTACATCAGCAATATCGGATCAACGGTTGAGATTGCTTTTTACGATATCAAGTACATCTAGCATCCGATTTTCGATCCGTCTTCGCTAGCGTGATTGCAGTGAGCAAATCTACACATCAGGTCAGTCATAAATTTTAAATTTGCTTTATACACAAATGCCTCCCAAGAAGCAAGAAGAAGTGGAATCTTCCTCTCATAATGATGGAGATTTGAGAGGAACTGTTGCGGAATTATCAGCAAATGTTAATCAACTATCCGCAATGATGGTTCAAATGCAAGACACTCTTGCGAGGATTGAAATACGATTAACTACTTTAGAAACTAATTGGCGTGAGGATGATCATCGAGATGATGGAAGACATAATTGGAATCAACGAGATCCACATGTAGTAAATGTCGATTGAGATTTGGGTATTAAACTTGTGATTCCTAAATATGATGGGAAATTGAAGCCAGATGAATTCTTGGATTGGTTAGTGTGTGTTGAAAATGTTTTTGCACATAAACCAATGACGGATGGTTATAAACTTACACTTGTGGTAACTCGATTTTGCAATTATGGTGCGATATGGTAGGCCGATTTGCAAAAGAAGAGAAGATACCAACAAATTGACCTTGTTGACACATGGGCCGAGATGAAAAATTTGTTGAAGCAGAAGTTCCTGCCTGTCAATTACTCCAGAGATTTGCGTTCACATTTTCAATACTTGAAACAAGGATCTAAGATAGTTGTTGAGTATTCTGAGGAGTTTATGACGATGCAAGCCCGTTGTGGTTTGAATGAAAATGATGAAGTCTTAGTTGACAGATACTTTAATGGGCTTACACTTGACATTCAAGATATCCTCGCATTCAAGCATTTTGATAATGTTGATGAGATTATTCAGCATGCTATCAAAGCTGAGGGAATTGCAAATCATTAAGCCCAAAAACTTAATGTAGCTAAATGGGGTATGCAGAAGAATTTCTCCATTGCAGGTTCTAAACCGAGTACGTCATCAGAGAAAGTTTTCACCAAGCCCGAGGGACAAAATAGGCTCACATGTTTTAATTGTAAACAACAAGGGCATCGTGCAGTAGAATGTCCAAAACGTATCCACCTCATTGAGAATGAAAGTGATGTGACATATGCTCCAGAAGAGCCTAAAGCGAGTGAAACATAGGAAGTGGTGGATATTCTGCTTGACAGGTGATGAAGTGCAAGTCCGATATGCATGTCCAGTTACATTTTCCATTGGTGCAGATTATACAGATACAATTTGGTGTAATGTGATACCCATGGATAGTTGTGATATCTTGTTGGGTCGTCCATGGATGTATGATAAGAATGACACTGATGGCATGTGCAACAACTTCTACACATTCATGCATCATGAAAAGCAAGTCATACTACGACCTATGAAGCCGACACCACCAAAGCATGGGTCCAGTTCTCGTCCCACCAAGGATGCGCTTCATGTACACACTATCTACAGAAGTAACATCAAGAAGAAGAGTCAAGTTCGAGGACGAATTTTTTTCCCACCTGGGGAGAATTGATGCAGTAGCACACGGTTGCCATATACTTATGGTCCACATGTGGGACCCTAGGAAGTTTGGAAATTCTTTATTAATTATTAGTAGCTTCTAATTTTATTTAAGTAATTGTATTTAGAATTAGTTGCTAATTTTGGTAGGATTATTACTTGGTTTCCTAGTTTGATTAGGATTGTTTCTTAGGGTTTAAGTTTCTTTTACTATTTATATGGCTTTGTATAGAATTATTTCTTAGAGATTTGAGTTAATAGAATTTTCCCTTTGTGGGTTTATCGTTGGAGAGTGTTTTCCACGTGAGATTGTTCCTTGGGAACCCCAATTGTGCCCTGGCACTTGCATCCTAACCCTAGTATTGCATCAGGTTACCTCTCACAGCTTCGATCGGAGGTAACTAAATCAGCCCCTTGTGGGTATGCTTGGGTATATGCTAGTCTGGGGGAGTAGAGGGGCGGAAAGGTCTCATTGTGTATTATTTTTTGGGAAAAACTCAGACTAGCTGGATCCTCCCAACCCTTGATTTAGGACTGTCAAATTTTAATGATAAGTCAAGTTTCATTTCTTCTAATAATTACAGGTTGCTATACGCGTTGATGGTTGAGACGATAAATGTTAGGATTGATGGTAGGGATTAGAACTAGGGTTATATGTTTGAGAACATATAACCTGACGTAGGCCAGCAACCGGTGAATTTCTTTGAAGAATAATTGATATCTACAATTTTGAATTTCTTCCCTCTGTGCAAGTCGTGCCAGTAATGTCACCATCCTTCAGTGCGTCATACTCATTGCGTTTCTGTTCTGATTGTGGAGGCATTTGGTAGGTATCCTTGATTGTCCACCATAGTTATCAATTTTGGCTGATTTGGCTGAAATGGCCAAACAATTTTGGTTTGGACCAATGGTTGAACCAAACAAGCCCCTAGAAAAATTGTTATTCTGTATTATTTCATTTCATTTTGGCCAAAATTTCTTTTTTCACAGAAAAAAAAAAAGCCAATATACAAACACAGATACACACACACACACACACAATCTCAGAGCAGCAAGCAATCGATAAACCCTAAATCCCAAACAGATGGTTGGAGTGGGGATAAGAAAGAAAGGAGCCAGAAAGAGAGGATACGTATCTAGTGGATGGTGACTAGGGTCGCGTCTTCTTCTTCTTCTCATTCTTCGTCCTTCATAAAAAGTCAATGATCCCTTCTTTTTTTTTTCCTTACATACTGCTATCACTTTAACACGCATGATACTTGTGGGCTCCACAATGATGGCCACCAATTTACCTAAAACAGTCAAACCAAATATCCTTGTCATTTATTATTCTGGGCCAGTTTTTATCTAATAGAGGATGGAACCACTGCCAGATTGATTAGGTACTTATTATATGTATTTCTAATCAATTGACTGTAGGCCTGTCTTCTACTAGAGTGAAATGGCTTAGGCTCATAAATGACGGAGGCATTTATTTTGAGTGGTTAAGATTTTTAATTGGTGGGAGTGGGATCCACCGGGCACCTACAATCTACAAAATTCTTGTCAATCTGAGGCTCAAAGCCTCCTACCCAAACATTTTTCTTTCTTTCTTTTTGTTTATTTATTTTTATTTATACCTTCAAATTGTTCAACTTAAGAAAAATCTAAACCACTAAAAAAGTATGCATTTGACATGTAGAAATAACATTTTCCATTATTGCTTTATTAATAATATTTTTCTATATGCATGTAGAAATAATATTTGGCATGTAGAAATAACAGTTTTCCACATTAAATTTCAACAGACCCCATTCGGAGAAGGGCACAAATGAGCTACTTTTTTGACCTTAGGAATGCCACACAACATGGACGCTTCCCAATTAAGGATAATGGTGTTAACATTAAGGCCCACAAACTCTTTTCTAATAGTCACCCAACTAGCAACCTTGAGATCCGCTACCTCTAAGAGGGATTCCATTGACAATGAAGAACTCCTAAAAACTCTTATCATTCCTTTCCTTCCACACAATCCAAAGAATAACAAAGGGAATGATTCTCCATAATGCTAGCCCATATCCATGGAAAGGAAAGAACTTCCAAGCATCATCCACACCACATAAAGAGCCCGGCATGGACCAAAGAATTCACATCTTCTAATAAAATGACAACAAATAACACACACAAAATCACAATGCAAGAACAGATGATCAAGAGATTCTTCAACTTTACTGCACAATGAGCATAAATCATTAAATGGACTCTGAAACCACACGCTTCTGGGAAGATTATTTGCTGTCGAGATCTTACCAGCAAGTAGCAATTGCTCACCAACGAAAAGCCTCTAGCTTAGGGGGAACCAATCCAAACCAAACAAAGGAGGAAGAAACCAGAGAAGAAGGCAACATATCCAAAGTGTCATACAAAGACTTAGATGAGAAAGCGCCTGAAGGAGAAGGTCTCCATATGCACTTATCAGCTACATCTCTGCAAATAAAAATGTTAGAACTGTAGAAATTGACCCATACTCCAAAACCTCCAATTGACGATTGACTCTTCTAAACCCCACCCTCCAAGACAAACTATTACCCACCCAAACATAATAATCCTTCACCGTAGACTCCTTATTTGACACAACCTGAAATAATCTAGTGTATAACTGACACAAAGGATACAAGCGCACCCGCACGTCCAACCATAAATGGACACGACTCCCCTCCCTGACATTGAAACCGACCCCATTACAAAACACTCAACCCCCATAATCAACTCACCCCCAAAACAAAAAATGACACCGCATCTCCCCAAGACATGGTCACCTAGGACCTTAGACGGAACCCAACCCCACTCACTCTGACCATACTTAGAGATGATAACCCTCCTCCATAAAACTTCTTTTTCTTCGCCAAACCTCCACCACCACTTTGCTAGAAGAGCCAAGTTCTTCAGACGAAGATCACCAAGGCCCAGACCACCAGCACCTTTAGGCTTCACAACCTCACTCCATTTCATCAAGTGCATCCTCCTTTTCTCACCTTGCCCTTCCGAAAGAAAATCCCTACAAATATGGTCCAACTAATTAATAATCTCCACCAGCATTTTGAACATAGATATATAGTAGACCTACAAATTTGAAAGTGTTGACTTGATCAAAGTGATCCTTCCCCCAAAAGATAAATACTGACCCTTCCAACTAGTTAATTTGCTTTCAAACTTTTCTATAATGGGATTCCACACTGCCTTTGATTTTGGATTTGCCCCAACCGGCAAACCAAGGTAAAGGAAAGGCAAGTGACCAACCTTACAATGGAGACGGCTAGCAATCGGAACCCACACTAACAATACTACTCTTGGTTAAGTTGATCCTCAAACCTGAAGACAACTGAAAGTATCTCGGAATTCTTTTAAGCGATGCAATTTCCTCCCACTTTGATGTACTAAATAAAATAGTGTCATCCACAAACTGAAGATGGGTGACCGCTAACCCCTCCCGAGTTGCCTCAAAACCCCAATAAGACCCAACTCCTTAACCACACACACACACACAAAAAAAAAGAAGAAAAGACCCAAGACTAAAACAACTATGGTGAAATAGAATGGAAAGAGGGGATCGCTCTGTCTAAGCCCTCTTGAAGCTATAAACATCGGCGAAAGGGGTTCATTTACCAACACTGAAAAGGAAGAAGAGATTCATTCCCCTCTCTAACTTGTCTCCAAATCTAAATACGAATAACAAACAATCAACTAAGGCCCACTCAACATGATCATAAGCCTTCTCCATATCGATCTTGAAAATAATCCCCTCTTTACCTGATCTCTTTCTTGAATGAATAAGCTTATTAGCCACATGAACCTCATCCAAAATTTGTCTTCCATTAACAAAAGCTCCTTGAAAAGAACCAATAATAAAAGGAAGGGCCACTTTAAGTCTATTAGGAAGCATCTTCGAAATTAACTTGTAGACTGAACCCACCAGGCTAATGGGTTCAAAATCTTTTGACTCCGCCGGGTTTGGAATCTTAGGAATAAGAGTCAAGAACGTTGTGTTAAGCTCTTTGTTTAGTTTGCCTCTATGATGGAACTCCTGGAATAACTGACAAAAATCATCCTCGAGAAAGCTCCAACTAGCTCTCACAAAAGCAAAATTGAACCCATATGGGCCTGGCGCCTTGTCCCCATCACAATCAGCTAGAGCAATGTTAATGTCTTCTAAATCAAAATCTCTTTCCAACCTGACAGCAATATCACCCGGAATCGAGTCGAAAGAAACTCCATCTAAATTAGGTCTCAGAAAGTCATCTCTCTCTTACAACCTCTCAAAAAAAATAAAAAAATAAAATAAAATAAAATGCAATTTCCTCCTTAACTTCCTCAGGCCCATCCACAAAAATGGTTCCACTCCTTACCTTAGCAATATAGTTAACCTTGGCATTAGCCATTTTATGGAAAAAAAATGTATTTTTGTCGCCCTCTTTAAGCCAAAGCACTCTTGATTTTTTACGCCAAACCAATTCTTCCATGCGATTAAGAACACATATTTTGTTGATTGCATCTCATCTCGCACCTTTTCTTCCGATGAAAGACCCCTATCCTCCTTCACCCGATCCCAATCCTCCACCTCCTTACACAAAGCGTCTCTAAAAGTGCTTTCTATTCCATTCCTTGATCTTGCATTTTAGCTATTGAATTTAAAAAAAAAAATTCTAAAACCTGCTTAGCTATGGACATGCTTTTGAGACCACCATTCATGAGCTTTAGCCAAAAAAATCCTTTCGCAACAGCTAGCAATTCAAGAATTTAAATGGTTTCGCCCCAATCAACCTCACTAGGAGCCAACAAGATTGGACAGTGATTGGAAAGATGTCTAACAAGAGCCACTTGATACACCCCCTACAAAATGATCTTCCCATTACTTTGAAATGAGAAATCTATCTATCCTGCTCATAGTTGCAGTCACTTGATTAATAGACCACGTATACTTCCATCCACTTAAAGGAAGATCCAAAAGCTCATTATCATTAATGAAATAAAAAAATTCTCTCCATGCTACGAGAAATATAAGTACCACCTCTCTTTGCATGTGAGAAATGAATCATATTAAAATCACCACCAAGACACCAAGGCACTGACGACTGTGTCATAAAACCTGAGATAGAATCCCAAAATAGGCTTCTAGCAGCATCCTCATTAAGACCATAGACATTCGCCACAGCCCACAGAACTATCAGCACAACAACGGAATTTCAGATATAACACCCTGATCTTTATGAACATCCTCTAGGTTCACAGCATCTTTCTTCCATAAAGAAATAAGCCCCCCGCTGACCCTACTGAAGGCACGCACTCCCAACCACATCTATTTGAGCCCCATTTATCTTTAATGACTTCACTTGCACCTTTACAAATTTTTGGTTTCTTGAAGCAACAATAGATTGACCTTATGTTTCTTCACTGACTTCCTCACTGCCACTCTTCTCCAACTTGCCAAGACCTCTAATATTCCAACTAACAATAATCATCGGGAACAAATAACAATGAAGGCCCCTACCACCACTCCACAAAAGCTAGGATGAATCCTAGCCTTTACCATTACCTTGTTACCAACATCTGAGGATTGGGTTACACATTCCCCTTCTAATAATTCTAATTGTCTAATTTGGTAAAAAAACAAAAAAAAAAAAAAAAGAGACTCCTTAGTAAAGGTTCAAAAGAAATGCCCAACTTCTTACCTACCTCGATGGCCTTCCTAGCTTCCACATCGGTTGGATCTGCAGATTTGCTGCTTGAAGTAGAATCTTGTCTCGTCGACCTCCATAGATGCCCCTTGATTAGGCAACACCCTCAGATTATCCTCACATGTCTTCTGCGAAGTAGCTGAACTATGCACATTGGAAGGATTTCCTGAAACCCTTGAGGCAGAAGCAACAATCAATCTTCTCAAATGCCCACTTGAAGCCTTCTTATTGCTCCTGCCCCAAGCCTTTTTCATGAAAGCCTTCAATTAGGGAAAAGAAGTAGCCTTTCTCTTAGCTCTAACCCCGCCTGAACCTCCAGGGAAATGGGAAAAAGGAGGAGGTAGCCACCGGCCATTTCCATCACCATCAATCCCATAATTAGGAGAAAATGAGACATTGCGCCTCCCAACAATAGCATTATCGCCATTAAGGAATTGCCCCACCACATTCGCCAGGACCTGATTACTAGAAATGGGTTCCAAGTGCTCCTTAGCAGTTGCATTTGCCAATGGGCCTGTGCACTGACCCAAATGACCCTTCTGCTTATCCATTGGGTTTGGGACAGCTAAGCTCAAACTCTCATCCAATTTCTTTCCGAGAAATATATTGGCTCCTCATACAAAATCTCGGCACGAGAGTCTACATACCTAGCCCACTCAGCCCCACCTTTGTCACTCCCACAAGGAAGACCCTTGCCTAAATTAGAAGGCTGAAAAGCTCCTCCCTCCACAACATCACCGTAGCTTGTCAACCATTAGAGATACTATTACTATGAAAAGACGGAGCTACTGATTTACTCTTTACTTCATAACCTTCTGCAGCAGAAGTCTGACATATCTGCTTCCTCTCAGTCAAGTTCTCTTGAACCCCACCACTATCAACACACCTGTCAGAAACTGCTCCCACAGATCTAGACGAATGGCATTCCACCACATCATTCAAACGGTCGTGGAATTGCATTTCATAGACCATTCATATAATACTCTTAAGGTTTGCTCTTCTATCTCCTATAAGTCATTGGAGGTCAATCTATAATATTATCCTCCACGTAGTTGTTGATGTTTCTATCTTATTGTATAGTTTGGATTTGGAATGTCCCATTGAGAGTTTTTGATAATTCACTGGCAAGAGTTGAAGGCATGGTCATGAAGTTTTTTGTTGACAAGCTTCACCTTTTCTTCTCCCTTATTCCTGATTGATTACAAGCTTCACATATTTTCCAGTGGCTAGTTGTCACGACTTCAGATTGACAAATCTGGATCTCGGGCCGCGACGCGTGGGGATTAGCAGCATGCAAGATGATTAAAGACAATCCCCACGTATGATTACGCACAGGATTCCGCATATGAGAATGATCAAGTCAAGATCCCTCAATTGGATATATTTTGATGACTCCGCTAAAGCTTGTGTAACCAAATGGCTGTTCATTCATAAACATTTGCATAATGATAAATACTATATTAGAGTACGCTCAAATCCCAAAAGCATTCCCATTAACATATAAATTGAAAGTTAACGAAAGTATATTAATTACATTCTCAAAAAGGCCTTTAAAACACGGCCATAAAACAAAAAGTACAAAAGATGCTAGATTCCCCAAAACATGTTATCGACAGTTCTTGCACCAGGACGATGCTCTAGAGTACATCGTCTGTGCTCCATTCATTCAAACCATGAGGCTCCTCCTCCTCTGGGGTAAGGGTAGGGGATATGTTACCTACAATACCAAAGTGTAGTAACAAATCAGGTATGACGACTTGGCAAATATTCTATAAATAGCATAGCATGTTGCATCAATACTGAATGTAAGACATGTGATTATCAGACTTCAAATGAGGCTAAAGTAGTCAGATCATGCTGGAATAGAAATACTCGAGGAATCAAAACAGTACAAAGCTAATCATCATATACTTCTAACAAATTGGTAAACCACGTGGCTAAATCATCCTGGCCCGGTTGCTATTGTGTGACTGTTCTTGGGAACGAACAGACACACATAAGGTACCTTAGAATTCCATTGCAGGAATACACACATACATGGCCATTTAAAATAGTTAGCCTTCCCACGGTTGTGAATGCGTGACCGGGCAAGGTATGGTACCAAGCAATAACTGCGATCTCTCACATATACTACATTGCAGCGAGTTAATTGGATACTTAATTCACACTCAGCCGCGTCCGGCTTCATATGATCGAAGTTAAGTGGTGTCGACTCAAATTCCAAGTAAAAAAGGTCTAATCAAATTCCATTTTAAACATGCTAACATATAGGGAAATACTCTCCACTTACTGAGCAAGCTTAACAGAAATCTTAATCATAAGGAGCATCCTTTTATATATCTCAAACTGACTAACTTTGACTAGTATCGACAAAACAAAGCTTAGTACGGCTAACTAGACAAGACTTGACAAAGCTAAGCAAAACAGACTTAACACACTAGACTGGTCTAAAATAAACTAACTTAAACATAGAAAATCGGCCAACATTTCGGTAGGAAATGGTTAGTTCGAAATGGGTAAATGGTTTAAGGCAGATCCGGGTAACGAGAAAGGTAGCGTTGCAGAGTATGTGTGCTTACTGACCAAGTAAACCCAACCATGGATCTTGTCAGTCCAAGGAAACTTGAGCAAGTTAATGCACACAAAGTTCCAAGGACTGGCCCACATGAGTCAATACCTAAACTAAATTTGGGTAAGTCACATGGCAAGGCAAATAATACAATTTACATACTTAAGAGGTGCGTATGCAAGGCATGTGAATGGACAAGTACAACAAGTAGCAGACTAAACACTAATCAAGGAACCATTACAAATTGCCGTCCTAAGTCTTAGATTGCCATTTACAAGCTAACACAACCTTTTTCAACTATGTCCTTGGGATCTGAATGTTGGGTTTACAAGACTCTTGGTATGTCTGAAGGTGATTGACATTCCAGATCCTAAGTTCACATACCATTGACTTAGAATTGGGCTAAACATGCCTTACGGACAATCCCGTGAATGAAGGTTAGCTCAGACAATCACTTCCCAAAGGTTTTGAGCATAAATAACAAATGAGTTTCAATTTACAAGTTAAAGGTCACCTCTTAATGCCTAAGTTTCTACTGCAATGAATTGAGGTTTTAATCCACCAATTAGTCCATTGGAGGGCAGCAAATGATGGCCCATAAGTCCTTGGCGAAGATGGTTGGGTTTTTTTTTTTTTTTTTTGGTTGGGGGGGGGGGGGGTGTGGGCGGGCGGGCGGGGCGCACTTGGTTTTTGTAGGATTTTCTTCCCTCCTTTCAAGCCCATTTGCAAGGGTCTTTTGCACGCCATTGAGAGGGTATAAAATGCTTTCCGACAATGAGCTTAAGCAAAGGTAGCTACACACAAGTGAGTAGATTTCTAAGGAACCATAAATAACATTGCATGCATGATGTGAAATTTAATTTGAGCACTTGCCTTGTTCTTCTAAGAATTCTAATCCACTAGAATACACTTCAGTAAAGACCTAAATGTCCAAAATTAAAGGAAAACTTGGAATTAGGTTTTGAAATTTGGGATCCACTGGAAAAATAATACCCTAAGCACCAATCTAAAAGATGGTAGGAAAATCACACTTCTAAGTGCCCTCACGGAGCTGGGATCGATGAAAATGGGGCGTCCCACCGACGAAAATGGAAATAAAAGTTACCGGTGGAGAGAGGGTGAGTCCACCAGTCCTATGGCACGATCGGTGACACAGACAGAGATCTAGAACTCAAGTTATTGGTGATTGTAGTAAGAGGAAGCAAGAGAGAAATGAAAAGTAACAGAGAAAATAAGAGAGAGAATGAACTGGTAGAGGTGTTGACTTTATATAAGGAACAAATCCAAAAATGCCAAACGTCCAAACTTAAGTGAAAAGCAATTCGATGAAACAAAGGGATTTTGGACATCAAATGGGTACGGGCCAAGAACGAAACTTTCTCGAAAATATTTCATCTTTCCAATGAGCCCAAGAACGACATTTTTCGAGTCTCTAAACGAAAATTTGACATTTCCTAAAATCACGACCATGTCTCCAAAAGCACTAAACTTGCTCCAAAGACCACCAAAAAAAAAAATGTTCTCTACTCCAGTGTATAAAACCTATATTGAATACTATCTACTGAGCCTAATTTTAACACATTTCTGAAATTCCCAAAAATACCCTCAACTTTTCTCGAAAATCCAACTAGGTACTAAACTAGGTCCAAAAGCTCTCAAAACTCTCCGAAACTTCTTGAACACTTAAGAACTACTGAACACAATTAATTAATGCTGAACATAATAATTAGGGGTCGGGGTCTTACACTAGTCTCGACTGTTTTTTTTTTTTTTTTTTTACTATGCCTGTTTTTTGAGATTTACAACACCCTTAGTAATTTAATTGATTTATGTTCTATACTGATAATTTTAGGTCTAACACTACACTCCTACACTTGTTAAAACCTTCAGAATTTGTCCAGAAACATTGTGTGATGTGAAGTCTTCTGTTGAAAATCATCAAAACTCAACCAGACGACAAACAGTGCGAAGAGTACTGGAGCAGCATCACTTTAATGGAATCATCTTACAACATGGTCTTCAACATTATTATCTTGATTTAGTAAGATGCTCTTAGATTACAAAGCAAAGCATCATGTAAATGTAAATGGCGATATTCCACATGAACTTTTCAGTACAATCAGTGGCTTCACAGAACGTGTAATACAAGAAGATGCTATACACAAATGTAGTCTTGGCCGTAATAATGTATCCTGGGCTTCTTAACATTTGACAGATAAAGAGATCCAACAAGCCCATGCAGTACAGAAGTATTAGCTCGAGTTTTTGACTCAAACAGCCAATCACTGGACTAGCGCTTCACAAGATGGGGCATAGTGCAAGAAGTCCAAATGCGTAGGACACATTGGAGAAGAAATTGGCCTTGATTGGGTAGAGAGAGCTCAGAGCTAGATGCAATAGAAATTGCAAATCTCAAAGCTACTTTACATTGTTGTCCAAGTACATACTGATCCATTTCTCATTCCAATTGGACACTGGAAACTGGAGCTCAGTAACCATGGTTTTGATGCCTTGTGTATTTCACATAGAGATTCCATTACTAATTTCATTTACAATAAGCTTAGAACATGGTTTATCCTTTAGTTTCATCTTTATTAAACCTTGTTTTAGGTCAGTAACTTTTTAAAATTTTCCTCTAGTGTCTCCTCAAAAGAATTCAACAGGATGAGAAGTTTGGGGTAAACATGAAACCCTTTCAGAAGGATCATGCGGAAGGGATTTCCAATTTGGAAAAATGGTCGTTGCCCATCATGTGAACTACTCATTTAGGTTTAACTCAAAATGTAGTTTGGGGCAAAGGAAGCGATGGAATTCTTAGGCACAGAAGCGCTTAATTTTGTGTGAAATGGAAACAATAGCTTTTCTTTGAGGAGGAACGATTTTCAGTTCTTCTATACGTGTTGAACCATTGAATGCAAATCAAAGAAGTTATTTGTGTGAAGTTAACTCGCCCGTGGTTGTAATGGACAAACTATGTGTTCCTCCAAACTATCTGAACCAATTGTATTTTATGATGCATACTAGCAAAGAAACTTTTATAAAAAATATTTCCCCCCTTCTTATCCACCTTTTTCCATTTTCTTCTTGTTTTTTTTTTCCAGAAACTTGATCCAATCATGTCTCTTAACGGTTTGAATCCAGGCATCATCTCAAATCAAGTTTAAGGTTTATGGTTTGGTGCTTTTATGCATGGATGTGCCATACAATGAGTTCTGTTTTGTAGCATACATCTTTTGCATAAAGTTTCTCTTTATGATACAGGGTAGATTTGAAACTTGAAATTTAGTACCCTAATCTAATATGGGAAAGGCTGAGAATGGCAAGAAGATATTGTCTCCATGTGATGTCGAAGCATTGAAGAAGTGCTTGGAGGAGAACAAGGGGGACTACTTGAAATGCCAGTCTCATATAGAGGCATTTAAGACTTCCTGTTCCGTGAAGAAGGCAACTTCACCTTCTCAGACTTCTCCTGGCTCTTAATTCTTCTGGAATGCTGCAGTTTTCATTTATGTAGAGGATTTCTTGTTTTTAAGCTACACCTTGGATAAGGACAAGTGGACAGTCGGAACTCACAAAGCCGACAATGGATTGGTGGGATTAGGCTTCACTGATGATTTTTTAGGTTATATGGATGCTCACCGGTTCTTATTTTCTCTAACTGATCCTGGATTCTTTTACAATTTCCCATTTATTTGTTTCTTTATATTCCAAAATCTTCTATGCAGCCAATGTAACCTAAAGGAAGTCAGCGGCATGGATTTGTTAAAGAATGCTGCATTTGTTCAATGTGGAATGTAGTTTTTTCATTTTGCAATAAATTCAATAGAAAATTTTACTCTTAACCTGAATGTATTTGAAATTGCGATATCAAACATTGGATCTTCAAACACTATGGAATTTGTGCTTGGGGGTAACCAATACGACAAATATTCAAAATGTTGTATTTCTTGAGTTGTTGCAAAATGTTACCAGGCTAGAATACCCCAACCAATGTAACGTAAAGTCAATATCAAGAGCTGTCTTCTGGAATTGTGTCTTGGTCAGTGGAATTTCATTAGAAGGAAATGCCACAAGATGGCAAGAAGCAAACCCAGGACCAAGGAGCAGAAATTAAAAATCAGTTTAGAAACCCAGTACAAAAAAAATTAAAATTTTCTTTCAAAATGTGTCCAGTTTCATGAAAACCTCTATTAAGTGTCAGCATCTGGGGTTCAGGCGTCCAACTCTAGAGTTTGCTCAGCTCCTCTTTGACCTTCAGGTAATCGCATCTCCATATTTGCTATGAAATTGGGCTTAGTTTGGATAACTAGTTCTGGGTTGATCTGGTCTCTTCGGCAGTAGGTGCACGTGGTACGTTAACATGACCATGGTGTCCTTGATTTGCTTGATATGGAGAGTTATTTTCTTGTTATATGACTTTTATGTGTTGTTTTCTTTGTAATATTTTTCAGCAGTTTGGGTTAGTCACTGAATTGAAACTGTAAGGAATAACAGGAACATGATAAGTGAGGATCTATCTCTATGTTTTCCAAATTCTAGGACACTCTGAGCAACACTGTAGTCTGTGTTACATGCTTCAACACAACTGAATAGATGCTTTCAGTTCAGAGAATGTTAGAGTCTATTGCAGCAAGATAATGGTAAAATTGTAACTATCCATACTTGTTACTCAGGTTCATTCTTAGATTCGATTAAGCTCTAGTTTGCAGCTCATATTTAAAAATTTTAGAGAATCCAATGTACATAGTTTTGATTCTGTCATTCAGTTTGTGGCATCATTAGATAATTAATTGAAAACAAGTGCAACACGAAGAGCAAAAGGTGATGGAGCGGCCCGCTGGTCACTTGGCCTGATGAAGAGACTTCGACGTGCTTGCCATGATCGTCCAGCGATAAAGATTGTTTGGAGCTCAGTTGGCTTGCTAATAACCAATCTGTAGAGGGTAGGGATCAATGATCATTTGGGGTGCCAATATAGGACGCATGGTGCAGAAGTATATTTCTGGATGGAGTTTATAAAGCATATAAAAAAGTGGTTTTGACATATTAGTCCTCCTTAAACTTGCTTTTGCCGATTAATGAACGAAATTCAGATAATGTCACTAGAGTCATTTGATTATGGTCAACATTTTAAAAACTTTTTTGCATCATATCCCATGAAATCATGGGATTTATAAGTTTCTGTATCATATACTTTTTGCCACCAAAAAGCGAATTCATTTTTTACATAATACAAAAAATGACATTTTATAAAGAACAAATATATATCTAACCACAATTTCTCATGTTCATTCATCCTAAAAAAAACTTGTCTCAAGTTAATTATATCATTCGGAAGAAAGAACTTTCCCTAAGATGTTGCATAAAAGTCATGACATCACGGGATAGTCCTGTGATATTAAAGGGATTTATCAGTTTCTTTGCATTGTTCCCATGAAATCATGGGAATTGAGGCAAAAAAATTAAAAAAAAATAAAAAATTGACCAGACTCAAGTGAGACTCTAATGACATTATCTTTTTTTCTACATTAAAACAAGTATCGATTAGAAAAAGAAGGATTACACTATTGTCATCAAGCATAATGAAGATTGATAGATGAGAGGATACAAGACAAGAAAAAGGAAATGTTGGCGGTAATTTTATTTTTAAAGTTAAATGGGTGTGACTGTGTGAGAATCTCTTTCTCCAATATCTTCTTATGGAAACATGGCTTTCACTTTACTCGTGTTCACTTTATTGTCTAACGGACCCTCTGTCTGGAGCAAGGAAGGAAAAATGATTTTCTTGTGGTGGTGATCTTCCTCTAAAAAGAAAATAAAGAATGCTTAGACTCATCTTTTCTCCTCTTTCTCAGTATAAATATGCTTCCTTTCCTTTCTCTTCTTCTCATAGGCTTTACATTCTAGTGTTTGTGCTGGCTGGCGATTAAGCCCAACAACAGGTTGGCCCCCTTCACCATACCTCACTCTCTTTGAACGTCAATTTTAATTTATTTTATTTTTCCATTTTAGAAATGTAAGCTGCTTCTTCTACTTTAGTGGTTGATGTGGTTTATCAAACCACTTCAATGCTCATGCAGAGTTAATCTATTTATGCTCTAGATGTGGTGATCCAGACCCCTACTAGTGGGCCCCATCATTGAGAGATCGTATGCAAAATACGTATTTGGTAATGCAGACTGCTCATTGTATCACTGTATGTGGCCTTGTGTCATATGGTCCCTGGCGGCAGAGGTGGATCTAAGTGTTACAACGTGGATGCGGTTGAGAAACTCCTTAAATAATTCTATTTTATAATTGACTTCTTAACTTGATCCTTGCCTGCTCCACCCAAATGAAAATCCTTGGTCCATCATTTTGGTGGGGTCTACAATATGTGGTGTTTGGATTTATCATTATAATTTTTTGGTTGGGTTCAAGTTGGCCCGTTTAATGAATGGCTACGGCTTTCGCTAAGGCCATTCTTGTTATCCAATCCACGAACCTATCCCAACTTGGAATTTGCATTGTGACCCACCAACCTTATCCTAACCTAATCTCTTAATTAAGGTTTAGGTTGACATTTTTAACTTTTAGATTGAGTTTGGATTGACATTTCTGGCGTGATTAATAAATGAGTTGGGATCGTGGTGAGCCTTGACATGATACCCACAGTCCTCAACTTGATTCAAGCCTAGCCCAACACCACCTAAGGTATTTAACGCATGTTTGTTTCATGTAATTGAATTCTTAAGATTCTAAGACTTCATATTTCTATAAATGGCATGTTTGTTTGCATTAAATATATAAGAATTCATGGTGAATGAGCTCCATCCACCTAAGGATTATTAAATAGGTGGCCAGTGATGGATATGCGGTAAGGAGTGAAGGATATAATGTAGAGATGCAGACAAGTATTGAATTAAAAGGGTGATGGATGAGTGTTCATTTTCCATCTTCCTGGAAGGTTATTTGATTGTCATTTTTGAATATGTTACATAATTAAAGTGACTATTTGGGATTTCAATTTTGACCAACCTCAATTAAATTTTGACAAGATGGCAACAAGTTAGGTCGGGTTTACGTTTAGGCTAATGCGAATGGCAGTTTCTTTGCCCTATAACCAACTCATAACGAGTTTATGGTTTGTGATACCAAACTTGTCCCGTGACTAATATAGGTTGAGTTTGGTTTTCTAATGAATGAACCTATATTCATTTTAAAATTGAAAAGAATACTAATGTAGTAGATGGGAATTGAACGCATGCCCAAAAAAATGGCATGCATTGTCTATTACCCTCCTATACTACTCTAATTATACATTAAAAGATTAAAGTAATTTATTAGTTAAAAGTAAACAAAGAGGTGTAAGTCAGGAGATCCCAAAATTCTGAGTTTTTTATAAATTAAAAAATAATTTTTTTTTTTTTTTTTTGTTTTATATGTTATGAATTATAATGTCCATGCTAAGCACAAGCATATTTTACTAGTAAGTTATGAATATAATTAAAATGTAATGAGATCATACTTGGTGCTATATCTAAACCAAGTAGTGGAATGTATTTGGTCCAAATCGAAAGACGTCCTATAGATATTTAGCTTTTTACCTTTGTCTTCTCCCTTGCTGAATGGACCACATCCCACCCTTGAGTCCAATTTTTTTTAATACATAAAATGATTAAAAATAGAAAATTACATCCTTTGAATCTGAAACTTTGATATACATGTGTTTTTTTACTATTAAGAGTGAATTTAAGTAGTAACAAGTCCTTGCATTTGGTTTTTATCAAGTCAAACAAAAGGTGCATAAGATCTTCAAATGCTTATATCTTCGAAAATATGTGGTTCTAACATTTTACATAATTGGAAAAGGACCCCAAAATCTCCCACATCTTTTCACAATACAAAATTGAAAATAAAAATTCTCAATTTTGTGAATTTCCCAAAGAAATTGGTAAAAGGAGTGAATCGAGGGGCAACTTGACTCCATAGGTGCCGAGTCCCAATCGACTCGGACTCGTGGACTTCAAACCATGTATGAACTAAAACGCCCACTATGCATGCCCCGGTCTCAGAACTTGTTAAAAAAAAAAAAAACTCGCACTAAATTGACAGTTCAATTTGTTAGTTTTTTTTAGAGGTATTTATCCAAAAAATCACCTTAGATGACCACTAACTAAAAAAGACCCCAGTAGTTCATATGACACGGAAGTTGTCTCCTGGGATGACTTTCATTTTTTTTTTTTTTTTATTAAAGTTTTCATTGAGCGACGACATCGTTGCTCGTTTAAACCCTACAAAACCTCTGAAATCCTATTTTTCCATTCTTCCTCCCCACTGTTTTCCCCTTCCTATCGATTTTATTGCCTCCTTCCTCAACAACCTGCAAGTGGTCTCGGAGGTCGTTTTCCAACCTCCTTTGGATTGAAGCATTATAGACTTGAGCATCCCATCATGTGGAGGCATTCTTCATGTCGTCTTCCCATTGGTTTTCTTTTTTTCTTCCAAAATGACGATTTAAGAGGGTTTCTTCATCTTCTTTCCATTTCCTTCAACCTTCCAAAATAGTTTTTGAGATTTTCAAGAGGAGCTAAGAGTTGAATGCGTACCGATTGGATCTTAAAGAGCTTCCGATTAATACAGTTATACCTGAAGAGAATCTTTTGGGCCCATATATTGAACCATGGAATCTTTTGGCCTTCTTGTGCTAATCTAAAACTTTGTTGCATGTATTGTCATGTTGGCCACCCTTTAGACACTATGTTTAGTTGTAAATATCCTAGAAGGTTGCTGCTAGTAATTCTCCCAGTTTTAAGCTTTTCAAATGTAGAAGGATACTATTGGAAACTTGTTAGAGATTGATGTGCAAGGTGGTGGTAGGGAAGTTGTTTGAATATGAGGTTTTTGGACTTGTATTCCATGTATTGTAATTGTTAGGCAGGGGGCGGGCCTCTGTTTTACGAACCTAGGGCGGTCGCCCCAGGTCTAATTCAATAAGGCCTAAAAGTTGCATTGGTCATTTGGCCCATGCTCCATTTCAACAAATCACCACCTCACCCTAAGTCTGAGAAATCAATAATTTTTCGCTCTCGGTCTCAAAGATCTCCCGAACTATCAATCATTCTCCTTCCACTTTAGGCTCAAGTAGTCCAACCTATACACAATAGCACAACACAAAGGTCTGCCCTCTTTCTCAATCTCCCTTTTCTTTTATAGTTCTCTCTTCTCTTTCTTCCTCAGCTGGGTTCATAAAAAACACTACTTTCTCTATACAAATAAGAAATAGTTATGAGATTTATACCTTTGAACCAAATAGATATAGACAAAATCCCTTCTTACAAATGCATTTGATGAATTGAGTCGCTGACTTGTATTTTTCTTCTTGAAAATGTATGCCACTCTTTTTACACACAAACAAAGCTTCTATCTTTTACAAACTTGCACCACACACATTGAAACTGTTACATATGCAAGTCATTTTGGTAGTTTGGTTGCATTGTGGTTATATTGCTCATTCTTGTTATTGAGATATTTGGTCATTTTGGTCATTTTGGTTGTTATGAGATATTTGGTTTGTCTAATGTTAGTGGTCTTTTTTCTTCTTTTAGTTTTTGCTAATATGATGTTTGTCTTAATGGGGTTTGATTTATAATTTATATATTTTTTGTGTTTCTGAATTTTGGCTTCTTTGCTTTTTAATTAGTAGTAATTTTATTCCATTTTTTTTTTTATCAATACAATGAACCAATACTCCAAGTTTCCACCAAAACATCATGTCTTGGATTTTATTTGACTTATGTGCTGGGTCTTGAATTTTAGCACCTTTCTTATTTGATTTTCTTGAATTTATTTTTTTCTTGAATCACGATATGATGTCTATGAATATGCTAGTCTCATTTGAATTAGCATGATAGAGGAACTCTTAGGAGCTTGAGGAAACAATCAAAGAGGTATTATTTGCGTATGATGATGATTTTATTTCTTTGAAGTTCTCTCTAGTTTCTTTTTTATTGTTGTAGTGTGGTTGCTAATTTAATTTTCATTCTATTGTTTTAAATAAAAGACTAGTTTCTTGAGAAAAGGCCGTTGTAATAAAAAAGATTGTGTAGGAATTGAGTGTTAGTAGTAAGATATCAGTCCTTTATACTCAATTTGCCAAAAAAAGTAAAAATAAAAAATTCATGTTTTTAAAAAAATACAAAAGGTGGAGATTATTGGTAGTTGGTGTTGAATTTAACATTTTCAAATAACCATTGTCTGCCCCACCCAAATGAAAATCCTAGGTCTACCACTGTTATTAGGGATTGATCAATGAAGGATGGATGTTGGCTTCTTTGGATTATATAGTGCATGTGCACATTATATTGAATCTAATAAACTTTTTATTCAAACTAAGATCAGCGTCCACGTCGTCGCCAAACAGTTTATGAAGTCTTATTGAAGGTTATAACAAGCGACGACGTCAACACTCGCTGAAAAAGGACAAAAAAAAGAGAGAAAATTTTGGCAAAAAGACCAATTCTGTTACATAAAAACTATGTTATTTATTTATTTTTTTTAATTAGTGGCCATCTACACAAATTTTCGGATAAATTCTTTTACTATTATTATTATTATTATTATTATTATACGAACACTGCCCTCAACTTGAGTGCACATGAGTACTCATCAGACGCGCGCGCGAGTCATGTGTGACAGTAACACGTTCTCGCGCGTTAATCCCAAGTACACACTTGACCCTTTTAACATCTTCTCCCTTTCCTTTTTCAGCACCTTGTCATCTTGCAGATCTTCTCAGTTGTCTGTAAGGTTTCCATTTTTGGAACCTCTAGATGTTGCGAACCTTCTAACTTCGTCCTCTCCTCACCACTACACATTTTACTGATATTTTTCTGACTGCTGTAGGTTTGTTGATCTCCTTCGCGTGGATTTGAGCTGGTATGCCTACTGCTTTTTTTATACATTATCCTACTTTACTATTTCTTGGTGCGTAGAGTCTTTAAAAGGTGCTCAATGAATAGGATCTATGGCCAATTTATTGGGTATGGGCATCACAAAATCTCCTTGGTGATGGAAGATAAATAAAGGGTAGCTGGGATATAAATACCCCACTAATTGCAAGAAAGAATAGTTATAAAATACTTGAGACAGAACACACGCTTATATGAAACTTACTTCGCGAGTTAGATGGTCTACTTGTGCACACACGTTTTGTTTATCTTATTTATGGAATCATCCAAAATTTGTAATGTTGAAAACCTTTTGTAGCGGCCTATGAGACACACATTTTCACAAGTACGATGCAAACATTTGAAGAAATAAATTTCAACTTCCGGAATACAGTTGTGAATCCGACAGTGGACATGTGGCAAGCTATTCACAAAGGGCTTTGAATTTTAGATTTAAGTGAAATTCCTCAAAGAGCCAGCACTACCTAGTCCCACACCCTATCCTCGAGGGCCAGGGCAGAGCTCAAGTACACTGCCACCAAGTATCAAGTGTCAACTGAACATTATCTTGTCTAACCTTTCTAATCTCTTACGAAGGGACTACTAAGAAAATGTTTGAAAAATAAAAGTTGTCTCTAATTTTTTTTTTATTAAACAAAGCCATCACACTTTTGTAACTTGGGTTCTAAACCTATGGTTTTATTTATTTGGTCAGAAAAGGAAAAGGATTGAATAGTTTGTTCTTCTCACACCTTTCACAACAATTTCCACATACCTGATCATTCAACCATAGTCTTATCTTTGAGAATTTTAAACAACTTACATTTATCTACTTTTTATGAATTGGTATTATTTTTAATTTAATACTGATTTGAGTATTAACCGTTGTCGGATTTCAATTGCAAAAATAAATGCATTTAAAAATCACTATTAATTTAAAGTGTAAAATTTTGAGTCATAATTATCTAATTAAAAGGGTGTTTGAATCACCCCATATTCTCGAAGCTCCGTGCACATATAAACAAAATTGGTTGGTATGCATTGTCACTACAGTGAAAAATGTGCATCCTTATTAACATGAGTGCACCCCCTTTGCACAAGTAAAATCTGTATGAAAAAAATATAAAACACCTAAATAAAAAACAATAAAACTAGAAGAAAGTGAAGTGACCATGCAAGACTTCTTATTGTTTATGCATTAAGTATAATATATAACTTACATAATTAAATAAAGATGAAATGAACCAAATGTACGGGTTGTTAGGGCATGGGTATGGGGAGTATGAAATTTCATCCATATCCTCACTTCATTACTGTTAAGTGTGCTTTTACAAGGGCATTTTAGTATATATCTACATATATAAAAATATATAATATAAAATAAATAAAAACATGAGGGCCAAGGCCATGACCAAGCCGAGCACAGTACCGTCCAAGTCTAACCCCTCAAATTTCAGGGTGTACAAAAAACTGTCCAAGCCTGGCTCTTAAGGTTTTTTCTTATAAAAAAAAAAGGCCCTTGTTTTAAAGGCTTTTTGAGGGCCACGCCAGGTTGGGGCCCCTTGTCTCAAGGCTGGATTGATAGGGTACATGTAAGGGTATATTTACCCAAAAGAAAAGGGTTTTGTAGGGATATATCACTAGTCATTATTCTGTGCATTTTTTCCTTCTATTCTCCATCTACTTTGTTTAGGAGAACTTGAAATGAGAGATTTCTTTTTCGTTCATTCTTTTTTTATCACTATAAGAAAAATCTTATTTCATACATAGCTAATTCTTTTTCGATGAATCATTATATCACTCTCGAGCCGCATACCATCCTCTCTTGCATTACATACCTCTTGTTGATGCATACTCCGCAAGGTTGCATTAGTGAGCAAGAGCTATCAAGATGTTATATGGGAGAAGGTTTAGTACCCTTGACTGCAGATGGGAAAGACATCGATATTGGTAGGGCATTAGCCATCATAAAGGCTCTACTTATGGAGATTGTTAATCGTGCCATTTTTGAATTTGATTATGGTGCAACAGTAGAGACAAATGAAATTTATGTGCAAACGGATCGGTACTTGCGGGAGGCATTGATAGAAGAAAAATACCAACAACGATTGTGGATTGCAAGAGAAACACAAGACATAAGAGAAAGCAATTGTAAGTGGATCTCACTGGCGATGTAAAACATAGAGAAATTGTCCCCTACACCACCAAACTGCCCTGCAGTAGTTACTTTATGGAAATCTAGAGATGAGGAGCATCCCTGATGATTTCTTTCAGCACATGAAGCACCTCAAAGTGCTTGATCTTTCCTGCACAGCTCTCATATCTTTATCATCATCTATATCTCACCTCCACAATTGCCTCAGGTTCATTGAGCTCCAAAATTGTCACTCCTTGGAAACTTTCCCCCCTTCATTTAAATACCTTGAATCACTTCAATTGCTTGACCTCCACAACACTTCCCTCTCCAGACTACCAGATGATTCCTTTGACCACATGTATAGTCTTCGACTCCTCGATCTTTCTCATTCTAAGATATGCTCCTTGTCCTCTTCAATTTGCAACTGCTGCAAGCTTGAGCAACTTTTTCTCAATAGCTGTCAATCATTAGAAATTCTTCATCAATGTGTGTTCAGACTTGAAACACTCCAAGTGATTGACCTTTCCTATTCTTCTCAACTCAAATCACTGTCATTGCCTCTAGCATTGCACCTTCCCACATCATGTACACCAGCCTTAAGAAGCTCTTATTGGCACATTGTAAGGCTCTGGTATTTGTTTTTGTTCCTCATTTGCAGCAGCTTCCAGCACTAGAAGAGCTTGACATCTCAGGATGTATAGTCCTTAGGCTAGAAAATATTCCTCTTAATGGTTGCATGCCAAACCTGAGACTCCTCAACATGAGAGAGTCCTTGACCCAGACGGCTTCGCTGTCCCTAAAAGTTTTTCAGAGCTTGGAGACAATACAACTGCCACATATCATGAACCTTGAGTACCTTGAACTTGCGGGCACCAAAATCAAGGAATTTCCCTACGAGATTTGTGAATTGACTTGCCTAAAACGTTTAGATCTAGTTAATATAAGGCAACTCAAGAGAGTCCAATGGGAAAAGATAAAGTGGCTCCCCCAAATTCTCAACTGGGATCAATGCGCCGTTACAACTTTAAGCAAGATAGAGGTTGCTTGTTGAGTGAAACACAACAAATTTTTGCTAATGAAGGTGGTGCTTTCGCAATAATATCAGTAAGCAATGCAAACATATTTGAGACTCTCAAGGACTCTTCTCCACTGTGGGAGAATTGCTTCACGCAATTCCATATTTGCGTCGCTCCTTGCACCAAACAACTGCCCAACAAGGCGGTTGCTTCAAATTTTGTAAGCAAGTGGCAGTTTCCAGATCACCATATATATGATAGAATGAAACAGAAACATACTGCTGCATCTGCACATTTCTATCAATATTTGGAGATGGATGGAGTGAAATCACTGAATCGCATCGGCCTTGCAGGCATTAAAGCTATTGCTCGACAGACGGAGTTATCGTGGTTGCGTGACAGTGATTTCCTTACAAGCTTGACCATCTTAGATCTAGTAGGCAATAAGAATTCTGTGGAATATTGGATTGAAAAGTGCCATAATATCTTTGATGCAAACAAAAAGAAACATATAGTTGGCCTAAGTAAGTTATGGGCATCTAAACTTTTAAAACTAAAGACAGTCTATGATGGGAGAGAAGACTTTGTCTCCCTACAACACTTGAATTTGTGGTGGTGTCCAAACCTTACGAGTCTCTTTGATCAAACAGAACTTCCCAACCTATAAATGCTTGAAATAAGTTTCTGTCCTAGGCTCAGTTGCATCTTTCAAAATAAAGATGCAAAAGGACAAATAGTGCTCCCATGGCTACATACTCTATGCCTATGGGATCTTCGAATGCTAGACTTTGTGTGTTATGGGTACCTGCCAGCATTGAAGAAGCTCAAAGTAGGTCATTGTTCCAAACTGCAGATGCTATCTATCCTTCCTCCCATTTCTAACAAGAAAGCTTACAATGGAGATGCAGATGTGCCTCAGCCAATACAAATACAAGGTGAGTCTAAGTGGTGTGAGAATATCAAATGGGCTCAAGAAGAGGAAGAGGAAGGGAGCACAAGTAGAAGGTGTCCTATCAATTTCAAAAAGGTACTATCACCCCGTTGGTATTACCTTAACCATCACCATAACTAGAATCTACATTTTGTTTGTTTTTTTTTGGTTATTAGATATGTTTAGATTTAAATAAGTCTGAGTTAGAATTTTAAACAAGTTTGAGTTAGAAATTGAATAGGTTCAAATCAGATTTTGAATAAAATCCAGTTTGGTGCTTATGTCTCATCACTACTCTACTAAATTGATGTTTCTGTTAGTGAAAATATATGTGGTGAACCTTCAGAGTTCTTCATCTTAGTGGCATGCATGTGTGCAACCTTAAATGCGTGTCTATATGTAAATATTGAAAAATTTTCATTTTGTTAAGAGTTTCTCATGTGAACTTGACAGATTATTAAAGAGAAAGCGTAGACGTTTATTTTACCCTAATGTATGTGGTGGTTGGCCCAGACATTCAACGAATAAGGATCTCACAGACACTAGGCCTTGTGGCAAGTCATGGGAGAGCAAGGATCTTATAAATAAGAGAATGAACCAGCTCATATATTTATTTTGAAAAATTCACAGTATGTACAGACACTTTCATACATCTTGAGTGAAATTTGGGCTGGTGTCTAAATATTGCAGGAATGTAATATGGTTACGTCCAATGTAGCAAGAAAGGTGCTACAAGGAGCGATCATTCATCTGAAATGATACTAGTTTGTTGCGAAAGGAATTATGTTCTAAAATGAAATGAATAACAGAGTTCCTTAAAGAGAACTCCAGCAATCTTCTCCAATCAATAAGTATTAGATGCTCCCATAAATAAATTAACAAGAAATAAACGCCATCTTCTTGCAGGAAAAGTGTTTCTTTGCTCATCACAAATATCTCAAATATAATTGGAGTTGGAAACAAAATATAGGTCAATTGAACCACCTTTCAGAAAGATGTTATTTCTACATGCTAAACAAAAAATATATATATTTTTAGTTTAGTTTCTACTAAATCAACAATACAACATGTTATTTCTACATGCTAAATAAATAATTTATAAGCCATGTTTGTGTATGAAAATTTGAAATTATTGTATCCAATCTCCAATTATCATTCTCATTTTCTACAATAAATTCTTTTTTTTTTTTTTTATTAAGAAACACATTCATTATCATATAATCACTTGCACTATAGTTGTCACACCCCCGTAGATGGGCCGGGGATTGTGCGTGATATTGGGGGCCAATTAAAAAAATTTCCTTCACAAACCACATAACGTGGCCCCCAATCATGGTCCTACAGGGTTGAAGTCCACAATGAAGTATAAATATTTCCTTCATTAACCATAAAACACAGCGGAAACTTCATATTAAACAAATGGTACAATAATATACTTTCAGAGTAAGCACATCTTTCTTTACTATAGTTAAAGTTTATTAAAAGACAACAAGTGTAGTTTAATTAAATGACCTCTATCAAAACCTAGGCCAATAAAAGAATTACCCAAAAGTATGAAGGCACTCGCGTACAGATCACAACAACATTGTCGTCGACACGCCACTCATGCACATCATGCTGATCCACCTAGAAAAATGCCTCTGCATCCCCAAGGTAGATGGACTTGGTACCTATGCACAGGTATAGCATCAGTAGATTGCAAGTAACCGACAGGTAGATATACATAAATAGTAATAGATATGCAATGGAAAGCGATTAAAGAACAACATGAACATATGAAAAATGATAAAAGAAAGATCAATAGAATTAGAGTCTTGCCACAAGCTCTAACAATAAAGGCTATCCACATCGGCTACCATCAAGATATTATACTTCAAGGTGCTTCGGGAGTTTATCCCTGTCCAAAACAATAACAGTCCGAAAGTCATCGGATGAATAGTCAGGTTGAAGTTCATAGAGTAGTAAACTCTATTCGAAACATAGAGCTGTAAACTACGTTCAAACCTAGAGATAATCAATCTCTATAAAAAACAGTAAGTAGTGTACATCCGTTTCACATTCAATAGTGATCTGCGTAGTCGTCCAAAACAATAACCAATAAGATGAAACAACTTAGTGGTGAAGGACTTGGCTCAATCTGTGTGAACATGTCATGCCCTCAAACTCGGATCCTTGCAGCGGTCCGACCTCGGGGACGCGAATAGGGGAGTAAGTGATAAATAATATTTCTCCCCAGGATCCGCATGTCTGAGGAAGACATAATTTCCAATACATCAAAACATTTCGCAAAAGCTTACGTGGCGTTGCGATCCGGAGTCCATGGCCATCAGATTCCACGTCGCAGTCAACCAATCAGCGTAAAGCTGTTATAGCAATGCTCAACTCAGACTGGAACAAACTAAGATAATAACATATATGAAGATGACAGTAAGAGGCTAATCATTACCCAAGCACATTCAAGTTATAAATTAACAAGTGCATTAATTACGATCCCAAGGAAAAAAGGTTAACAAAAGCTGTACAAAATAACAAGCTAAGAATACATATTACCCAGGTGTGTAATGTAACTCCGGAGTCTGGCACGACGTCAAACGTCTACATGACGTCACTGACACAAGAAACCTACAAAAATTGTGGCTCTACAGCCATCTGCACACGTGCTAGCTCAAAATGAGAACCTGTTACCTAAGGCACCAAAGTATAGTATATCAAACACGACGGTCCGGCAGGTGATTAATTTAGGCATGAGCACATAAAAAATCAAAGTTAAAAAAACAATATTTAAAATAATTTACTGAATTTAAAATAGATTTACAAAGTTTTAAAAAATGCATGAATAAGATACTTATTAAGACAACAAAAGTCCATGAACGATATATGAAACAAAATTAGCATGAGTACATATAATATCATGAATATCTAATCCACATTGAGCTCATCCTTTCTCTATCATACATGATGACAAGAGTAAGCACGCACGCAAGCACGACACGCAAAATGAGGTAGACGGGGGAACTGGCCGCAAAACCGGAGCACGACACGATAGTCCACGTGCTAGCTCAAAACGAGAACCTGCTACCTAAGGCACCAAAGTATAGTATATCAAACACGACGGTCTGGCAGGTGATCAATTTAGGCATGAGCATATACAAAATCAAAGTTTAAAAGAAACAATATTTAAAACAATTTCCTGCATTTAAAATAGATCTACAAAGTTTAAAACAATGCGTGAATAAGATACTTATTAAGAAAACAAAAGTCCATGAACGATATACGAAATGAAACTAGCAGGAGTACATATAATATCATGAATAGTTAATCCACATTGAGCCCATCCTTTCTCTATCATACATGATGACAAGGGTAAGCAAGCACACGAGTACGACACGCAAAACACAATCCCACGCCACAAGAGGTAGACGGGGGAGCCGGCCACGGAACCGGAGTATGACACGAAGTGTAATAAAATACACGCCCAATCTGCAGATAGTCCACATGTTTAAGGACCTTCGGACAGTGGATCAGACAGAAAGGGCGGTCCAAGCTCAGTGGTATTCACTTGAATTCATGAATGCACAAAACACAATGATACACATTCTAAACAGGTCGAAAATTAAAGGGGAAGATCACTTGTCAAAACGAGGCAAGACACGGCTAGCAAAATAGCATAAGTTATATGCATATCAAACTTAGGAAGTGGTCCCCTTTAATTCTTGAAACAAATCTTCAAACGAGCTTATACTTGAAATTCAAAATGAATACACGACGATATTTATTATATCAAAACTGAAGTTCGAACATGAAGTCTGTCAAGCATATGCTAAGACCTTTCATTGACCTTTGTGTATTTGAAACCCAAATGTTGGTATTAAATACGGATTGGAGCCCCTGAAGTTAAACAACATTTCAAATTTTCAAACGCACAATATCAATCTAAAAGCCTCTCAACATATTTTGATTTTCATTCTCATCAAAACTCTTCAAAAATCCATCTTCTAACCATTTCATCATCCAAATTCCTCCATTCTCCAAACATCAATAATCATCAATAAAACCCTTCAAAGCAAGTAATTTGTAACAAAACAAGATTTCCATGTTTAGCTAAATGGAGAATTTTCAAAGTAATATAAGGGACATGTGCAAGCAAGTTCAAATTGGAGTCCAAAACCAAAAAAAAAAAACATTCAACCTTGTTAATATTAATACCAATGCACTAGAACAAGAGATTAAAACATTTTGAAACCAAAGATGCATCCAAACAAAGCATGCACTAGGAAAGCTAAAAGGATCATTTGCCTTGGCCTCTAGCACTCCAAGATCACTCCTAGATCTCACCCATTAGACATAAGCACACCTATGAACAAAAAATCCCCAAGATATAACCCTTAGACACCCAAAGATGGTCAATTTAAAAACATGTTTAGGGTCCACCAATTGACACAAATCATAGTTTAATTTAAGGCTGCCACATGGTTACCCATCTATCCTTCATTCTAGGCTGGTTGGTAATGATTTCCAAACAAGTCCAGTCACCAATACATTAAACTAGTAAAACAGTCCATGATTTAGGCCAATTTAAAACATGTTGGGGTCAACTAAATGAGGCAAATCAAATAACATTTGAGGACACAAATCAAGGTTTAAAGACCCTTAAAAATTTGTTCCAGATATGAGGGGGAAATGGGCTGTAAACCCATCCAAAAGGGCTCAAAGATTTCAGCAGAAATCTGCTGGACAACTAGGACTGCATAGTGCAGTTTGCTGGTCCTTCTTTTCCCCAATTCCAGCCACTGCCTTGGGGCATTTGGGCACTCTTTAGAGGGGATTTCTGAGGGAGAAAAACAGCTGAAACTCATGCTAATTGGGCACCAAATTCAGTCACATGAGCAGCTATAACTGAGAACAAAAATCACACATGAAGCTAGATAAAACATGTAGTATAACTTTGACAATTTCAGACCATTAACATGCACATCAAATTACCCAAATCAGTCACTTTCCTATGTCTTCAAATGGTCCCAAAATACTCTCTCAAACACCTCCCAGCTGCTGGAACACTCAGCTACAAAAGTCCCAAAATCCCATCTTAGAACACCCATAAAAGAGAAAAAGAGAAGGAATGGAAATGGGGGCTTGCATGCATGACAAAGAGACTCCCCAAGGGTTGCCTAATCATAATCCAGAAGATGAGAACCTCTCCTTACTTGTAGATGACCTGATCAGCAAGAAAACAGTGAAGGGAGAGGGCTGCCATGCTGAAATTCCTGAGAAATGGGTCCATTGGAGAGGTAGAGAAGTGAGGAGTTCAAGTGTGCACTTGGATTTTCCATTTGCAAGGACGTGGGCTTGATTTGAGGGCAAAATGCATGAAGAGAAAGAGAGAAAGAGCTCAGCTGAGTTCTGCTGGTTCTCAGCTAATGGAGGATGATGGAAATGAGGAAGAAGTAAGGTGGCCAGCTTATATGCATGAGGTATTTGGAGCCTACAACTAATAACACTTCATGGGCTCGGAACTGGGCTTTCAAAGCCTTGGATGAAATCGACGAAAGAAGACTAAAATGATCCTGATAAAATCTAGTTTTTAAAAAGTATATTTTTGACATGATTCAGGAATTTTGAAATTTGGGATCAGTTTTAAATGTGAGAAAGCTGAAAAAACTGATTTTCTGAGTTTTGAATGGGATCGGGTTAAACACTAAAGTTGCTGGGGATAATTTGACCTATCAAAAGAAACCAAAATTGAAAATTTTCAAAATTAAGGACGATCCCCCCACGCTAACATGTGCAACTGAAGGCATCCCCGGGCTACCAGACTAGGTCCAACGGCTCTTAAAATTCCCCAAAGCTATAAAAAACTATTCTAAACCACAAACCAACTCGATTAGGCTCAAAACTCACTTAGAGAACTAACCTAGAGCTAAAAACGCACTAATCACGAAAATTAGGAGTCGGGGTCTTACATCCTTCCCCCTTTAGAACATTTAGTCCTCCAAATGATCTAAACCAACTCAAAAAAGAAAAGAGGATATTACTCCCACAAGAGATCGCAAAAATCTCAAAAGGTCTGCTTAGCGTCACAGTTCTCTAGGAAACACCTGAACTCACTGGATCATCCTCTTCTAGAACATTGTCTCTACACATTGATGATTTACACTGCTCTTGCACAACTGCAATATCCCCGGTCAAACATGGTGGTGAAATGAGTATGTGGTCGAAGTCTCTGATTCGGTTGAAGATCTCAAACGGTTTGAACTTCTACTCGGCAACTTGTTCCTTTGACAAAATCAATGTTCGAAGAATCCTTTCGTCAATCCCCGGCGATCATCAATTGTCCTTGCATTGTCTCGAATCTGTTACTTGTCTTGTCCATCAATGTCGGTCCAAAAATAAAAAAGTTCTGACTCATCCCGATGTACTGTTACCCTGTCTCTGCTAGTCTTGGAATTCCACCACATGTTTTTACCAATTTTTCGGAATATTGTCTTGTCCTTCTGTCTGCCCTTAGCTTCGGAAAATTGGTGACGCTGAGTACTACCAAATGTCTCTTACTTCAGGTAATGTCGTCCAGTCCTCGGTACACTTCTGCCATCTCTGTCAAAGCTGTCGAAATTAGGTCTCCTGCCAACGTACAATCTTCGAGGTGACCGACTTGGAAATTTGTCACTTCTTCATATGCCAAGCTGATTCAATCAAATGTTTGGACGGTCCTCTGAACACTTCACCCATCTCTATCTGCTCGTTGAAAACACAAGACAACACTGTAGCTTTCTAGCTCTAACTAGACCCACTAACACTTTAATTGTCATGCTACTCCACATGTCCAAACTTCATAAGGTGTGCTTCGATCATACTCATTCTTCTCTGAATCTTTTAACTGTCATTGTCCATAGGTGATGATTCTCCTGCTCGTATCTATACTGTGCCCAAACTGATGTTCTACAAGTTGGAAAAATCCATAGAATCTTCTCTATCATGTGATCAGGTAACAATCAATTCCACATACAACTCTACATTGCTGCCGAAAACTGATTTCCTATGCTTTTAACCACCCACTGACACACCTTGCTGAGTCGACTTCACCATCATAGTTGCAATTGTTGAACCTCCTCGAACAATTCTCCGTCACAAGTTCATCAATACTCATGAAATTTCTAACTTTTCACGTCTTCTTGGAGTTGTACCATTGAAAATCACCTCAAACCTCATAAACTCCACCACTTATCCGGCTTCTGGAGTCTTCTGACTTAGGAAAATAATCCAAGTTTATCCAAAAACTCCGCAGTTACTTGCCTAACACTCCCTCTGACAGTTCACGATCAACTGTAATTGGATCTAGATATGCTGTTCACATAACTTGCTGACTCACAACTGCTCACATATTCCCTTACTAACTCCATTTATGCCATTGAAAAGCTGAAAATTCTGCCAAAGTCCTTCGAGAAATACATTCTAAGTCAACAAAATTCTAACTCTCTGGCGCGAAAACAAGCAAAAGATACTATATGGGTACGGAAACGTTAAATCCTCCCCCACTAGAAAAGAATTTGGTCCTCCAAATTCCCTAACAACAAGGACAAGAAGACGAGACAAAGAGGGTCTCCCCCACTAGAAGAAAAATAAACTCGAACTCACAAAAACGATGGCTAGCCAAAACAAAATCCACTCGGTTAAAGGAGTCCTCACCACACGTCTTAAGGTTCCTAGAGTGTTTTATTTCCTAGAAACTTGCCCACTCTGATACCAGTCTGTCACGCCCCCGAACCCGAATCCCTGCAGCGGTCCGACCTCGGGGATGCGAATAGGGAAGTAAGAGATGAATAATATTTCTCCCCAGGATCTGCGTGTGTGAGGAGACTCCCCAAGGGTTGCCTAATCATACTCTAGAAGATGAGAACCTCTACTTACTTGTAGATGATCTGATCAGCAAAGAAAACAGTGAAGGGAGAGGGCTACTAGGCTTTTGTTGCTGACTGTTCCAGCAGCTGGGAGGTGTTTGGGAGAGTGTTTTGGGACCATTTGGAGAGGTAGAGAAGTGAGGAGTTCAAGTGTGCACTTGGATTTTCCATTTGCGAGGACGTGGGCTTGATTTGAGGGCAAAATGCATGAAGATGAAGAGAGAAAGTGCTTAGCTGAGTTCTACTCGTTCTCAGCTGATGGAGGACGATGGAAATGAGGAAGAAGTAAGGTGGCCAGCTTATATATATACATGAGGTATTTGGGGCCCACAACTAATAACAGTTCATGGGCTCAGAACTGGGCTTTCTAGGCCTCGGATGAAATCGACGGAGAAAACTAAAATGATCCTCATAAAATTTCGCTTTTCAAAAGTATGTTTTTGACATGATTCAGGAATTTTGAAATTTGGGCTCAGATTTAAATGTGAAAAGGCCGTTTTGCCCCTAGGGCTGAAAAAACTGATCTTCTGAGTTTTGAATGGGATCGGGCTAAACACACAAGTTGTTGGAGATAATTTGACCTATCAAAAGAAACCAAAATTGAAAATTTTCAAAATCAAGGACAATCCCCCCACATTGACACGTGCAACCAAAGGCTTCCCCGGGCTACCAGACTGGGTCCAACGGCTCTCAAAATTTCCTAAAGTTATAGAAAACTATTCTAAACCACAAACTAACTCGATTAAGCTCAAAACTCACTTAGAGAACTAACCCAGAGCTAAAAACACACTAATCACAAAAATTAGGGGTCGGGGGTCTTACAGTTAAGGTTTGTAAAACGAAGAGGGAGACTATTGCTCAAAATTTCATAAATCATATCAATTTCAAACCAATACAGTAGTCCTCTCGAAGAAATAGATTACTTTCACCAAGTTCCAACACTCAAATCGATGAAACCAATGCAGTAAGTTCAAAATTAAAGGAAAACAATAGTCTAATTTGAAATAAGGAAATGGTTTTCCAATATAAGGTTCAAAAGGTCCCATTTAAGTCTCAAAATCCCTATGGAATGAACCATGTTTCAGTTGAAAATCGGGTCTCTATGATTAGCTTTATGGCTAGCCATAAAGTTATACTACAACTGGCTTATGGCTAAGCATGAGGTCATTGTAAGTTGACCGTTGGTCAAAAGTAGAAATTTATACAACATTCTATATCAGGTCTTTCATTCCAGACAGTATCTAACCTTGTTCCAAGGTGAGCTGTATAGCTGACCATAGAACAAAACATAATCTGATATTTTACAATCATTTAGTTAAGCCTGCTTTCTGGAGGTATTGTCTGGGGAGTTACGACTAGTCGTAGCTTCCCAGAGAACTGATCCGGAGCTCTATTTTGAGCTTCAAATTCAAGGAATTCAATCCCTTCACTTCAATACCAAACCTGTAATAGATTTCAGGGTCAAGCCCTCTCCAGATATCATAAACACCCTCTCTCAATTCCATTCCTCCCTTCCATTCATCCAACTCAATGAATCAAAGTCGATTTAACAATTGAATTCAAAATAACCAATTAAGTAATTCAAAGCTGTAAATTCAAATAAAACATGCATATCGTTTGCATGAGATGAATATTCGCTTGCCTTGGTTTGGAAAGATGCCCAAAAACCTCAAATATTCCTAGCGTAAAATCCCCAAAACTAAGCATATAGAACCAGTATAACTCAAATTAACTACACAATCTAAGATAATTGAAGCTAAACAGCCCTTCTAAGACAAATTCTAAGAAAAACCCAGCTTACCCAAACCCTAATCCAAAGAAAAGCTTACCTAAAAGAGTGGAGATGGGGAAATCCCATGAAAATCATATGGGCATGATCTTTGGGCCCTTGTGATGATGATAATGGTGAAAATTGATGAAGATGAAGCTCTTTGGGTCCAATTTAGTAAGAGGTGTGAAGAGAGACGAGGAAAGAAGAAAGAAAAGAAAGTTATAGAGAAAGGAAGAAAGCAGTGAAGATAAGGGTAAGTGTTGGGTCGGTTGCATAAAGGTGAATTTTGGAGAATTGCATTTTAGTCCAATTTGAACGAAATGATCTTCGGGTCAATAATTGAGGGTCTTCAATGGTCCAGTTCAAGATGGAATAGTAGGATAAAGTTTAAGGAATTAAATCATCTACCCAATGGTACCAAAATCTTAAAAAAATAAAATTACAAAAAAGCCCTCCAAACTTTTCGATAATTGTCAACCACCCCCTACTATAAACAAACAAACTCGGATCTCAGCGAAACTTCCCACACACAATCTTAATAGTATGACAGCCATGTTTGGCCTCTAAACGAGCTTTATTAACTAACAATATAATTAATTACACTGTTTACACACCTACATAGTTGTGGACAATAATGCCAAAATTAAAAACATGATGCGTTTTATTAAGAAAGAGTTAAGATGTGTTTTGTAGTATTGTCCCTATTTGGCCAAATAGGCCAAAATATGGAGCTAAATGATGATTGGTGCTAAGCACGCCCGAATCTTTTATCGGACCTTTATATTTTGGTCTTTGACTCAAAATAGCGATCATGACAATGATGATGAAAAGAATTAAATGGGAGAAAGAGGAGGGATCTGGGAAAAAACTAATTTTTTTTGTCATTCTGGTCTGACTTTCAGGCCAGAGGGCTAGATGAATAGTCTTGAATGTTTGGTTTTATTGCCTGAGATTGATAAGGATCTTGATGGATCCATATTTTTGTGATTATCAAAGGTCCAGACTCAAAAAATTCAAGTATTGACCATTTTTCAAGGCCCTATTTAGATGAGTCCAAACTTGGGTCCATGGGCCAGGACTCAGTTATTTATTTGGTAAGCTTAGATCATATCCTGATTCCAGAATGCATCTGATTATTGTTTTAGGACTCTGGATCCAAATCCAAATTCAACATGGATCCTATATTTAAATTCAAGACCCGAATCTATCTAAATCTTGAACATCCAAATTCAACATGGATCCTATATTTATAATCAAGAACCAAATATATCTAAATCCTGAACATCCAAATTCACCATGGATCCTATATTTAAAATCAAGACCCGAATCCATCTAAATCCAGAACATCCAAACTCAAACTTGGATCTAACCATATCTTGAACCCAAACAACACAAGTAACAATAAGATTTAAAACCCATCAGAATATGAAGAGTTTTCATTGTTAATTGCTAATGGAATGATGGACCCTTCAATTGATTTGTAGTAGTTTCTTTACATGCATGAGTTATTTTGAGCTACTTCAATTTAGTCAATTGCCTCCTTGTTGTGTACAGGACCTGCACACCAGAGTTTGTCCCTATTATTCATAGTAATCAATGGAATAGAGCAGGAGTGGACTGTTTGGTCTTTGGACTAAAAAATATGTAGTGCCTTTTTTTTTCCAGTTCTTAAAATAGTTGAATCTAGTCTTAAACCCATACACCTGAAGGACCATATTGATTAAATAGGAAAATTCAGGTATGAGTCCATTATTTATAATTTGGGTTTGGGTTCGGTTTTGACAGTGACTCATTTAGTCAACTTTGACTTAGTCAATGTAGCAAATGAGCCGAATTTGGACGCTGAACCAATTGATCTGGATACACTGGGCGCAATTACAAGAATAAAGGGTCAAACGAATAGTCCAAGCTGCTCATTTTCGAGCTGTGTCTCTATCTGGCCGTCTTCTAATTCATTTTTCATTTCACTACCATCTTAAACAATGCCAATCAAACTCTCAAAACCATCCATAATCCATGCAAACCATAGACTACATGAGGAGATATTGATGCTTGGAGTTGGGTATATTTAAAATAGTTAATTTGTTAAGTCGAGTTCCTATTCTTTCCTACTTTGAAACTTGTACTGGTGTTTTCCATATTCAGTGAAACAGATGTGAACTTTCATGGTTAGATGCATCTTCGTTTGATCGCAAACATAGCTACATTATCTTGGTTTAATTGCAAATATAGTCGCTTTGAGATTGAGAATATTCACTTTTAGGAGGGTTGGACAAGTTGTGGTAATATCGATTTTGTAATATTAAGGATCAAATAAGATTTGTTTTATGTAGTGATTAGGTTACCTTGATTTTCTTAAGATTTGATTAGATTTTCATCGTTTACATGAATGGGCTTATTGTGTTCTATAATGTGGTAGTGTTTTTTACTTGATAAAAGGAAAGCGGCTGTTACATCCCTGCAACTGGGAACGTGAGATTATAGGCTACTAAAAAAATTTCTAACATAATTAGTGATGGACCCGATTCTTCCCTCTCTCCCGCTGCCTCCGCCCCGGGCCTTTCGAGGTACGGCGGAGGGGAGGAGAAGAAAAGATAAAGGGTAACAACATCTTTCTTTTTTTTTGTACGGGTTTGCAAATTTCACTTTTCTACTTGGAATTTAGGAATGGTGATCCGAAGATCCACCTTCACAAGTAGAAAGGGGAAATGAAACTTTTTCTAGTTTCTATTGCACGCATATTTTAAGAAAAGAGACAAAAGGGTTTTTTTTTAATGCCGTGAAAGGCGATTTCATTTGTTGCCGTGAAAGGTGATTTTGCCGTAAAAGGTGATTTTACCGTAAAAGGCGATTTACAAGTCTTATCCATTATGAAAGACAAGAGTTGTGATTTTTGTCTCTAAAAGAAAAATAAAGTACAATAGAAATCAAGAAAAGGAATCTGACTTCTCATTCGATTGTGGGGACACGTTCAGATCGACGGTCGCGAGTCGTGTATGGGCTCCTCCATCGTCCATGCAGATGAGAACACGATGCTTGGATTCTTGGCTTGATTTTTTAACCTCAGATTTTTAAAGGACAAAGACCAAGAGAAGGTCTTATATCCGATAAAAAGCTAAGTAAACGGGCTGAAAAGCCACGTTTTAGCCATGTTGGTAGAAGAAGGGAGGTCCTTGGGGGGGTGGCCCCCCAAGGGTGCTTCAATCACCTTTTGGTGGTCTTTGCAGCAGAGTTGCAGGGCCTCTGGATTTTTTTGTCTTCGTCGGGGGGAGAGCGAGAGCTAGATCCTTTTCCTTTGGAATGCCCTCCTATTTATAGGCCTTTGGTAGCCATTTAGGAGGGTTTATGAGCATTGAATGCATTAATACTCATAATGGGAGGAGTTACAAGTTTTTAAATTACTTGTTTTGTAACTCCTTCTTCCTTGAATCTGATTGGCCGATGGAGAATAATGAGCTTTTAATTGCCTTTAATCCCCATCATGGGAGGAGTTTCATGGCTTTAATGCCATAAATCCTTTGACTTGTAACTCCCATTTGCTTGCTCTTGATTGGGCCGTCCAAAATAATGAGTTAATGACCGCATTAACTTGTCATAAAACGGGTCATTTAACCTCATTAATTGGTCGCCAAGTCGCTCGAAGAGTCGCGGGCCGCGCCGCATCTTTTGGAATTCTTCTTGCGATGACCGCCGGTGGATCCACATGTTGTTTGATGTCGGATGGCGATGCAATTTCTAACATTGATTAATGTCAACGTGCCGGCAACATCTGTCCTGTCGATTTCACGATCGGGCGGGCAGAAAGTGTGCTTTCTTTGTCGGCCGGTTGGCGATTTCGAGACATCTAATGATCATCTAATGATTTTGGCGGCGAATCCGTGATGTTGACGAAGATCGACGGATTTCATGCACGAAAAATCAGATTTTGGAAAAATCACAGGGGCCAATCAACTCGAAACGCGAAAAGGACCCGAAAAAAAGGTCTTCCGGCGATTTTTTGGGTCGCCGGAATTCCATGGTCGCCGGCGACCATGGGCCTTGGGCCCATTTTTTGGCCGCCGTTCGGTCGCCGTTTCTTCGCCGTTTTTCGATCTTGTTTCATTCTTTTTTCTTCTGTATTTTTCCTGACATTTCCCCTTATTTATTGGCCTGATTCTCTTGAAGAAAACCCGACGAGAAGCCACGCAAATCGGAGCACAAAGTTTCCTATTTTTCTGGAAAGCCGAAGACTTTGTTGTGCGGTATTGCCGATTTTTTGTCAAGCATTGAAACTAGGCCAAACGATGTCGGAATGACCTGAAATTCGACGTGGAGCTTCTTGAGCAGTAGATAGGACCAACCATAGGCTTTGGTTTGAGTTTTGAAGCCTTTTGGGGTCCCGCAAATGCTTGCCTTAATTTCGCCATGAGAAAAATGCCGAGCTTTGACTTGTGGTCAACCGATGTCCGATTGATCTGAAATTTGACAGGGAGCCTCCTGAGTAGTAAGTAAGACCAACCATGAGCTTTGGTTTGAGTTTTGAAGCTTTTTGGGGTCCCGCAAACGCTCGCCTTGATTTCACCTCGAGGAAAATGTCGAGCTTTGAAACTAGGCCAAACGATGTCCGTTTGACCTAAAACTTGACAGGGGACCTATTGGAGTCATTTTAAGATGATCCATTAGCTCCAATTTGGATGCCATGATTCCGGGGTGCTCCGCCGCTGGTAGGCCTGTTTTTGCTTCCCGAGAGTTGATGAAGGGTCAAACGTCGTCCGTTTGACTTGAAATTTGGCAGGGGGCCTTTTGGAGGTATTTTGAGACCATCCGTAGGCTCTGATCGAAGTTTTGAAGTCTTCGACACTGTCGCTGCCGGGAGCTCCTGCCTGGCTGTCGGAGGAGTGAAGTTAGGCCAAATGATGTCGAAATGGCCCGAAACTTCATGTGTACCCTTCTTTTGGCTGCTTTGAAGGATCTTGTAGTTTTTGTTTGATTCTGACAAGATCTGGTGCTTGAAGTGGCGCTTTCCTATTTATGGCAGGATGTGGCTCCATGTAGCTTTTGGTGTTGAAGGGACATAGCGACATTTTTGGTGTCAACAATTAGGATACACGTGGTCCACAATCATTGTCCATGAGGATCAAAATCCAAGCTGAGGTATAAACATTTTCTTGGGTGCGGGGTCATGACAACTCAAACTAGGTTGTTCGCACACCACTCATGGAACTCATTAAGCTGATCTGCCCGAACCGCCTCTATCTCTCACTCGAGATTAGTGGGCTCAATACCTATGCACCAATGGCAGAATCATAAATAGTCTGCATGTGGATATATAAATAAAAATAGATATGCAATTTCAAATAGAAGTAAAGAAAATGTGACCATACTGAATTTCAATAACATATGTACTAAGCAGTAATGTGTGAATCTCGACATACGAAAGATCATATATGACATATATCTAAACATAACATCCGAACAAATAGGCAATCCACTTAGGCTAATCAACACGAGATATCATCACTATTCTTCCAACTCACACCGAATTGTGGTAGATAATACACACAGGAGAATAGCTTGGTCAATATGATACCCAAGGTAACAGACCTCAAAACCATCTTTTTTGCAGTATCATTAGGGCACATCCAACTCAAAATTGATCTACAATCGCAAAGCAATAGTCCTATCAAAGAGGGTGCCCCAGCTGTGTTAGATGTTAACAGTCGAATGGTGTCTAACTCAAAGAATCCTATCGAAACAATCAGTGAATCACGAGATACTTTCAACATTGCATTTACATCATCATCATTAGCTATTATAATCAATGTGAAAGCTTGGCGGCTATTGTGAAGGTACTAAAATTTAAGAGACTCATCTCTTTCTACCCACGCTGTTGCTTTGAATGCACTCCAGACTAAAGATCTGTAGGCGGTAAAGTTTCTATGATACATTATTTTTTATTCACCACCCTTATGTACCGGATTGGTCATATTCTAATCAAACTCTCCATTAAAATGGAATGCAACAAATATCTCGTCCTCTAACATTCCTATAGAAACAAAAAATAATTTAAAAATATGCAAAAAATGAAAAACATATTTAAAGTAATAAACAAATATGGAAGGAAAAGAAAGGAAGGAGAATAAGAGGAAACAAGAAAGATGTCGGGGCACAAACAAACGATAGAAGACAAAATAGGAAAAAGGACAAAAGCAATGGGGCAAGGTCGAAGAGAAAAGAAAAAAAGGAAAGAGAAGAGAAGATCGAGATCGAAGTAATGGGATACCCTCACAACATTCAGTCTACATAATTGTGCCCTGACATATCCACAGCCAATACATTCTGCAGACCAATTTCAACCATTTCCTCTCATATATCAAAAATCAGTTAATGCAACCCTTATGGATTTCACAGTGGTGGGATCATGAAACCAGCCTATAATTTAATGCTCTTAATAGTTTACCATTAATGTGATATCACCCCAGTTCACTTCTCTTTATATATTCGAATCACTGGGGGGGGGGGGGGGGGGGGGGGGGGGAGGAGAGCAGAGTGAAGCGAAAGGGGGATGATGTAGTTGGATGTTTTTGGTTACAACATTTGATGAAGATAAAGTCACATGATCACAAATATCATTCACGTTTACCTTTCCCTTTCCCTCCCAACATCCACCCAATGCAGAGGGATTAATCCAACCCACTCTCTCTATGGGATCCAACCAGCTCTTTCTCTAGTCCCCTTCACACGCCTTCTCCTTCACCATATTCAAAGACGTCCAAACTAACCAACACCATTGAAAACATTAGCATGAACCGCCGAATGCACCTCGTCAAGTGGAGATGAATGTAGAGGATGATGAAGATAAAGGCTAGATTGATGACGGGATAATAAAATAAGGAGTTCCTGCGTGTGGTTTCATCAGGTTCATCATCGTTCAACAGTTTCTTCTTTTCTTCTTCCGTTTCTCTCACTCGATTTGGGCAAAAGAAATTGGGTTATTAGGTTTTCACTGACTTCAGTGAATTTAGGGGCAAAGGGGGAAAAGAAAGTTGAGAATTGGCTGGAGGTCCTCCCACTGATATTATGTTTTTTTGGGATAATTAGCCAAAAGTCCTTCAAAACGGTCTTGTAAGGTCTCCAGCCCAACAACTTTTTCTCTAAAGCTAATAGTCCATAGAGCTAGACATATTTTGGCGAGAGGTATCTAGATGCGCCACATCAAACATCTTCACGACTAATTTTCCCTTTCAACTATTTAGGAATAAAATTTTGAATTTTAAAATTTCAAATCTTTCATTCTCCCCTTATTCCTGGGGCATGGTTCTCTCTCATTCTCTATTGTCCCGAAAAACCCCATTCGGTCTTCTTTTCTCTGTTTCCCTCGGCAAGTTGTGGTACGCGATCGACGGCAAGATCAGTGAGATCTCATGCATTTGCATCTCCTCCGGCCTGCCACGCATTCCTCGTCATGCCAGCCGAAACTAGGACGAACTAGAGGATGTCTCCAAGGCTATTAATAAACTATCATATGTTGCTGCTGCTAAAATGCCAACACCCATTGAAAAGCTCAGATCTTTCTTGGTTTTTGGGGCTTTTGTTTTGTAATGTCAGTGTCAGAGCCTTCCTTCATTCAGAAGATTAAATACAGTCAGTTGCAAGATTCAGAGTTGACCAAGATTTCAGAGCAGATAGCAGATCGTCCCGACTTTCGCATTGTGGATGGAGTTTTGTACTTCCGTGACCGTCTGTGTGTGCCAAACATTGAAGATTTGAGGACTAATATCATGACTGAAGCTCACAGTACGAGGTATTCTGTGCATCCAGGCAGCACGAAGATGTATCAGAATTTAAAGGGCAGATTTTGGTGGAATAACATGAAGAGAGAGATAGCGGTGTTCGTTTCTCGGTGTATGACATGTCAGTTGATTAAAGCAGAGCACCAGAAGCCTCCATGGTTGTTGCAACCGTTAGAGATCCCGGAATGGAAATGGGAGCATATAACCATGGATTTCATTTCGGGATTACCAAGGACTCGCAAAGGAAATGACGCTATCTGGGTCATTGTGGACCGTCTCACCAAGTCAGCTCATTTCATCCCGATGAAGACTGGAAAGAAGATGCACATGCTACCATTGGCAGACTTTTTTGTTAGTGAGATTGTCTGCAGACATGGTCAGCCAGTTTCCATCACATTTGATAGAGACAGCAGATTCGTTTCAAGATTTTGGAAAACACTACATGAGTCTATGGGTACAAGATTACAGTTCAGTACAGCATATCACCCGCAAATAGATGGCCAGTCAAAGAGGACAATTCAGACTCTTGAGGATATGCTCCGTGCTTGTGTGTTAGACTTCAAGACCCAATGGGATGAGACCCTACCGTTGTGTGAGTTCGCGTACAACAACAGCTACCACTCAAGCATTGGAATGACGCCTTTTGAGGCATTGTACGGTAGAAGGTGTAGGACACCTGTGTGTTGGGAAGAGGCTGGTACCCGCAGTTTTCATGGACCAAAAATGGTAAGTGAGACCAGTGACAAGGTCAAGCAGATTCAGGAACGTCTGGAAGTAGCCCAGAGTAGACAGAAGAGTTATGCAGATTCTCACAGAAGGGACTTACAGTTCAAAGAAGGAGACAAGGTTTTCTTGAAGGTATCACCTACTAGGGGAACTTTGAGATTTGGGCAGAAAGGCAAATTGTCAAGGAGATATATTGGATCTTATGACATTGTGAGCAAGATTGGTGACGTGGCTTATAGATTAGCCTTACCACCCGAGCTTTCCGGCGTACACAACGTCTTCCATGTATCTATGTTGAAGAAGTACGTCCCCGATCCTTCACATGTTCTCCGGCATGACCCGTTGGGAATCAGAGAAGATGCTACTTATGTCGAGAAGCCTATTCAGATCATCGACACCAAAGAATAAGAATTGAGAACACGGACTAGTTAGTGGGTAAAGGTACTTTGGGAGAATCATGGAACGGAAGAGGCAACATGGGAATTGCGAGACCAGGTGCAGAAGAAGTACCCACATCTCCTACCTGAGGTGAGTTTTGTATTTTATTTGGAGGACCAAATATCCTAAGGGGTGGAGGATGTAAGACCCCGACCCAAGTGACCCCGATTAGTACTAATTAAGTCGCGTGTTAATCTTGAACTTGTTTAGTGAATTTTGGTTTAGTTGGTTTAGAATAACTTTGTCATAGCTTTGGGAATTTTGAGTGCCTTTGAAATTAGTGGGGCCCTTTGGGGGTTTCTTTTTATGACTTGCGTGTACTTGGGGGTTTACTCGAGATTCTTTTGATTTGGTGTTTTATCCCGATTTACTTATTTTGTTAATCCCTTCAACTTTCATGCTGATCCCCGTTCCCGTCCCGAATCCCAAAACTCGACTTTTCTAGCTTCTTGGGCAAAACAGTCTTTTTACACTGAATCTGTACTTTTTGGAAACTTGATATTCCCGAAACTAGCGAAACATATACTTTTTGGAAAGTAGAAATTTCGACGATTAGTTCTTCCTTCTTCGTCGTTTTCATCCGAGGTCTCGAGAACTACTATTTCAGCCCAACAAGATTGCTAGTTAGTGGAGCCCACTTGTGTTGCTTATAAAAGAGAGCTCTTCCCCTCCCTTTTTCCCTTTTCCAGCAACTTTCTCTTGTCTAGGGTTTTCTTGCCTCCTTCTTCTTTTTGGCTTTTTCCATCATCAAGACACTACCAAGCTTACATCAACATCAAAAAGGACTTCATCATCTTCTTCACCACCTCAAGGGCTTTCCATTGGTACCATTTTTGAAGAAATCTCTTCTCTCTAAGATCCTCATTTAGCTTGCCTTGCTCATTTAGAGCACCTATTGGTAAGCTCTCTCCCTAATCTTCTAGATTTGTGTTCTCATAGTCCTTGAGAAGCTCCATTTTCATTATTGGGAGCTCTCTCTTTTTATTGCTTGGTTTGACCCATTTTAGGGTTTGTTTTGGGGGTTTTTGTAGAGATTGTGATCTTGGCTTGCAAGTGTGGTTAGGAGTTTGTTTTCCATTGATTAGAGACCCAAGGCAAGTGGATGATTTGATATGTTTAGCTTTGAATGAGTTTTATGAAACGCATTGATGATTTCATCATATGTTTTGTGATATTAATGGCTTGTTTAAATTTGAAATAAATGCACATTAGTGAATCTTGTTAGCTTATTTTATCCATGATTTAGATTGCTAATCAGGTTTAAAGAATGAAGAAAAAGGAAGGAAAAAGGAATGACCCATTTCACTGTAGAAAACAGAACCTGGGTTCTGTTACGCAGTTCACGCGATCGACCGGCCAGGGAGCTCGGTCGACCGGCTACAAGGGGTCAGGATCTTTGGAACCTGACCAAAACACTATTTCCCTTTTTTACTTACAACTGCCGGTCGACCGGCCAAGGGCTTGGTCAACCGGGCATGCATGAGAGGGGTCGACCTGACCTCCTTAGGTCGACCGGGACTGCAGTGTGTGCGGTCAACAGGGCAAGGGCCAGGTCGACCGGGCCAACTGTGAATCTCTCCTGAGAAGTGATTTTTACCCTATTCTTAAATGGACTTAGGTGGAACTTGGTTACCCTTTTTATTGAACTCAGTTGACTTATCGTGAGATTCTTTGACCCGACATTTTTTTGAGGTTAATCCGGTTATATCGGGACTTAACCTAATTCAATCTTGAACGGTACGGGACAACGGGATACTCCCTTTATAACTATGCACGAGGTTTGTACGTTTGGGTATCGTGAATCCTATCCCCTTCGGTGACTGAGTAGGTTGTACGATGCTTCAGGGTTAACATTGTACTTAGGATCTCTTTTGAAGTTCCGTTTGTTTTGAAGTTCATTTAAAAGTTTAAAAATCTCTAAGGTGTATAAAGAGCCCGGAATGTCTCCAAACTCAAGGAGTACCAAGTCATTATTACAATGGACATACGGGCTCCTTACTCACCTGATTTACCTTGAATCCCGACACTTGTCCCGAAATTCTTGAATTATGATTTATCTTGAATCCCGACACTAGCCCCGAATTTCTTGAATTATGATTTATCATTCCCAAAAGTATTGAAAGTGTATTTTAGCATTTTGCTAGCCTGTTTATACATGCCCGAATAAAATAATACTTGTGCCTTTGAGCATCCCGTCCCGCCCGTTTACATACATACACTTGATATGTTTTATACATGTTTTGATATGTCATTTGACCTATGAGTTGGCACCACTAAACTTGGCTTTCCTTGCCGGTTTGATCCACCGACTTGGAGACCCCTTCCCGTCCCGCCAGCTGCAGTTTGGATCCCGCTACCCGGTTATTACCGTGGTCTTGTCCCGATGCCGAGATTGCTACTGTGGTTTCCGATGCCCGGTTCGCTACCGTGGTCATGTCCCGTATTATATTATGTATATGTATATGTATATGTTACTTATGTTGCATCTTCTCACTTCAGTGACTGAGATCAACATCCCGATATGCTCATGTCACTTTGGTGATAGAGGACTTAGCTATGTGTGGTTGTCATCTTGTTTGTTTCCCGTTTCCTTGGATACCTTAAATGTTTTATATTGCATATGTATTTGAATAAATGATTCTCTCGTTTTATGAAACTATTGTTTTGACAGGTTTAAATGTTTTTCAAAGTAATTTCTTTATTGATATATCTTTCACCCACTTGCCAAACCGTCGTGTTTGACCATTTACTTTGGTACTCAGGTCCCGTTATCGGTCTCCCCGAGGAGGAGCATGAGGAGGCGGTAGGAGAACCGCATCGTCTAGTCGAGTGGCACGCCGATAATATCGTCTAGACATTCGGTTGCCCGAGTGGCGAACATTTTGGGTTGAGTCTAACTATTCTTTTGGGAACTTGTTATTTTATTAATATTAGCCTTTGTTGGCCTCTATTTTTGGGGGCAATGTAATTAAACGATATTGTTGTAAACTTTAACTTTCTTTTGGGTTATAGCACTAATGATCATTGCTCATTTTGATACTGGTTTCAAATAGGTTTAATCTTGTTATCTTGGACATGAATGTACGAAATAGATTTGCTACACGCTTCCGCACATAAAAGAAATATTCATGTTGATGTGATATCCTCACCGCGGACACCTGTGAGAAATCGCATGTACGAGTGGCATTCTTTGGTAGACTCGTATACGTTTTGGGTTTAAATTAATTCATCATCCATCAAACACAATCATAATTAGTCCCGATCCCGGATTAGGCCCGATGACCCGGTGCGGGGTCGCGACAACATGGCCCTTCAACAGAGGAAGCCAATGAATAGAAAGGTGTGAATTGCTGATATTCAGCAAAGTAAGATATTTCAAAGACTGATCTCATGTATTGACAGTAAAAGAGCAAAGATAGATAGGTGAATGAAGACACCAAGCCTCACCGGTGCTGGATGAGTTCATAATGTGATTACTCCCATGTTTGCCAAGCGGAGAAAAAACAGAATATTTCATCTAACATTCTGCACAATCACGAAGGAGGAAAAAAAAAATTCATAACTGAAATGCACATATGCTTCTTCCTTTTTATATCCAAATTCTGTGAAATGATGAAAGGTTTTTGAACTACAGCAGATTTGAGTTTCATTTTTACTATTGGCAAATGATAAGCAATAGGGATAACCTCTTAATTATCTATGAATTTGTAACTGGAATATATCTCCTCTTTTATGCAAAAACTAAAACATTTAACAGAGAATTACTGCAACTTCATTCCAAATCTTAAACAATAACTATATGTTCTTGTAAAAGGGCTATTGTAAGTAACAAGCTCATTGTCTAATATGCTTAACTGCTGTAAATAAAAATATCAGAAAAAAGAATGCATCAAAAGCTGGCTAGGGGAAGAAACAGGGCTCCCCTTACACAAAGAGCAAATATGATTAACATATCTAGTAATGTATAAGTTTTATTGTCATTGTATATTATTACTTATCTAATATTTGTTTCTTTTGCGAAACTCAACTTCAATGTCAGCATGTATGATTAACATGGGTCAAACACCCAGCTGTCCCAAGCATTTATTGTATTAATAATAAGGCTGAGTCATGACTTTTCAGACTTGTATACAGATATAGATATTAAATCACAGTTTGGAGTCTGGTTCATTACCATGAAAACAGAGTTGCCACTCATCCCTTCTATATTTTCCCTATTACCTTTCCTATCTCTTCTATTTCCTTTATATCTGAATCACTTCTAATTTTATTTTATTTTTTTTCTGTTTGGGCTTGGGTGACTCCACTCATAGGGTGACTCAACTCGGGCCAATTTTCAGAACACAGAGCTGACAGATAATAGGTTTGACTCCTACCAGACAATGAAGACTGAAATAAGAGGAAATGTAGAAAAACATATGCTTTATTGTTTGTTGTTACTCTTTAGGTTTGAATGTTGAAATCATTTGTGACTTAGGAATTAGGATGTAATTTATTATTCATTTTGATTTCAAGTTTTCTGTTTGTTTATAATGTGATAGTTTGGTTTTTGTTGTTATTATTTATTATGTCACATGCTGGTTTTCTTTATGGAGAAAATGTGGAAAAACATATGCTTTATTTATTAGTTTTCTGTTTTTTTTTTCTTTCACATGCTGGTTTTTTGTGGTTTTGTTATGGTTTTGCTATAGAGTGAGATGGAAGATGGCTATGGTGGTTGTTTCATGTTGATTTGTTTCATATTGCTATATAGTGAGAATTGTTAGAAACTTGAACAAAACTGTTACACCCCGACCCAAACTAATCATGATTAAGGCTAATTAATTGAGATTAATGCTAATTAAGCATGGATAAATGGATTAATCAAGGTTAATGACCAAAGAAAGACAAATTAGTTTAAAATGATGCATTAAGCATAATAGAATGGAATTGAATGAAGTTAAGTTGGTTTAAGTGAGTTTAGATTCAAACAAGCTAGGCTAAGGACTTTTTCGTAAATACGGGTTTTCACGTATTTGGTCAAATGCAAAAATTCTTGATACCAACGTGTGTATCTCCAAGAGTACGTTAACTTTCATAATAGATGCGATTCCATTTGACCTCAAATGGACCGATTGAGACTTCATTTGGCTCAAAATGTAATAAAACTTAATAAAGGGGGGATTTGGTGTAAGAGTCTTATATTAGAATGAAATGAGTTCATTCGCTCATTTCACCCAAAACCCTAGACTCATCCTCATCTTTTCCTCTTTTCTCTTTCATTTTCTCTCCATCTATTGTGAAGATTGGAAGAGTTTCCAAGTGATTGGAGTGAAGTTGGACTACTTCATCTTCTTCCTCAAGTCATTTCCTCCATTGTTGAAGTGAAGAGCTTGAGAAAGATCTCAAGATTTCATCTCTTTGAGCTACAAGTAAGTACTTGGAACTTTTAATGAGTTTACAAGTCATAATGAGTGCTTAGACATGATTTCTAGCACAAATAGCTTATA
>QPKB01000005.1:31335992-31413872 GCA_003546025.1 Camphora micrantha | reverse complement strand
AAAATCTGAGGTTAGAAAGCCGAGCCAAGAATCCAAGCATCGTGTTCTCATCTGCATGGACGATGGAGGAGCCCATACATGACTCGCGACCGTCGATCTGAACGTGTCCCCACAATCGAATGAGAAGTCAGATTCCTTTTCTTGATTTCTATTGTACTTTATTTTTCTTTTAGAGACAAAAATCACAATTCTTGTCTTTCATAATGGATGAGACTTGTAAATCGCCTTTTACGGCAAAATCGCCTTTCACGGCAACAAATGAAATCGCCTTTCACGGCATTCAAAAAAACCCTGTCTCTTTTCTTAAAATATGTGTGCAATGGAAAACTAGAAAAAGTTTCATTTCCTTTCTACTTGTGAAGGTGGATCTTCGGATCACCGTTTCTAAATTCCAAGTAGAAAAGTGAAATTGGCATACCCGTACAAAAAAAAAGATGTTGAAACCCTTTATCTTTTCTTCTCCACCCCTCCGCCGCACCCCGAAAAGACCCGGGGCGGAGGCAGCGGGAGAGAGGGAAGAAATCGGGTCCATCACAAGGCCCTTTCTTCAAATTCTAAAAACTAATGGGGTGTATGGGAAAGCTATGACAAGAGATAAAGTTGTGTCATATGGGAATTCTTTTTCCAACACAAATCCAGGTCAACACTCATACATAGCTTTTCTTTTTCATCTCATGTGAGGTCACACTCAACTTATAAAATCTTATCACTAAGTGGTCTCTCTCTCCTATTGTACATCCAGAACCAAACTGCCCACTCCATACACGACAGAACCCAGTCTAGAAATAAAACTCCACGCTTGATGTAGCATCGATGTTAAGATAGTGGGCCCCACCGGTCAAAAGTCCAGATTACCATCCCAACCATTATCGCCTAGCCATATACAGCCAGATGCACGGGTTAGATCTGTGATCAAATGATCCAGTGGGTCCCGCTGCCTGATGTCCAAAAAAAAAAAAAAACCCCTTGTAATTGACGCCCAAACTATGTGAAACCCTTAGATGAGAGGCCAGATGGGACCCAATCCCCACGGGTCCACCACCAACAAAGTCGTCCCCGGGTCCCCTATCAGATCCACGGACCCGATCATGCATCAAGTGGCCCCACCTGGGATCCATGGCCAAAAACATGGACAACCCAAACTGCCTACGTTTTCCCGTTACAGATCCACTCCCTGAATTATATGGTTCCGCTACCCATCAAGGTCACTTGAAATAGTGATCTCACATCCCTAAACACAAGTCTACAGAATATGACAAAGGGGTTTTGAAATCCAAACAACAGAAGATGAAAAAGGGGTTTTGAGATCCAAACAAAAGTGCTGCGGTAACAGCCATTTGTAACAGTAACATCAATACGAGAAAATCGATTAGATCATCCCAAATCTTCGATATCATTGCAAAACAAAATCGCATTACAGAATTATCATAAGAAAATGCATAAAAGGGTTTCTACATGCATCCACACTGGAATCAATGAGAAAAACATGTATTAAATTCACAAATTATGTTTAGGTACTTGCCTTTCACCGGGGTTGAAGAAATGCACAGATCCTTACCAATATCCAATCCGAGGTTACCGGGGCGCTCTATCAAGTCCTAATACCAATCTGACAAAGAATATGGGAAAGAAATGCTCAGATGAACAGATCGATGGTATTCCTATCCCAAATCTACCATTGGAAAAATTAAGAAGATAACCTAAAAGTACAGATCTACTCTTAATGATCTGAGGAGAAGGTTACCTGAGATGGGAAAGTAGAACCAAGAATGATTGTATCTTCAGATCTAGATTCTGATGGCTGGATCCTAAAACTGGAATTGGTTGGGAACTTGAAAGAGGAAGAAGACGAGTTGCAGACGAAAGTGGAGAGGGATAAAGATGTGTGTTCGTAATAAAGGGGATTAGGTTAAAAGGAAATATTCTCTGGGCTTAAGTTATTGGATCAAAATTGCGGGTCAGGTCATCTACCCATTAACCCAACTCACCGATCCGCACACTTAATCTAACGTGTGCCCCACTTAATCCTACCCATTTAAAAAACTAAAATACATTAAATTAATATAATACTAATATTTTAATAATAAATATAATTAATGGTGGGGCCGGATCTTACAAAAGGTGATTCATTGGGTCCAGATGCAGAGCTTTGGGCCATCTTTAATCTTCCCCATCCAATTCTGAGAGCTCTGGGCCAAGCTTGATCTCCTATTTTGCTCCTGCCTCTTTCCAGTGCTTCAAGCTATTCTGCTCCCCGGAAGTGCAGTTGGATCTATGATGAACTGTGAAGACAGTGGTGCGCTTTCCTTCTTCCTCATTGTCGTCTTTTGTTCAACTTTTTTGTGATGTAGGGGAGTCAGTCTCGATCCTAGCTGGAATGCCGGGTAGCACCTGATGGCTGTTCTTTAGTTGGAATGCAGGGTAGTGCTGATCTGATTCAGTGGGCTTGCTGCTGAATTATTTGGTTGTGTATGGTCTTTCAGAGCAGGCTGAATTACAGTGATTTTTCTGTTCCTGGTGCCTTTCAGAGCAGGCTGTTCATTGTCTTGCTCTGCTGCCTGGCTATGGGGTGCTAGTTTGTTCTTCTTTTGGGTTTTTCCTAAGCTCCGATGTGCATAGTCTTCTCTTCTTGTTCTTCTGTTCTGTGTCCATTTTTTTTGCTGGTTGCTGCAGTGGATTGGCGTCTTTTTGTAAGCCTTCCTAGCTGGATCCTTTTTGTATTTTGGGGGCTTAAGCCCACTTCCCTCTTCTTCTTTAATACAATTTACCATTAAGAAAAAAAAAAACTGTGGGTCAAAGGTCGTTACAGTTATAAATCATCATCATTGTTGAATTTCAGTTACATCATCATCATTGTTGATTTTGTCATCATTAGCGTCACTTCACCCATCAATCTAGATTAGCATGGTGTGTTTTACTTACTGCTGGAATTTTCAAACATTTACAAAAAGTTCTAGGGTCTTTCTGATGTTGGAACAGTTAGAAAATTTGGATGGCTTAGCAACTTATCATAATTTTTGTTCTTGTTCTTGTTCTTGATCAGGAAGAGACTCATGGGTCTTGTTGTACACAAGTAATGTTAGAAAGAGAGATCTGAGGCCAATAAATTTTTTGTTTTGGGGGCATATATATATATATATCATGTGATAGATCTTCAATGATATCAATCATTAATGCTGGCCCCATTACTTCTAAATCCAAGACCAAGTTTATTGCTCTAAACCTTGTGGCCTCTTATATTCCTCCAAAGACTCTTAATATCATTATTTGATGTATTTTTTCTATGGACTTGATTTGATGGAATCTCTTTGTTCTAGGGAAGAATTGCATTGTTTTCATAATTGATTTCAGTTGCTTTGTTTATATATAGCTTCACTAAAAGTTGTGCATATGACATTCTTAATCATATGTTAATCTTGCTATTTTTTTCATGCAGATTGAATGAAAATTGAAAAACAAATTTTGTTAAAAGAGTCCATACAGCTAGGATGCAGCCAACATGAGGGCCAAGTATGCAGAGTAACACATTGCTATATGTTAAAATGAGATGCATGAAGTTTTTTAAAACAATGGTGCAGGTGTTGGAATGGTGCAATAAGGAAATGATCATATATGAATATGTAAATTTTCATTGGCATTTGAATGTTGGTACATAGTAGAATGTTACCAGTTGTTTTAATTTTGTAATGGTAATGGTAAAGTGCTTTCAATGTTGAAAGGATGTTTGAATATTAATATGAAGTGGAATGAATTTTCTTGTGTCATTTTTTGATGATTTTGGAATGGAAATGGATGTTGGGTGTAGTAGATTTGGTCTTGGATAATGGATTCACAATTTCAATTTATTCATGTGACACAGGTTGGAAGTTGTAATGAACTGATGTATATACATGAAAAGAAAATTAAAAATCAAATAAATAAATAAATAAATTGTAATTAAAAAAATAATTATTCCCAGCCAGATAAAATGCCAGCAAAAAAATTTTAAAAAAGAATTTTCGTAAATTGTAAATCTTTTCCCGGTGCAAAATTAACTCCGGTAAAAGTTTTTCTAAATTTATTTTTTAAAAAATAAACTTCTTTTCCAGGGAAAAAAAAAAAAAAAAACGCCGGCAGAAGTTTTTCTCTCTGTTTATTATTGAAAAATAAACACCTTTTCCAGGCGAAAAAAACGTCGGCAAATGTTTTTTGAAAATTTATTTGTGAAAAAATAAACTTCTTTTCCCGGCGCAGAAAAACGCCGGCAAAAGTTCTAAATTTATTATTGAAAAAGTAAACATCTTTGCCCGGCGAATAAAACCTCCTTTACCGGCGAAATATAACACCGACAATGTATACTTTTTCCCGGCGCTATCTATTTTTTGCCGGCAATGGGTATTACTGGCGTACTTTTCCCGAGTTGCCGGCGCAAGAGAAATCGCCGGTAATAGTTTTTCCCGGCGTTTTTTGGACCTTTACCGGCACTTATTTAGCACCAGCAAAAGTGCAGATTGTTGTAGTGATGGCTTGTTTCTCTAAAAGTCTTAGGCTTCGTTCCCCTCTGTTTTTCTCTGCTTTCTTTTTCTCAGTTTTTTTTTTTTTTTTTTTTTTTTTGGGGGGGGGGGGTTGGTTGGGGGGCTTTTATCCCCTTTTATTTCTCCTTTCTTCTTTTTATATAATTTATCCTTTCAAGCCAAAAAAAAAAAAAAAATTTGTGTTAAACTGAGTCAAGTTCTTGTCACATCTACCTCCAAGTTGGCCAATTTGGACTTCATCAACATCTGACTTGTTTCTTTGGGCCATAGTGCCCAACGGCAGCATCGATGGGATTAATTCTAATGATTGCACTGACTCAAGTACGCTCGTGGCTTGTAAAAGTTGTCGTCACCTGACCCAAGCCCATATGGCGCAAACATTCAAGTTACGCCAATTTAGACTTAAGACCTTTATCTCCAGTAGGTGCTAATCAACATTCAATTTTATTTTGGTAGGCCAAAGGATTACACAATAGCATTGGTGGAATTTACTTGAAGGGGTCTTTTTTTTTACTGTCTGTACTGTCATCGTTAGTTGTGGAGGTGACCAAGCTCCATATAATTTCCAACACGCTCTCCTTTCTGTCATCGTATTTAAAAGATGGTAAAATTTATTTTGTGATTTCGTTAAAAAAATTTAATCTATGCGAAATCGCATAAGTTTACTTTATGCGGCTTTGCAAGAACTTTTGATTATATGACATCGCAAAAAGTAAACCTTCTTTTTTTGCCCTCCAGCTCCATCTTTTTCCTATTTTCATTGGGTCAGTAACTCCTCTCTCCCATCATTTTCGCTCTCCTTCCTTATCATTTGCCTCTTTGCTAATACACAGGCATATTAACCTTGGTGGAGCTTCTACCAAGCATTGAATTTAGAATATCATAAAGCTACATATTTTTATAACAGTAACAATTAAATAACAACACATTATCTTAATCAATTCTACACCTAATATTATTACAACATTTGATTTACATGTCATGGATACTAATTTTCTATATTTGGAAAAATAAAACTATACCATAAAAACACGTTTAAATAAAAAATAAAAAAAAAGAAAGAAAGATTGACAACAAGAGGGTTGCTCAGCTGGTTGGTAATCATAGTTGTCACCTGGCTATCCAGTGATCAATCTCCGGGTGCCACTCTTCCAATATTTGTGGGCTACTTTCCACATGTGTGGGTTACCTTGTGTCCCATTAACCTTGGCTAATACAACAAAAAAAAAAAAAAAAAGAAAAAGAAAAAAAGAAAAGATAATAACAGAAAATATAAAAAAAAAACAACAAAAAAGCTACGAGGGAGAAATATACTTCACTGGAAGAGCAAGATGGAAAGGGACGATGAAGAACGAAGTAAGAACGCTGCAAAGCGGGATGGAAATATAAATAGAAAGGCAACCGTTGACTTCATCAAAATCACTTTACGTAATATTGTGTGAATTCTTTTTCGACGTTGCATAAAGTATTTGTGATATCAGATAAAACTTTTTGCGATATCGCATAGATTTTTTTGTGATATCTAAAAAATGAGTACCTTTTCAACTGATCTGGCATACGTATACGTACGACTAGATTTGACTCGGACCTGTTCTGAAAAAGTCGATGTATTTCGAATTGTTTGTTGACACGGACGAAGTAAGGGAAAACCTCTGAAATGATTTCAATATTGAACCTTGGACATATAATAGTTCCGAATCGAATCTCTTTAAAAAGAAGATCTTTTGTCTCATGGTAGCCTACTCCAGTCCCCTTACGAAACTTTCGTGATTAGGTTAGCCATACGCTTCACATGTTTCTAACGATTCACATGGCATCATCCAATGATATCCAATGATACAAATGTAGGAAAATATTTGGACTTTGATCATCATATGGAGATATCCATGCCTTACGATGACCGTATAGGAAAAAAAATAAAAATAAAACCTTAATCGAAAGGTTGCACTGAGTCCAGTTATGTGCATTGAACCTTCAAGTTGTCGTTTGTTAAATCTTACAGTGGGCACAAATCTTATTGATGTAAGATTTAAGAATATATTATTAGATGGGATGGGATTCAATTTTATGGCTCGGATTGTCGATAGGAGGTCCCCACAGTAAGTTCCACACACCCACTCACAGGAAGCGTGCAATGACCCACCCGGGGAATCCAGCTCATGTACACCAAGAGAATTCCCCATCACACACTCTTCGTTCCTAGGAAAAGTCAAAGCCTTATCGTTCCCAGTAGTAATTATAAGGTTAGCACACAGATGCAATGCTTCAAACCTGCAATATTACTATCAAGTACTTGCTATTGTGAGCATGGATAGAAGGCTCCACGAAGCATCTCTAACAGGAAACACAACTTCATTGCAAAAATTACTCGACGAAGATGAACTTATTCTGGATAGAACCTTAGCAGCCAACGCCCCAGAGAATCCATTGCACATAGCAGCACTCCGCGGGCATGTTGTGTTTGCAGCTCAAATTCTCTGTCTAAGGCCTGAACTCTCCCATGAATTGAATTCACAGGGCCTTTCACCTCTGCACTTGGCGTCGGCAAACGGGCATGTTGGCGTGGTAAAGGAATTCCTAAAGCTTGCGCCGGATAGTATCTCCAAACGGGATAGAGAGGGAAGGACTCCTCTCCATACAGCAGCGGCAAAAGGCCGAGTCAGTGTCTTAGAAGAACTCACTCACCACAAACCTGAGTTGATTGGGGATGTGACGAGTCGAGGAGAGACGGTTCTTCATCTTTGCGTGAAACATGAACATGTGGAGGCACTGAAGATGTTGGTGGGAGTGATTAGCGATGCTGAGCTTGTGAACCAAAAGGATGATAATGGAAACACCATCTGTCACGTCCCCAGATATGAAACCGGGGTTATACGTGAGATTAGGGCCAATTAAAAATTTTCTTGACATTAAACAAATGCAACCTGGCCCCAATCATGTCCCATAGGATCGAAGTCCGCGGTGAGGTATAAATATTTCCTCGATAACCATAAAACACAACGGAACATCATAATTAAACAATTGGTACAATATAACATTTCAGAGTATGCACATCTTTCTTTTCTATAGTTTAAGTTTAGCAAAAGATAACAAAAGTATATTAATTAATGGCTTCTAACAAAACCTAAGCCAAAAGAGAATAAATACGAACTAACCAAAGTATGAAGGCACTCGTATGTTGGTTACGACGACAATACCGTCGACACACAACTCGTACTCACCATCAGGCAAAACTGCCTGAAGCAACGCCTCCACTTTCCCAAAGGTAGATGTACCCGGTACCTATGCACCAAGTGCAGCATCAGACACGACGGTCGGCAGGTAGATATAAATATAAAACATCAATAGATATGCAGAACAAATCAGAATAGACGATAGACAAGATCATAAAACATGCATAGCATCCTGATCGTGAGAAGTGCTTAGCATACGAATCATAATCAAACTAACATAAACATCTAGCAAGATAGGCAGTCCACATATGCTAATTACCACGGGATAGTGTCATTGCCCTCCCTACTCCCATTGAGTTGTGGTGGAGATATCAAGGCACAGGATATACCTGGCAACAAGGCACAGGATTAAAACCTGGCAGCAAGGCACGAGTAGTAACTCGGCAACAAGGCACGAGTAGTAACTCGGCAACAAGGCACGGTAATGACCCGGCAAACAAGCAAGATCCATCAACAAGTGAAAGGTCGTACTGCGCAGACGTTCATCAAGGTCCTCACACAGATGGTGCCCCATCTGTGTTGGGCGAAATACAGCTGAGTGGTGCCTGACACAAAGATCCCTAGACAAACAATAGTGAGGGGCTAGGCTTTCTTGCGTGAACAAGATTCATTAACAAAAGAGAGACTACTTTCCATTATCAAATCAAGATCAAGACCAAACAAGCAAGCTTCTTCCAACATCAATACCATAAGTAGTCATCGTCAAGCCTTTACAATCAAAGCCACCTAGCCTCAACACTTCCATCAATAATCAAAACAAGCGGAACATCAAAAGGGATCCTAAGTTCAACACCTAGGTTCATCAAGTAATCCCAAAACAAAACAAAGCAGGCGAAGCTAAGGAACATGAACATAGCATGTAGACAAGTACCAGACGGTACAATATAGAGTCAAAAGCGATAGACAATCCAATCCTAGGTACCATGTTAAACCCGAGGCATCGTACAACTATACTCAGTCAACAAAGGGAAGTAGGGTTCGCGATACCCAAACAGACAATCTCCGTGCATAGATATAAAGGGGGTATCCCGTTGTCCCGTACCATTCAAGATTGAGATAGGTTGTAACCCGACACACCCGGATTAACCGTGAAAGACGTCGGCTCAAAACATCTTCACATATAGTCAAATGAGTCCAAAAAGGGTAGCCAAAGTTCCACCTAAGTCCATCCAAGATAGGGTCTAAAAGGCCCTTTCCAAAAGGTGCCACAGATCATTCGGTCGATCCAGCCCTTGGCCGATCGACATCCCACATAGAGTACCCGGTCGACCCGACCCAGTCCGATCGACCGAAAGTTGTAAACAAATGATGTGCATGTATTTCTTCATCAGGCTCCAGAGAGCCTGACTGTGTGTGGTCGGTCGACCCGATCCCCTTGGCCGGTCGACCGTATACACTACAGTTACAAAACCTCAGTTCTGTAACTGAAGTGAAATGGGTGGGAACCCCTTTCCAAAATCCCTGAACAAGTAATCAGTCAATATGAAGGACCTAGCCCTTCCATTCTAATCCTGCAAACAAAGAAAATAGGGCCTTGCCCTCTCCACATACATCCATACCCCCTCTCATCAAGTCCATCATCTAATATCCATCCAGCCAATATCCATTTAATTAAACAATTAAACATAGTTATCATGTTTTCCAAAATCAAAGGTATCAATTGAGCATATGGTCATCTAAATCATCATCAATCTTCAAATCAAATGAAAGACAAACATATCCAAGCATATATATAAATATCTACTTGCCTTTGGTTGAAAATGCCCAAATCCACAAAGCCTAGCTCCATAGCCCAACAAACCAAACCTAAGGGTAATTAGCAAAATAAAACTAATTAAAATATAAACCAAAAGAAAAGGAAGCTCTAAGCTATCTAACACACTACTACACCCAAAATACATTAACCCATACCTAAGGGAAGAAGAGCTTACTAAATAAATGGGTGGATGGAGCGGTGGTTTGCAAATTGAAGAAGAAATGCTTGCGGGGTCCACGCGGAGATGATGGATATCATCGGAGGTTGTGGGGCCCACTTGATCAGTGGCCCACTGATTGATGGTGATGGAGGGTCTCTTTGGTGGTCCATTGACAAGGAGAAGGAAGGAGACAAACAAAGAAAGAATAGAGAAAGAAAGAGAGAATAGAGAGAAATAATGAATTAGAGAGAGAGAGTGAAATGGTGAGATGGGTGGGGGATAAAGTCAACGACAGTGAGTGGAGTGAGGTGAGTGGAGAGATGAGATGAGATGAGATGAGTGAAATAAGGAAAGAGAAACAAGAAAGAAAAGTAGCAGAGAGGAAGAGAAAGAGTGAATAAAGAAAGAAAGAAATATAAGAGAGATGGGTGGGCAATGGGGATCACCCCACGTTGGCAGCAAGGGTGAAATGAGAAATGGGATGAGAGGATGAGGTGGCTGGGGAGCTCAATCATGTGGGCAGCAAGGAGAATGAGGGAGGAAGAGAAATAAAGAAAGAAAATAGAGAAAGAAAGAGAGAAACAGAGGAGGAAAGGAAGAAAGGGAAAATGGAGAAATAGGGAGAGATGTGCAAGTGGGTTCGCCGGTGGCTGGGGAAGCTCGGCGACGGCGCAGGTGGGTCCGGCGGCGACGGTGATGGCGCCGGGACGGTGGGGCAGCAAGATGGGTGAAGGAGAGATGAGTGAGAGAATGAGAGATGAGAGAGATAAATGGGAGATGGGAGAGTGGAGAAGAGAGATATGGCCGGCGGCGACGAGGTCCGGCGACGTGAGGCAGCAAGCCGTGAGGGAGGGAGAACGAGAGAGATGAGAGAATGAGAGAAATGGGGGCTGCTGTTGTGCTGGGTGTTGGAGTGAATGAAGAAGAGAGGGAGAGGGGTTTTGACCTAGCAAAGGAAAAAGGGGGAAAAGAGGGAAATGGGTGGGGGCTTGCACGTGGGTTAAGGTGGGGTGGGGCATGATGGGATGAGGTGGGGTCCACATGGGATGAGATGGGAAATGGAGAATGGGGTTTGACTTTTGGGAATTAATAAAATAAGTTTAGGTGGGTTCGGGTCAAGTCGGGTTTTGAGTCGGTTTCGAGGGTCCGGATCGAGATGCAACAAAAGGATAAAGTCCGGGAAATTAGGTAATCTACCCGATGGTACCAAAATCTCGAAAAATAGAAAACACTAAAAAGCCCTCGGAACTTTCCGGAAATAGCGACACACACCCCTACTGTACCCAAACGGGCTCGGATCTCAACCCAACTTCGCACGCGCAATCCTAATGATTAATCGGACCTGTTTGGCTTATAAACGAGCTTAATTAGCTAAAAGCACAATTAACTAGACTAATTACAACCTTGGAATTTCGGGATGTTACACCATCCTTCACCTATCTGCAGCCATGAAACATGTACCGGTATGAGCTTACTCTTTTTACTTCTTTCTCGTTTTTCATTCGAGTCTAGATTCTCTACAATATTATGACTCTAGAGATTGAGCTTTTGATTAATTTGATTCGGAGTTTTGGATTGGATGAGTTTAATGCATTGATTCATCTATGTCCATGCTATTAATTCCTTCAATAAGGCCCACGAGGTATAAGCTTCTCAAATTTCTTTTAATCCAGGACATCCTACAAGATTTGGGGTTTTCCAGCGACTTTCTTCCCTTTTTTTTTTTTTCACAAATATTCAAAATGCCCTTGGACCCTTCTTCCCAAATTCCTAATCCAGTCTTTCTCCTTCGTCAACCCTCACCTACCTCTCCTACTGACCTTCACCGTCTACAAAAGAGGATCCAGAGTCTGCACGCATATGGTGAATGAATCTTAGATTTAGAGGAATCCAACTCTCATCCCTATTCCACATCATTCCCCTCTCATCCCCCTTTCTGCGACTGGAGTCCGCAGTTTGGATGAAACTATCTCACGTTTGCTACGAAGTGTTGCGTTTGAAAGTCGAAATGAAAGTTGGAAAATAGAAACTGGAGGGTGGCCTACAAACGTGATCAGCCATAGTTAGATCCATGCCCGACCAAAAAGTCTTACCCGAATCCATTATGATGATCACCTGAACTCATCATCTCCGTCCAATCTCTTGAAGGCCCATGCCAGATCGGCGGAGGAAAGGAATGGAAGAGTACTGCTTTGGGAAGAAAGGGGGGAAGGGCATTTTAGGTATTTGAAAAAAGGAGAAGAAGCTCGCCGGAAAACCTCAAATCTAGCTCGATGTTCTCCTTTGAAAGGAATATGGAAAAATTAAGTCCTGTTTCGAAATGTGAGTATTTTTTTTTTCTTTATTTGATATCTGTGAGTATTTTTTTTTCTTTATTTGATATCTGAGCAAAACTTGAATTCCATTTTGAAAATTTCCCAAAATATAAAGAATCTGTATAGAATAATTTGCACCATGATTTGCCTGAGTTCCATGCTTTTTCCTGGTCTAGATCTGGGTTCACGCCTTCAATTATAATTCAGATATGGACCATTTATGTGCTAGATATGACTGTTGATAGAGTCTATTTGGATCCGATTATTAATCGGGTCCAAGACTGGGTCCAGTTAGGTCCACACCTATATCCTTAATTACTTGATGCGAATACTTTTAGGGTAAATTAGCGATAGATCCTTGATTATTGGGCTATGAAGTCCCCAGTACAGAGCATAATTATTTAAGGCCTAAGGTCCTTGCGCATGGGATTAATTTGGGCGGTGATCCCTTGCGTGACACGTCATACTTTTTTATGACTGATTTGCCCTTCTAACTGTTTGTATAGTTGTCATGCAATCTAATCTTGGTTTGTAGCTTGAGTTCATCGTCTTTCCCTGACTACTGACGGATTTAAATGTCATAAGATGAGTTTTGGATCAAATTTCAAATTTTGAATTAGAGGGATTGACGATTGATGGAAGTTGGCATAGAATGTATCAGTTTCTAGAGCAAGTCATTTGTAGTGCGTGAGGATCCATTTTCTTCTTCTTCTTCTTCTTCTGACGTTGCTACAAAGCATAGTTTTTCTTGTTCTTCTTGTTCTGACGTTGCTACAAAGCATAGTTTTTCTTAATATGAGTTTATAGATCTGATTCACATTAGAAGATACATGTTTGGTTGCCTAGTGACAGATAAATTTAACAGAAACTCTGATAAACCCGACGAAACCTCAGATAAATTTGCCAAAACTCAGATAAATTTATCTGAGTTTTGACAAATTTACCTGACAAAAACTCAGATAAATTTACAGATAAATTTCTAAAACTCAGATAAATTTATCTGAGTTTTCAGCAAACTTACCTGAACTTCTGGCAAAACTCAGATAAATTTATCTGAGTTTTGAACAACTATTCTGAGTTTCGAACAAATTTATCTGAGTTTCGAACAAATTTATCTAACTCTCACTTGTTTTTTTTCTTTTGAATTGAGGTTTGTTATAGCCATTATCCACATAGAGTTGAGCATAAAGAATAGATAAAATCAGAAAAAAACGAAATCAAATTAGGTTTTTAGTTTTTTTTAGAAGAAATTATCTTATACTTCTTCTTTTTAGGAATGGAGGAAGTACTTTTTATAACCAAGTGAAGACGATTCATATGATGGATGTATTCGATGAGTTGAGTTTGCTTCTAGGTTTTGCAGTTTTTTTCATCTTCACCTTTTGCTTCTGCGATTCAGAAGAGTTTGGTTTTTGCTTCTTTGAAATGGCTTGAAGCGGTTTTAAGCGGACCATTTTTGCTGACGTGTAGAAGGGCCTTTTCGTCTTTTTCACTGAGTAATTTTCATTAGAGGACTGCTGCCGGTACAATAAAATGTTGTGGAGCTTAGGCTATAAAAGCAAATGATGAGGGACCTACGGCCAAAAGCCACATACTTTTAATATAGCTAGTTTCCTTACTGGCACTAAATAGCTTCAAAAGGTAGGGGCTTTGATCGTAGGCTCCAAGTGCAAGGCTGCAATTGTAGTAATAACTCGGTGAAGTCCGAGGTCGATCCACAGGGAGTAATTAATCGTGCAAAACTTGTCCTATTGAAAAACTAGTTCTAGCCTAAAAATAATCTATAAAAATCACAAATCTTACTTTAATAAAAAAAATTAATTACAAGTCTAAAAAATTAATTACATCCAAAGAAAAAGAAAAATCATAATCTAGAAACCTAATCTAACTACTGCATTCACCATAAGATTTGTCAGTCCAACCAATTGCAATAATTATGAAGATTCATAAAAATAAAATAAAATAAAATAAAATCAGAGAGTAAAAAAAAATGGATTTTAATTCTAAAACTTTGCAACGATTACTTTGCTAAATGCTATCAAGAAAAAATTCAAGACCACCACACCATGTGCGCACTGTCACTACGCACAAAAATTCGATGTTGACCCATTGGTGAAAACCAAGACCCCATAAACTTGATTCATTAATGAAAGACCCATTACAAGCAAATAACCATTACAAAATTATTTGAAGCAAAATAAAATGCATTCAACCTATACCCTGGACACATGAAACACAAAACGGAAGAGAGGGACTCGCGGTCTCGAATGACGATCCAACCGGCTCTCATTTTGCGATCTGAAATCCAAGCAAGGGAAGATGATGAATAGTTGGTCCAATGGTGGAGCGACGAGAGCGCGACGGCATAGAAATCCAAGTGGTGGTGTGCCTTAGGAAAGGCTTTGGATGAAATATTGATGGAATAATGAAAATGGAGAAAAATTAATGGAAAAATGGGATTTTGTGTTGCTGGTCGTCCAAGGTGAATAGGATGGAGATTGATATTTGGTTGGAGATATATATATATATATATATATGATGAGTGGGCCCAGGAGAGAGTTTTGTGTGGTAAGCAAAGAAAAATTGTTAAACAAAACGTTTATTAATTTCCAAGGTTGGTTTTGACGTGCAGGACTTGAGTGGAGGAATGTGTTGAACGTCCAACACTTTTGGTGGATTTTTGAATTTTTATTTGGTATGGCTTGGGTTCCCCCTTTTTGTTTGGAAGGGTTCTTATCTTAATCTCCAAGTTAGGATAGGATTTTTGGTAGATTTAGAAGACTTTTGTGGGAATTTCATATTTGAATTCTCTTTTGAATTCCTTGGTGCACAAATCCTAGCACTCTCCTTATCCCTTGCAACTCCTTTACTTGGGCCCACTTTGAAGAAAAAAGAAAATTGCCCAACTGATTTTTGAAAGTGTTGCAATCTTGTAACATGTATGGGCCCACCATGGCCGTGTGATGCTTGGAGTGGGGGTGTTCAACGTGCAACAACTTCTTGCTTTGAAATTCTGATTTGAGAAAATATTGGGATGCTTTGATGCTTTTCCTTCTTGCTAGATTTGTTTACTAGTAAGAGTCCCTTAATTTTAGAATTCTTCATGGCTTGGAGATCACCTTGCATGGGCCTACTTTCCCCCTTAAAAAAAAATTTTCAGATCTGAAATTAATTTAATTGCAAACATGACATAAGAGTGGGCCCCACTTGGATGTGTGATTCTTGAATGGAAGATCTTGGATGTACATCTCCCCCAATTGGCATTTTTTTCTTCTTCTTTGTTTCCTTCCCTTTTTTTCTTTAATTCTTTAATTGATTTATCTCTTCCACGGGTTCCAAGAAATTGATTTTCCTACAAAGATAAAAACAAATGTCAAAGAATAATCTATTCATATATGGAAGGAATTATGCAAGATGCGGGTCCAATTCACACTAAAAAGATCCATAAAATGTCACCATTTTATCAAATTTTCTTTAACTAAATCAATGGTGCAAATAAAATTCATCATTTTATGTGTGCATCAAAAGTTATGAGAAAATTGTGACTTTCAATGTCAAGAAATAGCGAAATTCATGATTTTATGTGAAAATGTGATTTTTCAATGAATTTTGACTCAAATTCAAACTTTGATGCCCACAAACATAGAACCATGATTATTTACTAAAATGGTGCATGATTTGATGATTAATTAAGTCCATAATTAATTCTAAAATGATGAGGAAATTATGCATTTTTAAGGACTTATCACCCCCCCCCAGCATTTTTGCTTGCCCCGAGCAAAATATGCGAACCAGTGTAAGTCTTCTAGCTTAATCTGATATAATAAAAATGCAAAGATAAAAGGGGAAAACACCACTTTCGCTGCTACTTTCGGCTGCATTTAGCATATGCAGCAAGCCCTTAAACCCCTAGGTTACCCTAGTGGACAAGTTATGCCTCGTGAGGGTTTGCAGTGAATATGCCCACAACATTCATTTACCTAAAAATAAAAAAAATCAACAAAAGATTTGTCAAAAGACGAATGAGTCAAATCGGATGCCTTGAATCCTCAAATAATAAAGATTTCAGACTTTTCAAAATCTGGTTCACGTTTTTTATTTCAAATCTTTTCAAAAATTATACCAAAACTTTGTGTGCCTTATGCAAGTGTATACATCAATTCAAAATTTTTTAAATGTCTAAGATAATGCCGTGAAAACAAAATTCTCCCTCAGGATTTCCAACTTTCCTAGATTCGGGGTAAGTACAAGTGTCCTCTTAAGGCTACGATGACGGCTTTCGCACTACTGTTTTTTTCAAAAGCCGCGAGATGCATATTTTTCTTTTTTGAACACACACATGTAACTGTGCAATCCCCAGTTCTATTAAGCTTTCCAATTAACCCATGTAACGAGCGATAGACCAATGACTCCCAAAACAGATGTCTTTAGGGCACTAGGTATATAAATACCCGTACGGGCTTATTAGTTCGGGTTAAAAGGGCTACGAATCCAAACTAGTCACACAACTTTTTATTCTTTTCAACACCTTTTTTTTATTTTTTATAAACACCTATTTGTGCATCCCTTGTCACCTTATTTTATTTTATTTTTTAAACGGTCCCCAACAATAGGCAGCCATTTTCAATTCGCCCGAATTAATTCACTGGTTTTGGTTGGCCTAATCTTGCTGATGAACCAGGAGAACTCATATGACCAAATTTCAGAAAGTCGTCTCTTTTTTCTCTCTGGAAAGAACTCTAAAAATGACACTTAAATCTTTTTATCCAAGACATTTGAAATGATGTACACGTGTTACAGTGAAAAACAACTTTAGTATTCTTTTTATCTTTCGAAAAATTGTGAACCTTCATTTTACTTCCTTCCAAAAATTATGAAATTCCAGATTTCTAGACATCTTCAAATCGTCAAGTTCTTTTGAACAAAGAAACCATTTTTTTTTTTTTTTTTTAGAAAACTAGGCAAAAACGAAAAAAAAAAATTCTAAAATTGGACAAGTGTGCTTGTTCCCACCGCTCAACCTAAACTAGACAATGTCCTCGATGTCATACACGAAATGCGAAATGGAATGTAACATGAGGTTAAAATGTAAAAGGAGGAAAGGAAAAAAAGCACCTGGAGTAATGAAGCTTTCGCGTAGAAACCTGTCCAATGTGAGACAAAGAACACGAAAAGAAAAGCAGGAAAATATATATAGATATATATGTACATAATGTACGAAGGTGTGGGCCACTGTCAGATCCAGTGCCCATGAATCCTGATAGACAAGATCGATAAGAGGAATTTCATTTTTCTCTGGAGAAACAGTCCCCAACAATGGTTTTAAACGTTGTCCATTAACTTTAAAAGAGGTATCATTCGATGGATCAATAAGGGTCACTGCCCCATATATATGAAAATACTTGTTGAACAATGCAGGGGCCTGTCCAACGAGATCTTAACTTTCTAGGGAAAAGATGAAGTCGAGAATTGTACAAGAGGACTTTTTGAGACGGATGGAATGACTTCCTTAATATCCGTTTATCATGAAAGGCCTTGATCCTGTCTTCGTAAATTCTTGAGTTCATATATGCCTTGTTTCTCAATTCTTCTAATTCATTTAGATTAAGGGCTCTTTTTTTCCCAGCCTTGTCTAAGTCAAAGTTCAGTTGTTTTATGGCCCAATAAGCTTTATGTTCCAGCTCCACTGGAAGGTGGCAAGCTTTCCCATATATAAGCCGGTATGGAGACATCCCAATTGGGGTCTTATAAGCAGTTCTATAAGCTCACAAAGCATCATTTAGCTGCATTGACCAATCCTTACGATTTTGTTTTACCATGGTCTTCAAAATTCTTTTGATTTCCCTATTTGAGACCTCTACCTGCCCAGTTATTTAAGGGTAATAGGGGGGTAGCCACTTTATGTGTAACACCGTAATTTTTAAACAAACTCTCAATGATGTGGTTACAAAAATGAGTGCCCCCATCACTAATGATGACACATGGAGTTCCAAAACGGGAAAAGATATTGTCCAAGATAAACTTTTTGACCGTTATAGTATGATTATTCTTACATGGGACTGCTTCAATCCATTTGGACACATAATCGACTGCAACGAGGATATAATGAAAACCAAAGCTCGAGGGAAAAGGTCTCATAAAGTCTATACCCTAGACATCGAATAACTCGGCGATCAAAATTGGGTTTAAAGACATCATATTCCTTTTGGAAATTGAACCCAATTTTTGGCATTGCTCACATGCCTTAAAGAAATCATGTGCATCTTTAAATAAAGTGGACCAGTAAAATCTAGAATGCAAAATTTTGTGAGCGGTCTTTTTAGCAGAAAAATGGCCACCACAAGCATGTGAGTGGCAGAATGATATTACACTGTTTACTTCATGGTCAGGAATGCATCTCCTAATGATTTGGTCTGTGCATATTTAAAAAGGTATGGTTCATCCCAGAAAAACTGTTTCACCTCAGTGAAAAACTTATTTTTATCTTGCTGCGTCCATTCTTTTGGAATTTCACCCAAAGCTAGATAATTAGCAATGTCAGCATACCCTGGAGAATGGGAAAATGTGGCAAACAATTGCTCATCAGGGAAAGTGTCCTGGATTAGTAAGGGTTCTAAAGCTTTGGAAAGGACAAGCCTAGAAAGATGATCAACCACCACATTTTCTACTCCTTTCTTGTCCTTGATTTCAATATTGAACTCTTGGAGTAAAAGGATCCATCTGATCAGCATGGGCTTGGCATCTTTCTTAAAAGAAGGTACTTCAACGCAGAATGGTCAATAAAGATCACAATTTTGGATCCAATTAAGTAGGAACGGAATTTATCCAGTGCATAGACCACAGCCAATAGTTCTTTCTCTGTTGTAGAATAATTTATATATGCATTGTTTAAAGTCCTGCTAGCATAGTAAATCACATATAGCCTTTTGTCCCTACGTTGCCCAAGAACTGACCCCAACTGCATAGTCGCTAGCATCACACATGATTTCAAAGGGCAGGCTCCAGTCTGGAGGTTCCATATTTGGAGCAGTCGTCAACATGTCCTTAAGCTTGGTAAAAGCCGCTTGACATGCCTCCATCCACTCAAATTCTGCTTCCTTTAGTAGAAGGTTGCATAATGGTCTAGAAATGACACTAAAGTCTTTTATAAACCTTTTGTTGAATCTGGCATGTCCTAAGAAAGATCTTACATCTCTTACGGTTTTTGGAGCAGGCAAATTGGAAATTAAATCTATTTTGATTTTGTCCACTTCCAATCCACTAGACAATACAATGTGGCCAAGGACAATCCCTTGTCGTACCATAAAATAACATTTTTCCTAATTCAGTACTAAGTTCTTTTCTTAACACCTAGAGAGGACCTTAGTTAAATTGCTCAAACAATCTTGGAAAGAATCTCCAAAAACGGAGAAATCGTCCATGAAGACTTCGAGAAAACGTTCCACTAAATCACTAAAAATACTCAGCATACACATTTGAAAGGTTATAGGAGCATGACACAACCCAAAGGGCATCCGTCGGTAAGCAAAGGTAGCAAAGGGGCATGTGAAAGTTGTTTTCTCTTAGTCTTCCGGGGCTATCTCTATTTGATTGTATCCAGAATATCCATCCAAGAAACAATAATACTCATGGCCAGCTACCCGTTCTAAAATTTGGTCCAAGAAGGGTAGGGGGAAATGATCCTTTCGTGTGACAGCATTTAATTTTCTATAGTCGATACAAACTCGCCAGCCTGTGGGTAAGTGGGTTGGGATGAGCTCATTATTAGCATTACGGACTACAGTAACACCGGCCTTTTTAGGTACAACTTGGGTAGGGCTGACCCATTGGCTATCCAAAATTGGATAGATGTACTACATCTAGAGGTTTCAAAACTTCAACCCTAACCACTTCCCGCATGGTGGAGTTTAACCGGCATTGCATTTGATGGGAGGGTTTTGCATTCTCCTCCAAATAGATATGATGTGTACACACGAGAGGATTAATTCCCTTAATGTCAGCCACGGTCTAAGAAATTGCACCTTTGCGCAATTTAAGCACTTCTAAAAGTTGGACTTCTTGGTCCTTGTCAAGGTGTGCAGAAATGACTACAAGAAATGTTTCATTTTTTCCAAGGTATGCATATTTCAAGTGAGAGGGCAAGGGTTTCAACTCAGGTTTGGGCGGCCTCAGCTGAGATGGAAGAGATGGAGTACCAGTTGGTACCAGCTCTTTAAAAGGGGATTTGCCTACAGTGTTGACCATTTCAACAGTGCTATCAAGTGTTTCTTCGCCGAGAGTCAAGTCCTCAATTGACTCAATGGAATCGGAGATCGATTTTTTAAAAGTTTCTACTGTAAGAACATCGATCAAATCTACTTCTTCATGGTCAATGTTATCATCCCGTGGTTGTTTGCAAAGGTCAAAAAAATTCCGGCATCAGTGCATTGGATGTGGCTAAAAATAGTCTCCCCAAAATTACCGGAATCTGAGCATGAGGATCCGCCACAGGATGAGTGTCTAGCACAATAAAGTCTACTGGAAAGTAGAACTTGTCAACTTGCATGAGCACATCCTCTACTATCTCTCTCGGTCTTTTGATTGATCAATCTGCGAGCTGCAGAGTAACCAAGGTGGGTTTGAGTTCGCCCAGTCCCAATTTTACATAGACTGAGTAAGGTAGGAAGTTGACACTTGCCCCAAGATCAAGCAATGCTTGTTCAATTTGATAATTTCCAATTATGCACAAAATTGTAGGGCATCCTTGGTCTTTAAATTTAGGGGGAGTGTCTTGCTTTAAAATTGTACTAGCTTGCTCAGTGAGAAACGCTTTCTTTTGTACATGTATCTTATGCTTCAACGTGCACAATTCCTTAAGAAACTTTGCGTAAGATGGGACTTGTTTGATTGCTTCTAACAACGGGATGTTAATTTTGACCTCTTTAAGCACATCCAAGATTTCCTGGTTCTATATTGATGGCTTGGGAGGAGCTAATTGGTTGGGAAAAGGTGGTAAGGGCTTGAATCCCGGAGGAACTAGGCTTTTCTACTTAATAGGAGGGGCTTCATTTTCTTTCCCTTCTTGATCTGAGGATGCATGTTGTTTTTCTTGTTCTAGATCAGGCTTTTCAATCTTTTTACCACTTTGTAGAGTAGTGACAGCTTGAATCTGCTCCTTTGAATTTGACGGACCACCTTGATGAACCTTCTATTGCCCTTTTGGATTGGGCTGTGGTAGGGCTGAAAAAGGCCCCTTATTTTGTGCTTCAATCAGTTTGTAGAGGTTCTGCATGGTGTTCTATAAATTCTCAAAGTTCCTATCATGTTTCTTGTTGATGGACTCTTAATTGACCATAAACTTTGCCACAAGTTCATCCCAAGGTGTCGTTTGAGTTGTAGGGGGGTACCATTTGCTGTGTGTTTTGAGCATATGTACTGGAAGTACTCCCAAATAGATTTAACATTTGATTGAAATTGGGCGGAGTAGCATTTGGGCCATTCCTCCAACTAAAGTTGGGGTGATTCCTCCAACTAGGATTGTACGTGTTACCCAAAGAATTGTTGAACTGCCGGTTGTATGTGTTAGTGGCATTTGCTTGCTCGAGAAACACTTCTTGGAAAGCGGGGAGTGTTGGACACTTTGAAGAAATGTGTTTATCACTAGCGCAGATGCCACACACTATAGCAGGTTCCTTATTCTTCACAAATTTCAAAGACTCAACTTCTCCTATAAGATAAGCAATTTTTGCTTGAAGATCATCATTTTCTTTTAATACATATAACCCCCCCTCCCTTGGCCTGATTCTATTGCTTTACGGGGTCTATACCTTCAGATGTGTCCCAATTTTGTGCACTATCTGCCAAAACCTTAAGGTAAGTCCATGCTTGATTTGGGTTCTTCGCCATGAACTCCCCATTGCACATCATCTCCATGAATTGACGTGTTTTTGGACTAAGTCCATCATAGAAGTGACCAATGGTATTGTGCAATTCAAATCTGTGGTGGGGACATGCAAGGAGTAGTTCATTAAAGCGTTCCCAACACCTATAATAAGACTTCTTGTCTTTTTGTTTAAAATTCATAATATTCCTCCGTAAGGTATTGGTCTTATGTAATGGGAAATTTTTCTTCAAAAATTCCCGGACCATAGAGCAATCGAATTGGGCTGTAGGGAGTGAAGCCATGCCTTAGCCTTATCTTTGAGGGGAAATGGAAATAAACGAAATTTTATAAAGTCTTCCCTCACATTATTGAAGTGTAGTGTTGCACACACTTCTTCAAACTCTTTTATGTGCAAATATGCACTTTCTGATTCAAGTCAAAGAAATTTGGGGAGAAGTTGGATTACTCCTGGTTTGATATCAAATTGACCTGCACCTGCGGGTATAACCATGCATGACGGTGTGGCTTGTCGTGTAGGGTGAAGGTAATCACGTAGACTCCTAAGTGGTTGATTCACCAGCCCATCATTATTGGGTCCATTCCCATTACCATTCTCATTCCTAATTTCATCATTATCACTATGCTCATCTGCCATATTGGAAATCCTAAGAGAACCAGGAGATCTAGATTCGTAGAATTTAATCAAGTTCTTGACAGGTGATTCCTTCCTTTCTAACCGATTTGAGGTGTCCCTCTGCCAAGAAGATGGGGGTCTTTCCTTCTTTTTTGAAATTTTGAAAAGTTTTTTTTTTTTTTTTTTTTTTTTTTTTTTTAAGAAACCTACAAAGAAAACCTACCTAAGGTCCGTTTCTAGATTTAAAAGAATATTCCCAAATTCTTGCAAAGTCTTAATCTTAGAGAGTTTGATATCTCTAAGGAAAGTTTTCAAACTCAAGTCTATGAAATTGGCCCGACCAGGTAAGCCCCTAGATCAGTGGTGGGGTCGCGATGCATTGCAAGGGTCCCGTTTAAAAATCACCTTCTAGAACAAGAGACTTGTCTCCTTAATCTAATGGGACAAGACTTGCCAAGACATCGAACCAAGCAAGAAAGGCAGTTTGCTCGGCTTTCCAAAGAAATAACTAACCTTCATAGAAAAAATTCCAGCAAGTTTTTAAGATTTCTTTTAAATTTAAAAACAACTAAAACAACTAAGTTTCCAATGAAAGTCATGAAATTTTTAGATTTTGGCAAGTTTGGTGGCCAAAAAGCCGAATTTGTATGATCTAAGACTTGCCTTTGTGAGGGAACGTTCCATAACTTTTTTGGAATCTTTAAAAACCTAAAAATATGAAAAATAACTGATTTTAACTCACCTTAATTAATCCTAACCAGCAACTAAAAAAATCGACCTAAACTAGTCCAAATTAGAACAAGTAAACTAGGAAATTTTCCGAAATTGATGTGATTTTTGAAAAAAAAATCAGAAAAAACTAGTTTTTCAGATTTGAAATAGTTCCAATTTTATAAAAAAATCAGAGAGTAAATATCCACTTTCTAATGCAATAGGGCTGGTCCAAACATTCCGTGCATGCTACCCTTAGATCTAGAATGATTGTGGAATAGTAAAGGCACACCCACAAAGCAATTAAAAAGATAGGTTGGAAAAGTGTTACACCCCGACCCGAATTAATCGTGATTAAGCTTAATTAATTGTGATTAATGCTAATTAAGCATAGATAATTGAATTAACTAAGGTTAATGACCAAAGAGGGACAAATCAGTCTCTAATGACACATTAAGCCTAATGAAATGGAATTGAGTTGATTAGAGTGAATTTAGACTCAAACATGATGTGTTAAGGACTTTTTCGTAAATACGGATTTTCGCGTATTTCGTCAAATACGGAAATTCTTGATGCCAACGTGTGTATCTCGAAGAGTACGTCAACTTTCATAATAAACGCGATTCCATTTGACATCAAATGGGCCAAGTGAGGAGTTATTTGACTCAAAATGTAAATAAGCTAAATGAAAGGGGGTTTTAGTGTGAAGTTGCTTATATTAGAATGAAATGGGAGAGAGATGGTTCATTTCCCATTTTCCATTCCAAGAGAACCCTAGAGCTCTCCATTTTTCTTCCTCTTCCATTCCTCTTGTTGAGAGTGAGCTAGTGAGTGATTGAGTGGTCTTTGAAGAAGGGAGCATCAACTTCATCTTCTTCCTCAAGAGTTTCCACCATTGTTGAAGAGAAAAGCTTGAGAAAAAGCTTGGGAACCATTCCTTTTGAGCTACAAGTCAGTAATGGCATCCTCTTGTGATTTCCAAGTTCTCTTAGTGATTAAGTAGTGGTTTTTAGCACCAATGACTCATGGGAGTCCATTTGGTTGTTTTTATGACTTAGGGTTTGAAGTTTGGGGGTTTAATCTCAAGCCAAACTAATTGAAGGAGGGTTTTGGCTAATAGCTTTCAAAAAGGCAAGTATAAACCTTGCTTGTGATTAATGTTAATCATTGTAATTGTTCATGGTAATTGTTCATAGATTTGCTATGGTTTTATGCATTTTACATTGGATTTTGGATTGCTTATGAATGTTAATGAAGTGATTAAGGGATGTTTAAAAGTGTGGTTATTGATGAATGTGAATGGATGATGCATGAGGGGGAACAGGAGGTTCCATTTTTACCATGCAAGTTGTAGAATGTGATTAAGAAAAGAGAGGAGAAGAAGAGAGTGAACTGCACAGAATTCGGACAGAAATTCTGCACAGTTCGCTCGAGCGAACTGGGGGTTCGCTCAAGCGAACCAGGCTCTGTTTGGGGCGAAATGGGTTTTTGCGCAGTTCGCTCGAGCGAACATTTTGTTCGCTCGAGCGAACAGGTTTCTGTGGGAGTTCGCTCGAGCGAACAATAAGTTGGCTCGAGCGAACAGCGTTCTGCCTGGGGTCCGCTCGAGCGAACAGTGGGGTCCGCTCGAGCCAACCTGTTGCTGGCCCAGGTACATTATTTAGTGAAAATTTTCCCTAATCGGTCGGACTGGTGAATTTCGAGTTTTGGATTTTTACGAAAATTTGGAGTACGACTCTTAAGGAAAAATGCGTTCCGATTGATTTCAAAGACTAATCGTGGTTAAACTAGATTATTGAGAATTAGTAAGGTTTCAAAGGGGTTCATTGAGCGAACCATAATTGGACATTGCCTAAGCTCCATGGGTGTTAATTAAGGGGACTTGAAATGCACATATTAAATGTAAACGTGATGTCCATCGTAAATAACACGTGCATTTGGAAACCAACGGTTACACCCGAATGGTTGTTTAGGATTGAGATAGAATTGAAATGGGGTTGAGTAAAACCATGTATGGTTAATGTTACTCTCATTATGTCATTGTGAGCAATCTAATGAGATTGATATCATTGTCATTCCTTTCCTTTGTCGTGAAAGGAAGCATTGAGTTGAATTGGATCCATGAGAAGGATTTCGCACTGAATGTTATTGGTCATTGAGTCTGACACTACCTAGCGATTGTATTAGAACTCCAAGTGAGTTCAATGAATAATGAATGACTAATCCTGCTGCAGCAGATGGTATTGGGGGTGTTCCGGAGCTCCGTGGTGATGCTAGTGTCCCTGGCCCGGGCACTGGTAAGTCCCACTTATATATCCGATCATACCTTCGGGTAGTGATTGAAGCCTCCCTTTGAGGGGAGATGGTAAATGAATAAATCCCGATCATATCTTAGGATATTGATTGAAGCCTTCCTTTTAGGGAAGATGGTAATGAATTGAATGAAATACAATTTAAGAATGCTATGGTAGTTGCCAATTGGTACACGTATACTGACTGTCACTGTCTATTACTGTCATAGTCTATTATTGTCATTGTAGAATTGTCTAGATTACTCTAGCATTGAAATTGTCATTATTGCAATATGGATGTATTGATATACTTTATTGCAAGAATTGTTTATACATTGTTGAACCGTCGTGTTCATTAGTGTTATTGATGGCATTACAGGTCAGGTTGCCCCTGCCGGCACTGCAGCGCCCCCGGCGCCAGCGGAGGAGACCGCTCCGGTTCCTCCAGGAGGATTGATTGAATGGAACCGGCGGGATACCATCTGATGTGGTATCCGAGTGCGATCGAGCTTTTGATAAATGTTTTGGGATGATGTTTTGAGAAAATGTTCATATATTCATTTTGGAAATGTAATTAACATTTGGGAATGTAATTAATGATTTGGAAATGTAATCAATGGTTAGCTGCATAGTATTTTGTATATGCAGCATTGTTAAATGTATATGGAAAACGATACATGTATAAGGACTTTCTTTTGATATATGTAAAGGTTAACTTATTATTGTCAAATATATATTGTTTCCGCAAAAGTTTTATATTTGGCAGGTTCTTGTGATTGATATCCCTTGTGGATCTCGTTTTAACTTCGGTTAATTCGGGGTTTACGGGAGTAAGTATGGGTTTCACGGCTCGGCTCGGGCCCGGGTCGTGACAAAAAGTTACCTCAAGTGTAGAAAAACTTCCCGGCAATGGCCCCAAAAACTTGATCGTAGGCCCCAAGTGAAAGGCCGCGATTGTAGTATTGACTCGTTGAAGTCCGAGGTCGATCCACATGGAGTAATTAATCGAGCAAAACTTGTCCTATTGAAAAACTAATTCTAACCTAAAAAAAAATCTATAAAAATCATAAACCCTACTTTAATAAAAAAAAATTAATTACAAGTCTGAAAAATCAATTACAACGAAAGAAAAAGAAAAATTCTAATCTAGAAACCTAATCTAATTACTACATTCAGCATAAGATTTGTTAGTCCAACCAATTGCATTAATTATGAAAATGCATAAATATAAAATAAAATAAAATAAAATCAGAGAATAAAAAAATGTATTTTAATTATAAAACTTTGCAACGGTTACTTTCCTAAATGCCATCAAGAAAAAAATCAAGACCACCGCACCAAGTGAGCACTGTCACTACGCACAAAAATTCGATGTTGACCCATTGGTGAAAACCAAGACCCCATAAACTTGATTTATTATTGAAAGATCCATTACAAGCAAATAACCATTACAAAGTTATTTGAATTAAAATAAAAATGCATCCAACCTTACCCTGGACACATGAAACACTAAACGGAGGAGAGGGACTCGCAGTCTCGAACGTCGATTCAATCGGCTCTCGTTTTGCGATCTGAAATCCAAGCAAGGGAAGATGATGAATGGCTGGTCCAATGGTGGAGTGACAGTAGCAACGACGGCAGCGCGACGGTGTAGAAATTCAAGTGGTGGTGTGCCTTAGGGAAGGCATTGATATACTAATGAAGAAGGAAGATGGAGAAAAATTAATGGAAAAGGGGGATTTTGTGTTGCTGGTCGTCCAAGGTGAATAGGGTGGAGACTGATATTTGGTTGGAGATATATATACAATGAGTGGGCCCAGGAGACAGTTTTGTGTGGTAAGCCAAGAAAAAATTATTAAACAAAACGTTTATTAATTTCCAAGGTTGGTTTTGACGTGCAGGACTTGAGTGGAGGAATGTGTGTTGCACGTCCAACACTTTTGGTGGATTTTTGAATTTTTGTTTGGTATGGCTTGGGTTCCCCCTTTTCTTTGGAAGGGTTCTTGATTTAGGAGACTTTTGTGGGAATTTCATATTTGAATTCTCTTTTGAATTCCTTGGTGCACAAATCCTAGCACTCTCCTTATCCCTTGCAACTCCTTTACTTGGGCCCACTTTGAAGAAAAAAGAAAATTGCCCAACTGATTTTTGAAAGTGTTGCAATCTTGTAACATGTATGGGCCCACCATGGCCGTGTGATGCTTGGAGTGGGGGTGTTCAACGTGCAACAACTTCTTGCTTTGAAATTCTGATTTGAGAAAATCTTGGGATGCTTTGATGCTTTTCCTTCTTGCTAGATTTGTTTACTAGTAAGAGCCCCTTAATTTTAGAATTCTTCATGGCTTGGAGATCACCTTGCATGGGCCCAATTTCCCTCTTAAAAAAAATCTCAGATCTGAAATTAATTTCATTGCACAAATGACATAAGAGTGGGCGCCACTTGGATTTCTGATTCTTGAATGGAAGATCTTGGATGTACATCTCCCCCTTGGCATTTTTTTCATCTCCCCCTTGGCATTTTTTTCTTCTTCTTTGTTTCCTTCCCTTTCTTCTTTAATTCTTTAATTGATTTATCTCTTCCACAGGTCCCAAGAAATTGATTTTCCTACAAAAATAAAAACAAATGTCAAAGAATAATCTATTCATATAGGGAAGGAATTATGCAAGATGCGGGCCCAATTCACACTAAATAGATGCATAAAATGTCACCATTTTATCAAATTTTCTTTAATTAAATCAATGGTGCAAATAAAATTCATCATTTTATGTGTGCATCAAAAGTTATGAGAAATTTGTGACTTTCAATGCCAAGAAATAGAGAAATTCATGATTTTATGTGAAAATATGATTTTTCAATGAAGTTTGACTCGAATTAAAACTTTGATGCCCATAAACATAGAATCATGATTATTTACTAAAATGGTGCATGATTTGATGATTAATTAAGTCCATAATTAATTCTAAAATGATGAGGAGATTATGCATTTTTAAGGACTTATCAATTTTCCTTGTATTCCTTGCATTTGGGCAAGTTCCCAATTAGTTGTTTACGGAAGTCCCACTAAACTTCAAAATAAGAACCTGTAGCCTTTTCTTAGATGTATCACTTCGATATAAAACTGACAGTGACTTAAATGCTTCGTCCTCGCAAACCCTGCTCTAGCATGTATCAGTTTCATTGTTCTTAACCCCCAAGGGGTAGCTCAGTTGGCCTAGGACCATGGTTTGCACCCAAAGGTTGTAGGTTCAAACCCGCACTATCACACTGGGGCTATAAGGGAATTTACCAGGCTTCCTTCTGGGCTCGGAGGGATTAGTCCATCCCAAAGGGTTGGGAATCCTCCAATAGTCATTGTTCTGCCTTCAAGGAACACTTTCAAAATGTATGTCCCTAAAATATATTAAGAGATAGGATTAAAAACAAACTATGACCAATTAATCTTTCTCACTATGATGCAAGAAAGTGAGATTAAAAAAAAAAAAAGCAACAATAAGAGCAAACAGATGGGCTTAACCACTGTTTGGAGGAGTTAATACAATAAAAGAGTGATTCTTGGTATTACAAATGTAACAGTTTTATGAACCAAAGGTTCATCTACTAGAGGCATTACTTTACTGGCACATTTGATGGCTTCATTCCATCTAAAGGGCTCCCAAGTTAACATCGCGGCCCACGCTAATGATTATTTCTATCAATATGACATTCACATTGCTAAATTACACTGGTGGTAACGAGGGCAAACGTACATGGCTCATATCAGGGAGCACGCAGCATAATATCGAGGGCATACTACTTATAACCAAGAGCAGCAGCACAGTGCCGAGGGCATGTTGCTTAATCCAAGAACAACAACATGATGTCAAGGGTATACTACTCATAAACAAAAGCAACAACGCAATATCAAGAACATACTACTCATAACCGAGAGCAGCAGCGCAGTAGCTAGGTGGGATTTAGGTAAGTGATGCCGACTCCAGATTTCCATATAAAAAGTCCTAACTAGGCTTCAAATCGAGGGAATATCTCAAAATAGGACAACTACTTCGGGTACCAAACAGAATCAAGTAAAATGGGTGTTCCATACCGAATGAGTCTTTTATTAGACTCAACTGGCAAGTTACACAAGAATAGGCAAGACTAGGTTTCGAGTACATCGAACGAGTAAAAGTAGTAGACTAGACTTGATTACACAATGTGAAACACTCCTGACAATTTAAGTACAAATGGAAAGCATTTCAGCTAGAAACGAGCAATGTCGAATGGGTAGCAAAATTGGGGTGATCCAGGCAACTCGGAAAGCAGCATGTCCAAGAAACCCACCAAACATCCTGGCTGTCCGAGGGAGACGCAGGGCAACACTCTACTCGCTAATCCCAAGGAGACCGACAAATCCAAATAATTAAGGGATAGTGCCCACAAAGTTACCCTTAAAACCTGAGATTCGCCCCAGAGACGTCAAAGTTTAAGTATTTTTCTCGTGTGATATCGTAGGGCCGCCGATATCGCACACATCATACTGTGCGATATCTTAGAGCAATGCGATATCGTACATGCGATATCCTAGGGCCGTGCGATCTGACACTATTATTGTACGAACAGTTTTACGAGAATAATAGAAATTTCAACTGTTGTGGAGAAAATGTCAGATAAGAACAGTCGTACGGTCAATATCCCAATAATTAATATAATGTCGGGTAAGTCCATAGGTGTGATGGAAAGTGTTAGATACTAAAATAAAGGGTGCATGCTCAACGCACATGAATAACATATACTAATGATTAAAGACAGCTGCCAACCTACAGTAACATTCACGGATCGATTACAGCATTGACCTAGGCCATAGGTAATTACCTTTAACATGCAAGCAAGACAATATTCAACTCTATGCACTCTTAGTGTCTAGATAACAAGTTTCAATACTCCTGGTGCATCGGAAGGTGGAGGACATCCCAAACCCTGAGTTTGAATACCCTTGACCTATCACTATGCTCCACATGTCTGCGAGCAATCCAAAAATTGTGTGTTAGCTTAAGACACCACTTCCCTTAAGTTCCAAGTAAGAACATTGTTGGACATGGTTCAGGTGCAAGGATCCACCACATTTTACGTTTCGGTCCCTTAAAATAGGGGTATCCAGTTATGAAGGTTTAACACAAATTCAAAGCCTCAAAAGCCCTTAATTTATGTCGTTCAGATGTCCACAACTTGTTCCCAAGGTGGACCGCCGATTGGAGAGGGACCAGTCATTCAAAAACCCAAATTGCTGAGAGGCTTTATTCAAGGGTAAATGGGTGAAGTTTGGTCATTGTCGGGTCTCACTTATCATGTTCCTAAGGTATAAAAATTGATGGGAAAGGTTTAGGAGCAATTCCCAAAGAAAATGGGCCATAACGGTCCCAAACAGAGGGATCACCGAGTGGGCAAACATGCAGACCGTCGATTGTCCTAGCAGCCATAGGGCAAAAGGGTCAACTGCTAAGATACTCACGATCAACTGCCGAACTAGCTAATTACATAACAGTACAGTCGGTGGTTTGGTCTAGGAGTGATTTTTCGAGTTTCCTCCAACTTTTGGAGATTTTCCAAGTTTGGGGAGCTTTCTAACATCATTAAAAGATTAATTATACTTAATTAAGCATATTATATACATTATTGAGCTTAAGACAATAGTAATCCATCATATGTGAATTAGAGTGCTTGAAACAAGGAAAATACTCCATGCATGCTATGAATTGTAAATTAAACACTTACCTTGACTTTTAACAGCTCCAATAACACTTAAAGTCACTTCCCACACTTTCTCCAACCTTCTCCCCCAAAATCCCCCAAAATCTACACCCAAAAACACCCTAGAAATAAAAAATTATGCAAGATTAGTGGGTAAAATGAGCTCCCAAACATGAATAAAATGAAAGGGGAGGACATGCTCGCCTCTAGCAGGATTAACGAAGAAGAAAAGGCCAGGGGAAGGGGATGCCGAGCATGTGACTTTGTGAAAATGAAGATGGAGAGAAAGATGAAGTTGCTCAGCCGCATGGCAGTGATGAAATTCGAGATGGCAACCTCAGTTTGGAGTAATTTGTGTAAGAGGTGAATAGGAGAAATAGAGAGAGAGGTTTCAGTCGCTAGAATGAGTAGGAAGAAGAATAGGAAGGGGCTTGGGGTCGAGCTCTTTATAAACTCAAGAAATTTGGAAATGACAATGACAATCTTCATCTCGTGAAATTCTCAAAATACCTCTGAATTTTCGAAATTCAAACTAGACCCTTCTAAGTACCAAACTTTGTTTGAAACTTCTCGAAATTACTGAAAAAGCTATTCTAACACGTGTATTTAGTTATTAAACATAATAAATAATGGTAATCACCGTAATTAGGGATCGGGACGTTACAGTTCAGGTGAGAACATTTCACACGGTTTGAGCCATGTGAACTATGGATGGGGCCCACTTATCACCCAATCCAAACTGCGTAATAAATAGGAATCCCCTAATAGTCACACGCCCAAGGGTTTGGTACCCATATAAATGGACTAGACCATTGGATCGACTTTACATCCATCCAAATGGACTAAACTTATGGGCCACAATTGATGGGGTTAGGGGCATGGGATTGCAATCAAACTTGATACTTGGAGTGGTCCCAAATGGATCATTTCATCCCCCTAGTTCCATCTTCGGATCGGATTCACCATGGGCCCCACAAAAAAAGTTAGCAATATGAGTTCATGCAAACACTTCGCATCAGAACAAATAAGCCAGAAGGTACACTTATTATTGATGCATGACTTGGCGTCAATGTTAGGTGATTCACTGGCCCAATAAATACAATGTGCTATAAACCATCCATCTATTAAAACTATACCCATAATCATTGTTGATTGCCCAATTCAAGGTATTATAATAGATGGTCTAAATTAAAAAGGTAAAAACTCACAATCTTCATCTTTAGACTTGCTAATTGTGTTATTATCCAGATATTTGGTAATTAATCGATGGCTAATCAGCTCCCTATCACGCAATGTGCTGTGAGTCAAGCTCAAGTCAATCATAAAGCTGCTAGAAAATATTTTGAGAAGATTGGATCCGGAAAAGATGAGCTCCTCTAAGTTATTCAGAGATATTAGGGTCACTTGGATCCCTACAACTCCCCCCTGTATAAAACTTTCTACAAGATAAGAATCCTTCAAAATGACAATTACAAAGTGGTAGAGTAAAGTAAAGACTTCAGTTCACCAAATCCATCATGATGTATTTGTTTACATATATGTGAAAGTAAAGTAAAAGTAAATATCACAGCACAGTAAAAGTAAAAGTGGGATAAAGTATAAGGTGAAGTTTAGTAGGAAGGAATGATAAAGTTTTTTTTTTTTTTTTTGACTTTACTTTATCACATTTTATGTTAGTTTTATATGGTAAATAAAAATGGACTTGTTTACAGTTGTGGTAAATTAAAATAAAGATTGATGTCATATTATGGTAAAATGTGAGGTAAAGTAAAGTGAGATGAAGTATGTGGTAAAGCAAAGTGGGAGAGAGAGTTGTAAAATAGTTGTTTTTCTTATTGATCGACTTTACTTTACTATACTTTACCATGATTTTATGTGATAAAAGAAAAGTAACTTATGGTAAAAACATGGCAGTTGAACTTTATTTTACTACACTATTTTTTTATCCAGATGTGATAAATTACATATAAATTAAAATATTTATTAAGAAGTCATTCTAATAATGTAATTTACTTTAATCATAACATATTCCAAACAACTCAATTTAAAATCTATAACATTCTTCAAAAATTGTCAAACAGCAAAAATATTATAATATTATAATATTACATTATTCTATTATATACTATTTTATTCTTCAAATATTTAAATATGTAAATATTTTATTCTGTAAACATCCAAATGGGCCCCTATTCTCTTCATATGTGATTAGGTTTCCTAAATTGAGTCTGATTAGCCTAAATTAACCCAATATCTTTGATGTAACTCTATAAATATCCTTCTGCTATTTTCTAGAAAATCAAGGTTTGGCAAGAATGTAGTCTTTAATTTTCACTCAATCTAACTTCCTAAACTAGTAATGGACTACATCTATTTATCTAACAAACTTTATTCTTATGGTAGATGATAAAGTTTCTGATTAAGGAGACTATAGTGGGAGTGAACAGCAGGAACATGGATGGTCTTACAGCCTTAGACCTTCTGACAATCTGTCCAAGAGAATCAACTGGAGAAATGGACATTGCAGAAATTCTCCAACGTAGAGGAGCAAAAAGAGCATGGGAACTACCCAAACCCAATGGAGAGGATTCAGATCAAGTTGAATTAGTGGATCCACCTCAGTTTCAAGACAGTGAAATGAAACAAGAATGTGAAGCAGTAGTGTCATTGGCTAGCCTGTCTCGGCAAATAAAGGAACAGTGGATTCAAGAGATGAAACAAAAGCGTGACGATGATAAAAGGAACACGATGATGGTAATTTCTGTACTAATTGTGACCGTGGCATTGCAAGCGACGCTTACTCCTCCTGGTGGTCTGTGGCAAGATGATTATCAACCCGTAAGTGGAAACAATTTCTCCAATATGACCAGATCTAGAGAAGATCATGAAGCGGGAACAACCATTCTCGATAAAAAGAATCCTACCGGGCTTGCCTTTTTCTGGTTCTTCAATAAGCTTGCATTCTTGTCATCCCTTTTCTTGATTTTTCGTCTAGGCCTGACTAATTCAGATGATGCAGATGACAGTACTAAAGCTTCGTCCTACCCTTGGAGTAACAAAGCACTTTACTTTGTTTCTCTCCTTTCAATGGAGCTAATGTATATCACTAGCAGCACACCGATCACAGGAGGAACACATAGGCGTGTTATTCTAGCTGACTTGAGTGCATTCGTGGTGGTTATTGTAACATCCCGAAATTCCAAGGTTGTAATTAGTCTAGTTAATTGTGCTTTTAGCTAATTAAGCTCGTTTATAAGCCAAACAGGTCCGATTAATCATTAGGATTGCGCGTGCGAAGTTGGGTTGAGATCCGAGCCCGTTTGGGTACAGTAGGGGTGTGTGTCGCTATTTCCGGAAAGTTCCGAGGGCTTTTTAGTGTTTTCTATTTTTCGAGATTTTGGTACCATCGGGTAGATTACCTAATTTCCCGGACTTTATCCTTTTGTTGCATCTCGATCCGGACCCTCGAAACCGACTCAAAACCCGACTTGACCCGAACCCACCTAAACTTATTTTATTAATTCCCAAAAGTCAAACCCCATTGTCCATTTCTCATCTCATCCCATGTGGACCCCACCTCATCCCATCATGCCCCACCCCACCTTAACCCACGTGCAAGCCCCCCACCCATTTCCCTCTTTTCCCCCTTTTTCCTTTGCTAGGTCAAAACCCCTCTCCCTCTCTTCTTCATTCACTCCAACACCCAGCACAACAGCAGCCCCCATTTCTCTCATTCTCTCATCTCTCTCGTTCTCCCTCCCTCACGGCTTGCTGCCTCACGTCGCCGGACCTCGTCGCCGCCGGCCATATCTCTCTTCTCCACTCTCTTCTCCACTCTCCCATCTCCCATTTATCTCTCTCATCTCTCATTCTCTCACTCATCTCTCCTTCACCCATCTTGCTGCCCCACCGTCCCGGCCCCATCACCGTCGCCGCCGGACCCACCTGCGCCGTCGCCGAGCTTCCCCAGCCACCGGCGAACCCACTTGCACATCTCTCCCTATTTCTCCATTTTCCCTTTCTTCCTTTCCTCCTCTGTTTCTCTCTTTCTTTCTCTGTTTTCTTTCTTTATTTCTCTTCCTCCCTCATTCTCCTTGCTGCCCACATGATTGAGCTCCCCAGCCACCTCATCCTCTCATCCCATTTCTCATTTCACCCTTGCTGCCAACGTGGGGTGATCCCCATTGCCCACCCATCTCTCTTATATTTCTTTCTTTCTTTATTCACTCTTTCTCTTCCTCTCTGCTACTTTTCTTTCTTGTTTCTCTTTCCTTATTTCACTCATCTCATCTCATCTCATCTCTCCACTCACCTCACTCCACTCACTGTCGTTGACTTTATCCCCCACCCATCTCACCATTTCACTCTCTCTCTAATTCATTATTTCTCTCTATTCTCTCTTTCTTTCTCTATTCTTTCTTTGTTTGTCTCCTTCCTTCTCCTTGTCAATGGACCACCAAAGAGACCCTCCATCACCATCAATCAGTGGGCCACTGATCAAGTGGGCCCCACAACCTCCGATGATATCCATCATCTCCGCGTGGACCCCGCAAGCATTTCTTCTTCAATTTGCAAACCACCGCTCCATCCACCCATTTATTTAGTAAGCTCTTCTTCCCTTAGGTTTGGGTTAATGTATTTTGGGTGTAGTAGTGTGTTAGATAGCTTAGAGCTTCCTTTTCTTTTGGTTTATATTTTAATTAGTTTTATTTTGCTAATTACCCTTAGGTTTGGTTTGTTGGGCTATGGAGCTAGGCTTTGTGGATTTGGGCATTTTCACCAAAGGCAAGTAGATATTTATATATATGCTTGGATATGTTTGTCTTTCATTTGATTTGAAGATTGATGATGATTTAGATGACCATATGCTCAATTGATACCTTTGATTTTGGAAAACATGATAACTATGTTTAATTGTTTAATTAAATGGATATTGGCTGGATGGATATTAGATGATGGACTTGATGAGAGGGGGTATGGATGTATGTGGAGAGGGCAAGGCCCTATTTTCTTTGTTTGCAGGATTAGAATGGAAGGGCTAGGTCCTTCATATTGACTGATTACTTGTTCAGGGATTTTGGAAAGGGGTTCCCACCCATTCCACTTCAGTTACATAACTGAGGTTTTGTAACTGTAGTGTATACGGTCGACCGGCCAAGGGGATCGGGTCGACCGACCACACACAGTCAGGCTCTCTGGAGCCTGATGAAGAAATACATGCACATCATTTGTTTACAACTTTCGGTCGATCGGACTGGGTCGGGTCGACCGGGTACTCTATGTGGGATGTCGATCGGCCAAGGGCTGGATCGACCGAATGATCTGTGGCACCTTTTGGAAAGGGCCTTTTAGACCCTATCTTGGATGGACTTAGGTGGAACCTTGGCTACCCTTTTTGGACTCATTTGACTATATGTGAAGATGTTTTGAGCCGACGTCTTTCACGGTTAATCCGGGTGTGTCGGGTTACAACCTATCTCAATCTTGAATGGTACGGGACAACGGGATACCCCCTTTATATCTATGCACGGAGATTGTCTGTTTGGGTATCGCGAACCCTACTTCCCTTTGTTGACTGAGTATAGTTGTACGATGCCTCGGGTTTAACATGGTACCTAGGATTGGATTGTCTATCGCTTCTGACTCCAAATTGTACCGTCTGGTACTTGTCTACATGCTATGTTCATGTTCCTTAGCTTCGCTTGCTTTGTTTTGTTTTGGGATTACTTGATGAACCTAGGTGTTGAACTTAGGATCCCTTTTGATGTTCCGCTTGTTTTGATTATTGATGGAAGTGTTGAGGCTAGGTGGCTTTGATTGTAAAGGCTTGACGAGGACTACTTATGGTATTGATGTTGGAAGAAGATTGCTTGTTTGGTCTTGATCTTGATTTGATAATGGAAAGTAGTATCTCTTTTGTTAATGAATCTTGTTCACGCAAGAAAGCCTAGCCCCTCACTATTGTTTGTCTAGGGATCTTTGTGTCAGGCACCACTCAGCTGTATTTCGCCCAACACAGATGGGGCACCATCTGTGTGAGGACCTTGATGAACGTCTGCGCAGTACGACCTTTTACTTGTTGATGGATCTTGCTTGTTTGCCGGGTCATTACCGTGCCTTGTTGCCGAGTTACTACTCGTGCCTTGTTGCCGAGTTACTACTCGTGCCTTGTTGCCAGGCTTTAATCCTGTGCCTTGTTGCCAGGTATATCCTGTGCCTTGATATCTCCACCACAACTCAATGGGAGTAAATGACACTATCCCGTGGGAATTAGCATATGTGGACTGCCTATCTTGCTAGATGTTTATGTTAGTTTGATTATGATTCGTATGCTAAGCACTTCTCACGATCAGGATGCTATGCATGTTTTATGATCTTGTCTATCGTCTATTCTGATTCGTTCTACATATCTATTGATGTTTTATATTTATATCTGCCTGCCGACCGTCGTGTCTGATGCTGCACTTGGTGCATAGGTACCGAGTACATCTACCTTTGGGAAAGTGGAGGCGTTGCTTCAGGCAGTTTAGCCTGATGGTGAGTACGAGTTGTGTGTCGACGGTATTGTCGTCGTAACCAACATACGAGTGCCTTCATACTTTGGTTAGTTCGTATTTATTCTCTTTTGGCTTAGGTTTTGTTAGAAGCCATTAATTAATATATTTTTGTTATCTTTTGCTAAACTTAAACTATAGAAAAGAAAGATGTGCATACTCTGAAATGTTATATTGTACCAATTGTTTAATTATGATGTTCCGCTGTGTTTTATGGTTATCGAGGAAATATTTATACCTCACCGCGGACTTCGATCCTATGGGACATGATTGGGGCCAGGTTGCATTTGTTTAATGTCAAGAAATTTTTAATTGGCCCTAATCTCACGTATAACCCCGGTTTCACTTTTGGGGGCGTGACAGTTATCGTTCTATTGCTCCCTTTACAAAAATGGTGGAGAAAGTTTCTATGTAAGGATGGAAGAAGATCTTCGACGAACGATAATCGTGGAGATATTGTGATTGAAACAGGTCAACAATTGTGAATTACTAATCACGTGGATAACTGTTTAGTAAAACTTGTTTGGAGGTATGTTCCCTGCCTAGTGTCAACAGTTTGCATCGTACATTTGGCTTGTTCAATGAAGCTTGTATTATTGGTGAAGTTTGTTCTAGTACATTTCAATTTATGTTTAAAAATATTTGGCAAGTTTGATCGATGGTGCTGAGAGAGGAAACTAACCTACACATTATCTGGATTTGGACAATTTCTAGGCCATGCAATGTATTCTAGTCCGTTTCACAGGTATGTCGTTGGACCCAGTCTCTATCAAGGAGTCAATAGATGTCGATTCTCATGTGGAACGTTCAGGGAGCAGCCCAGAAAACTCTTTGTAGCACGCTCCAAAGTATGATCTGGGAGCACAAGCCGCAACTTATTTTGGTTGCAACACAGGTGCTAACACAGCAAACAACCTAACATTCAACATGCTTACTCAGACATTATATCGGTCACAGTATAATCCCGAATACAGGTTAAGGGAGAGGCATTTGGGTTTTCTGGAACTCTGCCTTTATTCAAGCAGAATCATTACTACCATTCATCACAACATATCACATTACACACTACTACATGTCTTATGTCTAGGACTGCACACTAACATTTACATCCCTGTAGTATACTCCTAACCTAATGGACACATACGGCAGATTCTTTGGGATTGTTTGAAAGAGTTCCACTCCATGGCACTCCCACTGTGAGGTCCATGGCATTTTAGGACCTCATGAAAAAAGGGATGAATTTCAGTCATAATACACATCATATTCACAAGATTTTATCATTGCTGAAGGAAGAGGAGATGTCAAAGAAATTCATTGCTGAAGATAAAAGGAAAAAGAAAATGTGAAACACACCCAAGTCTCTCACATTGCACGGGCAAATAACACACTAGTCCTGATTAGTCAGAGGCACTTGGCATCCAGTCCATTAAAGAAAGATAATGAAGACAATATTTGGTGCAATGTGCACCAACTATGTTACTGAAATATTGTTAGAGAACTGATGGCTAAAGAAACTGAATACCAAACATGACAAAGAGACAAACATTTGCTCCACCTTTAAAGGCTAACAATGGGAACATGTGAATTGATTCTAAGAATGAAGAGGAAACTAAAAGGAAGAAGAGAATAAACGCTCACAATTAGATTATAAAAGTCAAAGCCTATGAAAGAATAGAAAGAGAGGCAGCTAAAGATGAGATCCTTCTAATCCTATAAAATACCAATGAAAGGATGCAGTTATTTAGGAGGTATTAAAGGTTATACAGTCAAATCTAGAACCAAAATATCTGGAACCTTTGTTCGATCAAATCAACTTAGAAGCGTCACTTAGAAATATCAGATGATAGAATATTGATCATGATACACGCAATGACATCCCACCAGTGAGTTGTTTCAGATTAACTTTATGTCAGACATCACCAGTTAACACCTATAGATGATCCTTTGATGGAAAAATTATGTTCTTAATAGGGATCCAATGGATGGATTCTTAACACCAGTTCGATAGAACCGTCAACTTTATCTACATTCTTCACCATCCAAAGATGCCGCCCGATTTTTTTTTTATTTTGAGAGGGAGGAGCATATGTACCACCAAAAAAAAAAAAAAACAAACAAACAACAAAACGAATGGATATGTTGACTGACATAGAGATGATATAATTAATTTTCAGTTCAAGATGACTCTAAACCGGTAAGAGTCAAGTTCTCCCAAGCCCCGGAGAACTAATGTCGCGTAAGTGGATCATCATAACTCATAAGACTCAAAAGTCCACAAAAGAATGCCAAAAGTAGGGCCACAATCAGCCAATACATTGGGCATAACCCATAGTAGACCAGCTTATTGGGCCGAACCCATGGTCAGAGAGACGATTGGCCCTACCATATCTACTTTGTCAGTATTGTAGTTTCCAACAAAATTTTCTAAAACTACATTCCAACTTTTAACAAAAATTTTACGAGTATTTTTCAAGACATAGTTTTTTAGTCTGGAAATCCTAACAAGAACCATTCAAGACAGGTGGTTGACACTTAATTAGTAAAAGAGATAATCAACTACCATGTAATCAATGAGAGTGGAAAGAAAATGCAAAAAGAGATTGGAATATAATCATGTATTGGAGAAGAAAGGAAATTCTATTTAGGATCTCTGGTGGGCTAAATTCTCATTCCATTCTCTAAATACCCTTGCAATTTCTCATTTATGAGATTCAATGAAAACTCTCTATTCTATTTATATATAAATATAAGGATTTTACAAGAAAATTCTCAATAAATAGCTGTTGCACGAAAAAATTCCTCCAACCCCAAAAGCCACAAAGGGAGTTCATCATAACCTGTTATTTTATTTTATCTTATTACAGTAGAGCAACACACGTCCCAATAGGGGCGACGCTGGGATCACTCCTCTTCTTCAATGATGGAAGAGGATACCCGACGCAGACTCTGGCTACAGGTTCTATTGCAGAACCGAAATTGAAGACACAGAAAAATCGACGAAAATCTCTGGTTAATCCAGACCTGAAGAAGCAGGGGCCGGGCCGGTTTTTCTGTTTGGTTTAGCAGAGAAAGGATGGCTCAATCTTAGGTTGTTTTTGAAACAGAGGAAAGAGGCGCCTAGGAGAGAAACCGCCCGACGCTCGGCCACCGTCCACTATTGTGCTACGGTGCTGTTGTCATCGCCGTTCGCAAAGAAAAGGGGATTTCTGGTTGCAGACGATAGAGACGACGTGGGGTTCGGATCTCCATCGCCAGAGATGCTTGGGGGGAAGTTATTCTCGTTCGGGATCTACTCGTGCTACGTGTCGGCTTTCGATCTAGGGAGGAGGGAGTGGAGCGGGGTGAGGATGGTGAGGCCGACAGGGTTAATGTACACATTCCTGGTGGCGTGCGGGGGCGGCTGGTACTGGCTGTGTTCTGCAACACAGCAAAGGGGGCGTCTTTCGTGCTGTGGAGGGTGGAGGAGGGGGATGGAGCTGAGGGAGGTGGTGATGTCTGCGGAGTTGTTGCGCTGCGTATTTGAGAGCGATGAGGATGACAAGTTTGCAAACAAACAATTCTTCCTCTTGATCTGGATCTTGCAACGATGGAAGAGATGGCAATGGTTTTTACATTTGAAAATTGAGATGGCAATGGAAGGCTTAACGAGGAAGAAATGGGGAGCAAGCTAGCCTCACCTCCATTAGAGGCTAGTGAAGACGGAGAATATTCATATGCATTCATCCCTCATCATAGGATGAGGGACACTTTCATAATTAGAAATTTTCATGTGCAAAAAGATGAAAAGTCATAAATGGTGATATGCATAAAAAAAATATTCATGTGCAAAAATGGAAAGTTCCCTCACCCTATACTGAGGAATAGATGCACATGAATGTCCATATATATATATATATATATATATATATATATGAAGATGCTCATATGAAAGATGTTCTCACCTTACTATTACTATGAGAAATAAGGTGGGAACATTCACATCGATGCCAACAACTTAAATGTGAGGGCTCTCACTCCTATCTCTCATATAAAGTGAGAGATATCTCGTATGAACATCTCCATATATATATATATATAGAAATATTCAAGTGCATCTATCCCTCACCATGTGTGGTGAGGGACACCCCCCTCACCCCCTTTTGAGGAAGTTTCAAGTACAAAAGGGATTTTATACTTGATGGAAAGATCTCCTTTTGTACTTGAAACTTCCTCAAAAGGGGTGAGGGGGGTGTCCCTCACCACACATGGTGAGGGATAGATGCATTTGAATATCCTCCATATATATATATATAGATATATATAAACAGATGCGCCTACCTTATATAAGAGATAGGGGTAGGGCCCTCACATTTAAGTTGTTAGCATTTCATATGAATGTGAGGGCCCCCACGCTATCTTTTATAGATGCTCCTACCTTGTATGAGAGATAGGGTAGGGGCCCTCACATTTTCCCTCACAATTAAGTTGTTAATATGAGGCCCTCACGCTATCTCTCATATAAGGTGAGAGATATCTCTCATAAGAGCATCTCTCCATAAATATATATATATATATATATATATATATTAGGATTTATAAGGTGCACGGGTGCGCATCTTGTGATCGAGGGTGGGGCCCACCCAACGGGCATCCAAATGAACCAAACCCTCGAATTTCACATGGAGCCCACCTTTGCACCCATCCGATGTACTGCATACCCCATCCGAATGGACTATAAACTGTTAAACTTGTGGGGCCCAAATGGAGGTGATAGTGGTTGGGATTTTTTTTTTTTTTTTTTTTTTTTTTTTTTTTTTTTTTTTTTTTAAGAAATGAAGGGCCATGGGAGACCTTTCGATCCCCCAGGGTCCCAGTCCTAGCATGGCCCCCCACGTGGTGGATTGCATGCTGCTCCTATGTGCGAGTCACTAGATATACATCCATGGAACATGATAAATTATATCCCATGATTAGGTCAATCAAAAATTATTTACTTCTAAAATAATTGAACTGAAGCTGGCGCTAGCCTGAAGAGTCACAAGTCGCAATCAGAGTAGAAAGGCGAAAAGAAAATCTTGCATTGAGCTTCAAAGATTATTGTACAGAAAATCTGATAAAAACAATCATAACTTCTCAAATATAAAAACCTAACTAGATAAAAACACACCTTTTTCCCCACTACAACCCTAGATTCTCCTGTAAAAATGGTAGGCCATGAAAGACATTGATCCCCTTGGCCACGAGTTGATTGAGTTGACTCATTCAACAAGAAAAATAAGCAGCCAACTCCAAAGGATGTTCACCATCATTCCCATTTATCATCCAAAATTTCATGTTTCTAAACGAAGTGTGACGGATTCAGCACCCTTTTTTCCAAGGGGTTAAAGAGAAAATTAGGCAGCAACACTCAACCCTGCACTGGGGATGTCTCAAGTCTCACGATCTAGGAAATTTGTGTCCACTTCATATCAAGCAACCAAATCTGCCAACACCAACAGCCTACCATTTGCAAAATGGAGATGAATAATTTATATCAATTGGGCAAGAAACACTGGAATGAAAAAGGGTAATTTCTCACCTTTGATATACACTGGAATGAAAGGTAATTTCTCACCTTTGATATACACATATTTGATTACAAGGTGAGCTCACTAAGATTTTTATCATAGTGATATCCCATGACAACTATAAATCTATTGGCAGAAACATACATACATACTTTATGAACTAATTTGTGGCAATGTCATTTATTAGAAGCATTAAACACAATGAACTATCAATATCGCACCACTCGCCTAATTGTTTAATCTGTTAGGATGAGAACTAACAATATCTCAGCAGGGCTCACAACCATTTGCATAAATGAGACTGGCAAATAGTTGATACACATTAATCTCTTATCCAGAAAAGTTAATCTTGTCGAACTTCCTGGGGTGGAGCAAACCTCACATCTGCTGGCCGGGCCACTACAACAGTCTCATCAGCAAACAATGATTTGATAAACACAGGAGTCTTCAGTGGGTGGCGGCCTGTCATTCTTGGATACACGTCTTCAAGGAAATAATACGCATGACCAGCAACCATACCCTGAATCATCAAATGGTATACATCTAGGATTAGAATCCAGCACAAGGAAGAATGATACAATAATAAGATGATACAATAATCCTACTGGCCTGGGGGGAGCCAAGTAAATCCCCTGTGGCCCCAGTGTGGTAGTGAGATTTTGAACCCTCAAGCTCTAAGTGCAAACCGTAGTCCTAGGCCAACTAAAGATAGAATAGTCAGATGATGCAAAATGCAATTGCAAATTAAGAGGGACAAAACGTAGGGCCATTGTTGTCAATCATGGGATTCTTATCCTAAGTCCTACGATTCAATCCTAAGGAAAAAGATTCGTATCCATGTATCGAATCCTATTTATAGGTGAATTTTAGGATTCAAATGTGAATCTCACCATTTGATATTTGTTCTATTGAATCTTACTTCTCAGGCAAGTCGTTTGAGTGCGAATAGACATGGCCAAATGATTAATATTATTATATTAGTACTTTTTCACTTTATTTTATTTTTTTGAATTTCTATTTTAAGGTGTTATCTACTAATTAGTGAAACCTCTAAAGAATTTGTACAATTTTGGGGAAGCTTTACAAATAAATAAGAAATAAGCATGTGACTAGAGCATTTGACTATAAATGTATTTCATTGTACATTATTTTTTATTTTATCTTGTTATTTTATTTTATTTTTCTTTATGGACACCTTTTAACTTGAGGAGACATTTAGATTATTTGGATTTTACTATTGTTTACCTGGAAAAAAAAAAAAAAAAAAACTACTCCATCTCATTTACTTTTCGTACAGATGTTGATATTTCTTTACAAAAAAAAAAAAAAGTGAAATCTTATACATATTAACGATGTTATAATATTTTTTAATGATGTTAGCCATGTGATCGATAATCTCATCCTTTATTTGTCAACATATTGATGGGGCTGTAGATAGAAAATGGATGGATCATGAATACTTCTTTTATCTTTTTTATTAATTTTATTTTTGTTGATTTGGCATACAATTCACATGTGCTAGAATACATTGAATAAATTGGCATATCATTGAGTGTTTTACACATATCACTTGTAGAGCACTTCATATTTGATCACTTGATTGCCCTCATTCAAAGTTATGCATTGTGTGCAATTTAACTGAATTTGTGTATATTTTGGACTAAATTCTGTGAAACCGCCAACCCCCCCAAACCCCAAAAAAAAAAAGAAAGAAAAAAAATTGAAGGATTTCATGGTTATATCTCACATCCAAGCAGAAGTCAGACATCAGAAGAGGAAACACCTCCAATCTACTTCTAAGTGGAGTAAAAGACTGTCAATCTACTTTTAAGTGGAGGAAAAGACTGTCAAATTTTGAGCCAACGTGAAGTGTATGGAGATCGACAAAAACATCGAAGATTTGTTCACTTGACTTTTGATCCTAGAGGACATCTAAACAAAACTCGAGGTCGAGTTCTCTACAAGGCGAGGAGAATTTGATGCAGGATAGACCCATGGTCCCCCATGGGTCGACCAGCCAATGGGCCCAACCCATCTAATTCTATTTTAGTAAGTATTTTTAATTATATTTTAAGTGATTTATGTATTTTAATTAGATGTTTTAATCCTAGCATCAATGTGTTTGGATGGTCCAAATTAGATCTAGGTTATTTCTTTTTCTTATATATATATATATATATATATATATATGGATGTAATGCCTTTGGCAATCAGACAAAATGAATAATGAAGATTTTCTAACTGCTTTTGGATTTCTCAAGTCCTCTTATTCCTCGCCTGTGATAGGGAGTTTGGCGTGATGCCAATTTTCAGGTGCGAGCCTTATCCCTCCACCCCAAAAAAAAAAAAAAAAAATCCTACCCACCTCGCATCTCAACGATCTACCGTCTGCATGAACACTATGTCGTCTACCAACAACATACACCAAGGCAACTCCTCTTGAATACAAGCAGCTAGCTCATTCATAACCAACACAAAGCGATAAGGGCTAACGCTAACCCTTGATGCACGCCTATGGTCACTACTCACTTGTCTCTCCATAATCAGTTCTCACTCATCACTGCTCATTCATACACATCTCTAATGATATCTCTATTACTTCTTGGGACACTTCTTTATCTAAAACCCACCAAATCAAATCTCTAGATACCATATCATAGGCTTTCTCTAGATCAATAAAGACCATCCAAAGATTTTCTTCTTCTCTCGGTCTTGTTCCTTTTTATAGCTTAAGTGAGAAGATCGCTTCCATAGTAGACCTTCCCGGCCTAAAACCAAACCAAATTGATCTTAAGATATGTTGGTCGCTTGTCTTAGTCTTTCCTCCATTACTCTATCTCATAGTTTCATAATGTAAATCGTAACTTTAATCCAATGATAATTGGTGCAACTTTCTGTATTAATCCTTATCCTGTGCTGAGATCGGGTTGTGCTCAGACCAGGTTGTACCGAGATCGATCTACGCAGAACTTATTTGGCAACACTGTTTTAAACTACTGCAACAAGCCACGATAAAAAATAATTAAAATTCTAATGCGTATTTATAAATACTTAAATAAATTATCAATGATTATTAACATATAATTCATAATACAAACACAATTAAAACTGAACTTAAAAAATCAAAATTTTAACGAAAAAAATAAGTAAAATAATCTAATTGAATTATCTAATACATGATATTGAAATAATGGCTCAATTACATAGAACATCAGGTCAAAGAAAATGGAAAATTTGAAGAGTAATTATAAATAATATAATATATGATGAAGAAGAAAACATATAAAAGAATAATCAGTTTGAATTGTTGATGGTACGAAGGGTGAATTAATTTACAAAAATTGTTCATGCTTGGAAGACTATCTATTACTTGGCCACATCTTGATTTGCCACATTTTATTGTTTCTTTGATTCTCCATATTTATTATTTAGTTAAATTAGTAAATGCAATGATAATAAAAAAAATTGTGATAAAGATTTATTTTTTTGTTGTTTTTGAATGTTAACTTTTATTGGAAGAAAAAACCAAGCAGTACAAGAGTGTTATACCGGCAGGCTAACAACCACGAAGAAACCCAAAAAAACAGGACACCACACCAAATGAGAACTACAGACTACAAAGGAGACAAGAACAACAAAAAGGACTAAAACCAAAAAACACAAAAGAGACTAGCAGTTTCTATAGACGAGGCATAGAGAGAGCTACTTCCTTCCAATTCCTCACAATTTGGTCTAACAAGTATCTGTTAAATTGGTAATTGATCGACACCCAAGAAGCGACCGTGAACTTTATTTTTTCCAACAAAGAATCCCCACTCACGCATCTCCCTTCAAAGCACTTTGAATTTCTCTCCTTCCATAAGTTCCATATCACTGCCATGAAAGATAATCACCTCATCTCCATCTCCCTTGGATAACGGTTGGGGGTTTACAAGCTAAGAACAGATCCAAAATGCAATTCGGAAAAACCGAGCTACACCCGAACAAGTCAATCATAGAGCTCCAAATTCTTTGGGCCGTTTTTCAATTCAAAAACAAGTGGTCCACCGATTCCTCTTCGCTCAAGCACATCAGACAACCATTTACTATTTCCATACCTCTTCGTCTTAAATTATCAATAGTCAGGATTTTGTTCCGAAGAACAAGCCAACTGAAAATCACAACTCTCGGTGGAGCCTTTAGCTTCCAGATGAGATGAAGAGGACTTCTTACCTTCCTCCTTCTCGTTATAGCCAAGAAGGAGGACACTGAGAAAGAACCATCCCTAGAACAGTTCCAAATCCTTGCATCCCCCCCCCCCCCCCCCCCTCCCTTCCAAATAAATAAATAAATAAATAAATATATATATATGTCCAATAGACCTCATTCAAGAGGTTCAGAAGAGAAAGCAACTGCCGCTCCTCATGCCCTTTTAGATTTCTCCTTAAGACGGCCCCAAACGTTTGCCTGGCCCGACCTCGAAAAATAGCATTGAATCTTTGACTCTATAGCCTCACACATCTGTAAAGGTCTGGGAATTGGGTAGCAAGAGGCTGATCACCAACCCATCTATCATGCCAAAATGAGATCTTCTCTCCCAATCAAACTTTGTAAGTAATGTGCTTCATGAACATATCTTTGACGGAGAGGATACTCTTCCAAATGAAAGAGCATTGCTAACATCCAAACTGTTTCTCCCTACACCATATTTCCCAACCAGGTTTTGCTTCCAAAGACCATCTGACTCATCACCTAACCTCCAAAGCCATTTTCCTAGTAGGGCTTGATTCATCCGCCATATCGGCCTAATACCTACACCACCTTCCTCCTTAGGTGTACAAACGGAGGCCCAATCAGCTAGGTGAAATTTCTTCCCTTCACTTCTTCCATGCCATAAGATGTCCCTCTGCAACTTTTCAATTCAATTTATAACTGAGCTCGGATACTTGAGCAGAGATAGATAATACACCAAGAGGTTTGTTGTAACTGATTTGATGAGAGTAACCCTACCTCCCAAGGAGAAATATTTGGCTTTCCATACAGACAGCTTCCTCTCCACTCTTTTCCACCACTGGACTCTAGACTTCTTTTTTTTTTTTTTTTTGCAGATCCCAAGCATAAAGGAAGCCCCAAGAACGATGTTGGAAAACATCCACCTTGCACCCTAACACATCCGCAAACTAATGCAAGAGGAAATCTCCAAATCTGATGCCAATAAGCTTGCTGTTAAAGAAATTGATTTTGAGGCCCGACACTGCTTCGAAGCACAAAAGAGGACACGCCCATGGCAGCCAGATTTTGTGATCTCTACCGGTGTGCTCAGCATGAAAGAGCGTTGGTGAAAGATTAAATGGATAGAGTGGGTAAGAAAGTGCTCTGGCCCCCTATATTCAAAAGAAATTTAACAAACATAGAGGAGCTCCAGCTTCAAGCCTTGTGGTGGAGATAAAGAGTTTGGTTGGCATCAACAGATGGGTCCTTTTTAGTCTCATCCTTTTTTGAAACACTAAGAAATGATGGCTCGATTGGTGTTTGTGGAAGTCTAAAGCTGCTCCGACGGTCCTCACTTTTGGATGGTTGGCATTGTGAGTGACATTCTCCACCTGTGACAATCTTTATCGTAGGAAATGCATTATGGGAAATGCCTGCCCTATGTGCTTAGCAGATGCAGAATCCATTGGCCATTTACTTCTTAATTGCAAATATGATCAAATGACATGGAGGTCAGTCCTAAATTTGTTTGGTTGCTATGGGCCTCTTCCAAATTCTTTACTGCAGTTGTTTGAAGCTTGGAAAATTGGCATGGGTCATCTTAGAGAAAGGATAATGTGGAAACTTCCATCTCTAGCTATTATTTGAACTATTTGGAAAGAGAGAAACAGGCGATGGTTTCAAGGGAAATAAGTTCTAGAGTCATTGTTAGTCATGAGTAACCGCTCTTCCTCAATTTTAAGGCATTCCCATGGCTACAATTTTAAAAAATTGGAAAGACATAGTTTTTTCTCTCCAGAAGGGTCTTCCATTATGCCTAGATGGTCTCCTCCCTCGGGTGCTTTGAAATTAAATTTCAATGGGAGTACTAATGTACTATAGGGAACCTAGGTGTGGCAGGCCTAGGTGGTGTCATTCAAAATAAAGAAGGATCCATTCTTATTTCTTATTTGGGTCCAGCACGTTTCTGTTTGATTAACCAAGCTGAACTGATGGCCCTTAATGTTGGTCTCCATGAAGTTTGCAGACAGAATCTTCGTGGTATATTGGTTGAAGGGGACTCTTTTTGTGTCATTCAACGGGCTACCAGTTGGGCGGCACTAGCTCCTTGGTATCTAGCAGATATTTTGGAAGAAGTGCAAGATCTATCAAAGTACTTGGAAGCCTCCTTTCTTCATATCAATTGAAGTGCTAATATTGATGTAGATCGCCTTGCCAAGAGGGATGTCAGCCCTCCAATTTGGACATACTTTTTTCATTTCTTGTTTTTTCTTGTATTCAGTTGGTGATTTTTTTGTGGCCTTGGCTTTTTTGATTTAGAGTAGATCCCTTATACTGTAAAGGTTCGTTCTGTTTATAATAGTCTCCATTTTAAAAAATAATTAAAAAATAAAAATAAAAATAAAAATAAAAATTCTTGGTTGGATTTAAGGGATATATTTAATCAGTTTTGAGTCGCGTGAGAATATTTTCTATTTTCATGGCATACTTTATATCATGAATTGATAATTGAATGTGTTCAACTCTAATATTTAATATAAGAAGGATTTTTCAAAAATATTATTTTTATTTATGTTGTTTTCCAATTACTTAAATATATTTTATATCAACGTAAATTAAGCCACACCCTTATGAACTATCCCAACAATATTTTCAGTTATGGCATAGAACAAAACAACTCTGCAGGTAACTCAGATTATCTGAACACATGAACCTTGATCTATGCATAGACTGAATTTGCCAATCCAGTCTAAATGGTGAGCTCCGAGGAAATCAGTGCATCGTGTTAGAAATATTAAACGGTGGTTCCACAACAATCACCCATTTGTTTTTCAAGAAAACTTATCTTGATTCATTTAAGTATAAATTTAAAGAATACTTACCACAAGGAACCTTTATGATAACCACCATGGTTTCAAGTTTAACAATAGGACATTTCCTTGATAGTTAGGAAACCCATTCAGGTTCCTATTTAAACACAATCACGGTCGGTTTTTAATTTAGCTCTCTTTGAATCTTCTTCTTATATTCTTTCATGGCCACTCCTATTGACTAAAGAATTTGTAGATTTTCATTTATAAAATAATTTTTAATCTTAATCATGGTTTATACCAAATCACAGTACATTAGAAACCAATTCAAATGGCCACTACAAATATAGAATCCACCAAAGCAGGTCAAGGAAAAAAGCTAAAATGTTAGAAAATGCAACGGTGAATTTGAAATACTGTTTTCGGTTTCTTAAATCTACAACTCTGTTTGTATATAGTGCAATGTGAAGGGGTGTTCGTGGGCTGGGTCGGGCTGAGCCGAGCCATATCCAGGCCCCATCCAAACTTTACAAACGCAAGTGTCAGGCCCAAGCCCACCCATTTAGTCATTCGAACCAGGCCAGGTGGGGTTTTTTTCACATATTTGGACTTTCTAGCAATAGTTTGGACAAATAATCACTAAATTACAAGCACTCTTTATTCGAGCTAGGCCAGCCCATGCTTTGGGCTTGCTAACACTTGACCCAACCTAGGCCCAAATATTTAATGGGCCGCAACCCGGATCCACGATCGAGCAACAGATCAATCTCCCGAAGGATTGATTGAATCCAACAATGGATTCCAGCCCTAAGGCACACACTCATAATGAGAAGAAACCCCATAACTGAAGAGAAAATTCTCGTAAATCAAAGATTAATTAACAATAAGCAATCTAAATACAATGAGCTATATATAGGACTGAACGTCTTTCTCATGCACTAGGACTTTCATAATAATTAAAGAAACCTAATTAAAAGAGGAAACTACTTGCAAAACAATCCAAATCAAATAAACTCCTAATTTAAGGATTTCTAAATAAATCAAACTCTAAATATAATTCCTAAGTAAATGGATGTCCCATTGGGCCTTTGGAATGGGCTCAATGGGGTGGCCGACCTATTGTAAGGCCTGCATCAATTCTCCCCTACATGAAAAAACTTGACTCCGGCGAGTTCACAACTAGATAATAAGGGAGAGAATTCGACCACAAGTTCGGAAAATGTCCGCCTAGGTCGAAAATCAATCACACAAACGTCTGTCTTTTCTTTTGATTTGCCTTCTCACAACATGGCTTGGAAGCTTGATGCGGTCTTTTACTCCATTGAGAAGTAGATTGGAAGTGTCGTTTCTTAGGATATCTGCATTTAACTTGGATGTGCAATCTGACCATTAGATGCTTCAGTCATTGACTTTGTACCAATAGATCATTATCATTGACTATCCATCGATGATCGCCGAAAATGAAGTCAATGTGGGGAACACTAGCAACTTGGTCTTCTTGTGAAACCACTGGACCAATTGATTTGATTTCCGATGACCTAACAGAATTTTCTGAAAGTGGCATGACAATTAGATCAACCGGATGTTCAATCTTTTTGCTAACTCGATCAAAGTCTTTAATGTTTGCTTCTCCTTGTTCTTCTTCAACCTTTTGCAATTCTTGATTGGCATTGCCTGGATCAATATTGTTTGTACTTATGAAATCATCTTTGCCATGAACTTGCTCTTCAAAGTCATCCTTGATGTCTTTTATTTTCTCTTTTGGTGCAATCATGACTCTCTTTCAACTTTTTGCTCTTTTTGTGGCTTTTTTGTTGAAGGTGATAATGTAGACGAAGATGAGGCGGACGATGTCATTGGAATGAGCATAACCCTTTTTCCATTCCATAAAAGGGTAAATGTGTTCGCCTCTTTATCATGGTGTACTTTTCGATCAAAAAGCCATGTACGTCCAAAAATAATAAGCAATATTCATATGGATCACATCACACCAAATTTTGTCCTCATAATGGCCCATCTTGAATGATACCAATCATCTATGAGTCACGGGGATGACATGACCATTAGATCATGTGACTTGGTAGGACACTAATGAAGTTTGTCAATGACTTCTTGCACGCTAAAATTTATTGCACTACCATCGTCAATAATCAAGTTAGCGGACTTGTCTTCGACTCTTACCCGCATGTGAAATTTCTGAGCCGGACTCCATTCTTCCGCTTCCTTCACAGTTGTATTAAGGAGTCGACGAATGACAATAGTGGGATTCTCTTCTCTTACAAAAAGTCTTTCCACAACATGATCCTTTTGTCGACATTGTTGCACGTGAGACTGTCTAAGCATACGTTCAACACAGAGGGCTTCTAAGTATGCCTCTTGACTTGTTTTGCAGTCATTCATATTTTCCAAGATGTCTCGCCTCAAACCTTGGACATAACGAGCTAAATCGTATATCTCATCTTCCTTTAGTTCGCATGTTTTGTAACTCTCGAAATTGGTGGTATAATCAACTTTCAGATGCTCTTGCTTCAAATTGAAAAATTGCTCAAAATATTACTCATTCTAAAAATACCAATCTCTATATGAATTTCAATTGAGTTCCCCAAAATTCTCATGATGAATGGATGTAAGGATATCAAAATTTAACTGCCTTTGAAGAATGGATTAACCTATTGTGCAGATCTTGAGAGGCGAATCACACTGGCGAAGACAAATCGATGGTCGGCTTGTAGATGGCTTCAATATCAACAAATTCAATCTGGACCATCCAATCTGACGCAATTGACTTTTGCTGGGTTTTTTTTTTTACTGTAAGTGGACTGGGTTCGGGCTCAAGTTGGACCCAGACTCAAGTCAAGCCCAAACTGCAGGTCTGGCCCAGTTACAAAACCAGGCACGTGTGAAGGAGAGAAATAGGTCTTCTCTTCTTTTCCTCGGGATTTGTACGCAGAGAAAAATAAAAAACAGAAAAGGCCTTTGGAGGTGGAAAGCTTACTGCAAAGGAGAGAGCACTGCAAAGGAATTGCCACTGCTGGAGGCTAGAGACGATGAGGCAGAGGCGATGCTTGGCTGCTGCTTATTGATTGCTGCCTGCTAGTGGTTCCAAGGAGCAATGGAGCTTGCGGGGAGTGCAGCAACAGAAGCAGTGGAGAGTAGTAGCTTTGTCAGGTGCAAGGTACTTTCTTGAACTCAATCTCCTTCTCTTCTCTTCTTCTTTCTTCAACTGCTACTTCTTTTCTTTTTTTCTGTTCTGTTCTTCTCCTTTCTGCTTTTTATTCTCTCTGCTGCTTTCTCTCTCTCCGTATGCCCTCTGGGTTTTTTTTTTTCTGGGTGAGGGTCTTTGGGGTGTTGGGTGGGTTTGATGAAGGAGTTGGGCTTTGACGAAGAGTGGGGGTTTCGACGGGGCTGCAATTGATTATTAGGGTTCGGATTTTTTGGGACTTTCTATCTGGGATCTCGGGAAATTGTGGGAAAGTTGGGGCTTTCGTTGGATTTTGATTTCGGTTGGGAAAGGATGCGAAAACGGGTTTGTACGGGTTTCGATTAGGCTTCTATGAGGTGGAATGGATTCATGGATGGTGCAGTGATTGGGTTTTGGGGTTATCGATTTGGGATTTGGGGCCTTAGGGTTTCGATAGGTGGACTAGAGATGGGTCTGGGGCTCTGCCGTTGGGTGTTTCGGGAATCGATGTGGAGTAGCTGTGAGGTGAGTTTGAGGTTTCGGGGTTTCGGAGGTGCTAGAAGATGGTGGGTGGTTTGGCAGCGAGACTTTTTTTTTTTTTTTTTGGACAATGGGTTCAATTGGGTTCAAATCTGGATTTGGATGATGGGTGCAGGGAGATGGATGATGGAACGGATGGAATAAAAATCTAGGAAGGATTGTCATCTTCCCGGCCACGATCGCTCTTCGGCTCTGATACCCAATTGGCGTAACCCGAATCCACGATCAAGCAACAGGTCAATCTCTCGAAGGATTGATTAAATCCAACAATGGATTCCAGCTCTAAGGCACACTCATAATGAGAAGAAACCCCTCAGCTGAAGAGAAAACTCTCGTAACTCAAATATTAATTGATAATAAGCATTCTAAATACAATGAGGCATGTCCTCTATAGGACTGAACATCTTTCTTATGCACTAAGACTTTCCTAATAATTAAAGAAACGAAATTAAAAGAGGAAACTACTTGCATAACAATCCAAATCAAATAAACTTCTAATTTAAAGATTTCTGTATAAATCACCTATTGTCTGGCCTGCATCAGAAGCCCAGCCCAAAGCAGGATTGGCCCAAATCGGCCCCGGTTGGCTTCTGCCATGAGCACCGGTAGCTGTATGATAATCACTTTATCACAATTTTGAAATTAAGCACTTGTATGTTTTTCTAATAAAGACTAATTCTTATTATGATTTAATCATCCCAATATAATTCATCCAAAAATATCATTATTTTAAACTTTCTATAGTTTTTTGTTTATGAATTAGCACTTGTATTAAGTTTTGCTGGTGAAACTTATGTGGGAAATGGAAATTTGAAAGAATAAATATGAGATAAAGAAACGCCAAGAAATGATTTCTCAATGGGAAAATGGAAAAATCATGCAAGCACACAAACGTACACACATCCACAAGTGGACACCTATGACGCCTAGATATGGCAGGGACGCACCATGGATTTGACAAGGACATAGGCTTTGCACATAAAAGAGATTGGTTATGAAACAACATGAAATATTGCCAATTTTGAAGTATCCAAGCATCATAAGTGCACACTTGCATTACTAACAAAGTGACCAAAAAAGAGAAAAAAAGAAAAGAAAAAAGAAGTTGGGCTGGGGGGTTGGGGGTGGGGGGGTTCCCAATTTGGAGTGTGGGGGTCTGGAGCAAATGAAATATGATGTGTCCCAACTCCCAACTTGAGAAAGAGCTCAATGGGTATAGGATGGGATCGCAATGGATCGAGTTTCCCTAACCCACACTATGACGGTTATGGGACGAGTCAGATTTGAAACCGGTTATTTTTTAAATTTTTATTCAAACACTTTAAACATATATATATATATAGAGAGAGAGAGAGAGAGAGCAAGGCTCTCCTAAGCTCAAGCTTAGGAGAAAATTGCGTAAGCTCATGCTTGTGGGGCCCACCTTTGGTCCATCCAAATGAACTAAACACATGACCCACCTAAATTGCACATGTCCACAAACTTTCGATCAAATCCAAATTTACTAGACCGTTGGATCGACTATGTATCGATCCAAATGGACTATTGACCATTAAACTTTTGGCCCATATGGAGATGATAGAAATCACAGTTGGGGCTAATTTTTTATAGAGAAGAGAATCCTAGGGAGTCCTTGAAATCCCCCCATCCTCATCATCATGTGGGTCCCCAAGTGGGCCCCATCACACACTTGAGCTTACCTTGTCCTAAGCTTGAGCTTAGGAGAGCTAGCCCCATATATATATATATATATATATATATGAGATCAGGTCTCTCCTAAGTTGCAGCTTATGTTATCTTAAGCTGATTTGAGGCAGTTTACGATGGAGATGATTTTGTAGACTGTTTCAGCTTAGAATAACATAAGCTGCAGCTTAGGAGAGACTCTCTCATTTATATATATATATATATATATATAAAATCTTGAGTCCATAAGATTATCCTTACCTTTTGATCCATTGCCCTAAGATTTAATGGTTTAGAGGCATCATTTTATTATGATTACAATCCAACAGTGAGGAAAAGTTGGATGAGTGTCAAACTTGGACTTGTGATTATTCATGGGTGGGTAGTGTGTGTGAAAAGATTAGATTGGCTCAAAATGGGGCCTCATGACCAAAAATAAGAGGGGCAGGAAAAGGGGCATTTTTAAAGTGGGGCGTTTTTGAGAATTTCCACATATATATATATATATATATATATGATATTCACATTTTCAGTAAGAAGGATAAAAGTTGCAACCTAGCACACTTCTTGTCAGGTGTTCACTACCAAGTGCTCTACATTCCATTGATAAATATTTAAACTAGTGATAGACAGCATGGGGCAAGATGGATCGAAGCAGACAAAATCCTCCATTGCCCCAAACAAAACTACTAGCAAACCTGCCCCTACGTCAGGTCACCTGTTATCTGACCCATTATCATCCCTAGTCTACGAATCTGGGCTAGAGCCCGTCGCAATTACCTTTAGGGACTTAGAGAGGCCCAAGGGTAAAAGGCAATGAAGAAGTGGGCTACCAAGTCCACAGCCACTGCTTGAAGCTAATCAGTCACAGAAATTAAGCATTTTTATCACAGATTTCTAAGAGATTAATAAGCAGTCATCAGTCCAGAAAATGCAGTGTTCTAGATTCCTGGAATAAAATGCTGACTGCTAAGGACTTGCATGGATCGATGAAATTCAGGAATGCTGGTCCTCTGGAATGAGAGAATTTCTCCTGTTAAGGTTAGGTGCTGTGCTGATAATAGAAAGCTACAAGGAACCACTTTCAGATACCTGGAATTGTACAATCTCCCAAGAATGAGAGAAATTCCATCTTTACCAGAATCAGATACAACCATACAATTGGGGACGTTGTTGATTCCATAAACCCAGAGTTCCATTCATCTAAGTGAAGCAGAATCTCTGTCAGAATTCTTTGATTCCAGGACAACACAGATTCCTCCCTTGGGTTCCAAGGATCCAAACAGGCCTAAGTTCATATACTTGTCTGCTAAAAACAACATACCAAGAGATCCACCCAAGCACTAGTACCGACAAGCACTGAGAATCCTAGAAGAACCTGTAACAGAAGCAAAAAGAGAATTGGGCATCAGTTTCATGCATCTTGTGAACTAGGAGAAAAAACAATGTCTGATGCTTAGTAAACTGCAATTCATACTGTTTTATGTAAAGGTACTACCATTCCTGCACCAAATCATCTAGATGAATAAGGTGATGACACAAATACAGAAAAGTACATCATAAAATGAGATTTTCCAAGATTGAGAGACTACAACATCCGAGGCCATGGAAATTGAATTTTCAGATCAAGGAGATTAAAGTGTCAGCTTCCTAAATTCAGGCAGTCTTTCCTCGTGTTAACCGGTCAGTAAATAACATGGCAGATGCATTAGCAAAAAGGGGTGGATCTGATTACTCCATTAGAAGCTTTATTTTAGTTGTACCTCCCATGCCCATTTTGGACTTTGTTTCTTGTTGAACCGGACAAGAGCATGGGTCATATAGTTAGTTATGAGAACATTTTCCTTCCTCTGTATGAAAAAGGAACGGCTGACACTTGCGCAACACTTATTGGGCCAACCTCGGGCCACCAATAATTAAGGGGATCAGTTGGACGGGATTGTCTATGAATGGAAAAGGGATACACGAAAATCATTCTAACAGGGTCATTTGGAGTGGATTTTAAATTCTCAAAATTAACAGTACAAGTGCTAAAATTAGGTTGTCTCAATCAACAGTGTATATAAGATGAATGAGACACATTTAGCTGACAGCCAATTCATTTTGTATGAGTGAGGTGGGAGGGTGGATGGGAGTAGGTTCGCTTGATCTCATTAGGAGCCCACAAGAATGTAGCTCATTTGGTATATATGGGTGATGTCTCTCATGAGATCATTTTCATGTCTGTGTGTGTATTTATAATCAATTCCATGAGAAACATCACTCAAGGAATTAAAAAGGGAGAGAGCCCCATGTAGGGCACATTTGAGATCCCATTCCCCTCCTCACACACCTCAGAAAAAGAGAAAAGGAGTTTAAAAAAAAACATGAATCGGTACCATCCCAATTTGACACTCATCTAGATGTACCTACTGCTGCATATTACATTGAAATTTTTGAAGGCTTTCCCACCCTAGATCTTGGATACATTATTTTCAGAACATATGTAATCTATTTTCCTGACTTTTGGTCCACCCCTCATCCATGTATAGATCTTTTCCCCGTCCCCCTATACTATCATCTAGGTAGACTCCATAGGATTGGCGCACAAGTGTTCTCCAAATTAAGTCACTTAGGAGAGAAACACTTGGCTTAATTTGAATCATATAGAGATTTATGTTGTGTTCTTTGGATTAAAATATCTTTGTTGGGATTGACCAGACACCATTATTCAAAACTTAACCTATGGGATCAATAAATGATTTCTGTATCAAAAATTGTGATACTGACATCATTCATTTGTGCAGGGATGAGGCAGAAGTTCGCATTTGGAAAGTGGATCCCTGGGTCATTTTTCACATGTTTGTTTGGATTAAGACACGTGTGTGTGTAAGAATGATAATTAAGTTTTCTTTATTGGGATTGACCAGACAGCATTGTTCAAAATTTAATCTATGGGATTGATAAATGGTTTGTCTCGAGAGTGTTGATTTTTGAGATCACTCATTTGCACAGGGAAGAGACAGACATTTACATTTGAAAACCGGATCCTTCTGGATCATTTTCCACAAGTCTTTTCACTCTTCGTTAGAGGCGTCTCTAGTAGATCATCCTCCTCTTTCACGCATCTGGCATGCCCTTGCTCCCCCTCAAGGTGGCTTGTGAAGGCAGGAAGGGTATTGACAGCAGATAATTAAGAAGGCGGTGTTTCTCTTCAGATGTTATCTCAAAAATTTGTATCAGGTGCAACAAGGAGTGTGAATAAATAGACCATATTTCTCTTTAGTGTGATTTCGCATACAGCATTTGGAGTAATTTTCTTCAGAAATGTGGTTCCAGCACATTGTGTCACATGATTTTGTCTTGGAGAGCAGGTCCAAGGGCAGCCAATATATATATATATATATATATATATATGTATAATCGTACATAGTAGTCGCAGTACATATTAGCTGGAAGCCTGGAACAAGCCATCAGTAGTTATCTCCAAAAGGAACTTTAAAACCCAATGTTCAGAGGGCAGCAGGGGGCAAGCCAGACCCAGCAGGCATTGGCATTGGCATGTCCTTTTATTTTCTATTTTTGATATCTCAGGGTATCCCCATTCCACACCTTTGTCATGACTAATCCCGGGGCCCCACACCCGCACCCACACAGACGGGGGACAGTTAATGCCTAGGGGAATCGATGCCAGAACCCCTGGGGAACAAACCCAGTGTCCTAACCACCTAGCCAACACCCGGTTGGGTGGCATTGGCATGTCCTTAGCAACTATGGAAGTATTATTTTGCCTTCTTTTTCCAACTCCATCAGCATTAAAGACTAATGAAGCTGAGATCTTGGTGATATTAGAGGCAGCAAGATTGAATATGGCATCTTGTCAAAATCCATCGATTAATGGTAGTGACTCATCTCATGGTTACCTAATTTGCAACAAAGGGTCTCGAACTGCAAATCAATTCATTCGAATAATTCGCAGTTCAAATTCGGGGAGTTCGCATCACCATTTTTAAGAGTTTGCTGCAATTTGTCTGGTTTTCCTTCCATCGTTGCTTGCTTAAGCTTCTTTCTCTCTTTGCATTGAAGAAAACGACTAGAATATAATATTATATAATCCATGGTCAAAAATCGCGGTCGCGGTCAACCCTAAAAACCGTTATGATGTGGCATTGTGTCGCAGTACAATCTATTGCGGTGCGAATTTTTATTTTACCCCAAAATATTAGAAAAAAAAATCCAAAAAATCCAAAATATTATAAAATGCTAGAAAAAATGTTTTTCCCCATTAGTAAACACTTTAAAGTAAAATATCAGGCCCCCCCAAGTTATAATATCTTGTATCGCTGTCTTATCTAAAACTTGTAAAGTTTGTTCTGAATTAAATAGATTTACATATATATATATATTAAAATAAGTTGAAATATCACAAATTTTAGAGTATGCATCGCAACCATGATTTTGAACTAACCATTAGTGTTAAACACTTAAAGTCAAGAAACTAATAGTAGTAGTGCAATACACAATTACTCAATCACCAAGTAAGTTGAGAGTGAATTCAACTTTCAAGTAACATATACTACTACATCAAAATCAATTAATTAATTAATTAAAACAGCAAAGTATGGACATAGGAATATCGTGGTAGAGGAGGGAAGAAGCCTTCATATGAGAATCTACCAAAATCTTTCGAATTTCTTGAGTTTTGGTGAAAATAGAGGCTTGGGAAGCACTAGCACAATCTCAGGAAGCTCCACAAATAGTTTGCGAAAGAAAGAACTAGAAGTGCAAAAAAGAAGGGGAAAATAAAAAAAAATAAAAAAAATCATCGTCAATCATTCAAAATAACGACCATTATTTTATGGACCGCTATTTTCACTTCTTTTTTTTTTTTTTTTTTTTTTTTTTTTTTTTTTTTGAGACCGTGACCATTATGACCGCTATACTAAAAATAACGTAATGGCTGTTTTCTTAAACCATGTTATAATCTCACTCTCTTTCACTCTTGAGTCAATGGTATTAAATGTGATAAGACAAGCCTCTCTTCTTTGTTGAAGAAAGCAGTTAAAATATAATATTTTTATTCTCTGTTCTATTCATTCAATCCTCTACCGTCCATGACTCCATTTGGTACCTATGCAATCTTCCTTTTTTAGGGTTAATATCCCATGTGTAATAGTGATAAAAGAAATAATGCTGTTGTTTCTTCTTTTTAAGTGTTCCCTCTATCTAGAAACTTACACATAGTAATTAGTTCACACAACATCAAGCTACATATTTTCAAATCATTTCATCAAATCCACTGAACTCGAACTACGAACTGAGCGAACCAAACAGCAAACTCAATGAACCTACCCTAACAAATATCCAAATTAGAATAGGGACTGAATTACGAATTGCAAAGTCGATTTCGAACTTACTGAACTGCAAACTAGGTAATTATGATTCGTCTAATGCAATATCATGGGAACCCCAGGGGTGGCTGGGATCCATGGATGTTACACTATTATCTCAATGATATCAAAGCTTTATCTTCTTCATCCTAGGTTGTTTTTAACTATATGCTTCGCTCAACAAATGAAGTGGCAATGGTTTGGCAAAGTAAGGATCTTTAGTTCATTTGTGTTGTTATGGGCTTTTAATTTGTTTTTCCTTTTTTTTTTAGTGTAGGGTATAATGCTCTTATACCCATAGTTATCAGAATCCTACGATTTGTATCCCAAATCTAAAGGAAAACGATTCGTATCTATGCAACAAATCACATTTACAAGAATTCGGGTGTGGATCCTATGATTCGATACTCAATTCATCGAGTCTTACAATTCAAGCAATTCAGCTAAGCAAGAATAGCTACAACCAATAAGTTAATATTAATAATCTTTTACTTTTTTTTCTTTCTTTATTCTTTATTTCTTTTAGCGCTTTCATTTTTAAAAGGTTATTTAGTGGTTAACGAAACCTCCTAAGAATTTTTTGCGGCTTTGATAAGGTTTTAAAGATGAATAAAGAACATGCATTTTAATTAAAGCATTCGATTGTATGTATGGTGCTTGTCTATATCTTCTTGTTTTCATCTATTTTGTTTTTTTTTTTTCTCTTAATTAACACTTTTTTAACTTCAAGAGATATCCTACTATGTAAAATTAATGGTTTGGATTTTATTTTTATTTTTACATTTTGATTTAAAGATAATAAAAAATATATATTGATACTTTAAAATTATTTAACTATCTAACACATCATTTATCTCTCATATATATATATATATATATATATTAATATATGTCATGATGTTCTTGACATGATTATATGATAGACTTACTTGTTATTATATTTATACTGCTATAAATGGGAAAATGAATGATTACGAATAGTTACTTTTTTATTTTTCTTTTAAATTTTAATTATTTTTTATTTTTATTAAAAAAATAAAAAATCCCATGATTCGGGATACGATTCGCGATTCGATTCGATTTATGGGTATAAATGATTTACAATACGATTCCGATTTATGCTTATACCTTTTTTTTTTCTTTTTTATGTTGCAGTTTTTGTATTTCCTTCCCTTTGTCAATAAAACTTAACTATCATCGATCCAAAAACGAAAAAAAAGAAAATAAATGATTACTCGTTTGTAGTTTCCCGACGACACTATAATCTTCTTTGCCACAAGCAAAGAATGAAGTGGAGAACTTACAGTGGATTTTAAGATGGTTTAAGCTGGTGTTCGGGCTTAAGATTAATTTTAATATATCTTAACTTATGTGGGTATGGATGCCTGTGGCAATGTTGGATCGAATGTTGTGGCATTAGTAATTGATGCCTATGCATTGCATCATTACCTTCTCTTTCTTGTGTTTTAATCTTTGTGCTATTCATTTGCATATAATTACAATTACCACTGCAAGATATATGTGAAATTTTGAATGATCAACTTGCATCAACAGATAAAACAACTGCTACAGCCTACAAATACTCAACTTACACTGACCAAACAAACCGCTTTTAATATGTACAAGCTCGAGACCAGGAGTTATTGGAAATAGAAAGCATGAGGAATTACATTCAAAGAAAGCAAATTGTGAAGGATAATGCAAATGCAAAGCATAACATACTGATTACTGTATGGTGAAGGTGACTCACCCATGGCAGATAAGCTGCAGTGAAAGTGAAAAGGCCTAAGAAACTCATATGAATAAAAGGATTGTGCTTGCTCCAGACGTAAACCTGCAGAAGAGAGAAAGTACAAGCATTCTGAGACTCTGGACAGGATGGATAAATAAGCTTATGCTCCAATTTGAACAATTACCTAAGGACAAAATGGTAAAGCAGTTGCATCAAGAGATTGTATGAAAGAATGAATAATTGATCATAATAACTGACCATCATGAAGGTTAAAGAGTTGCTAAGGAAAAAGATCCTTGCAAAAGACTCAGACACATAGGGAATCATGCCGCCAACAAGAACAATTCCGGTTAAAACAGTAGCACCAAATAGGAGCATATAAAAGAAATCCGCAGTTCGCCCCCTGAATGAATTCTCTTCAAGTAGTTTGCAGTATCGTGCAAGGAAAAACATGTGGAATAAGAAGTCCAAGTCTGTCAATACCAACAAACAATCAAATTGATTAATGACTAAAAGCAACCTTGAAATATGCATTACAAAGTAAATTTCAAGTTCAACTTGAAATCGCCGAAATCCTGTATAAAGAACAGCCAAACACACAATCACACTAGAGATTTGATGTACAATAGAAAATATCAAGAAGTGAAACACACGACAATGAGAAATAAAAAGGAAAGAAAAGAAAGGGGATGGATAAGCTCTTATACTTTTTCTTAATGGGTAACACGACTCGAGTCTCAAACATTATGAATGTGGACGAAAATATCCTTTCCATAACCACTAAACAAATTGAGAAACAGCTGGTTCAAATTTATAAGGATGCACAGCCATTATCTTCGCTGCAAAGAACTGATATATGGTTTGTCACGTATGATAGTTATCGGCAAAAAAAAATAGGAGAGCTGATACCCTGTAAGGATCCGTCCCCAGATATTATACATAAATAATATTTAATCAATTTAGTGAATTAAATAATGAATTTAATCAATGAGTAGAATTCGGCCACTTTGAATCAGGGCAAAATTAGGGTTCAATAAGGGTTTGATGTGGATGTAAGTGAGGTAATTAAATAATTAATAAGATTCATCCTCTTTGGAAATTAATTAGAATTAATTGAATAATTAAATTCATGATGGGGCCCATGGGACCCATTAATGATGGTTGAGCAACGGCGTTGGTTGGTTGAGCCAATTGGTTATCCCATTCGCAATTTATGTCTGGTGGTAATGGCATGCAATCTGAGAAGTGCCAGTTGACGAGTGCCATTGATTGCTAGAAAAGGTAAGAGGAACTAAAATAAATAATTTAATTAATAAATAAATATTTGCACTTGTCATGGTCGATTAGGCTCTCATATAAAGGATGCAACCATAAGTAACAATTCTTATAATGTTTGTAGCATTTTAATATAATTTGAATTTAGTAATTATTATTGAATAATTAATATTAAAAATAAGCTTGACGGAAGGGAACTAATGCTCAAATTAGTTTGATTAGCATGCTTTTTAATGAAAATACACATGAGAGAATAATTAGAACTATTCTATTGGCATAATGGACTTTCATAGAATTAACATGAATTTAGCAATTAAATAATAAAAATTCAGAACTAAATATTATAAATATTATGGTAGGTGCAACCAACGTAATTAGAGTTTCAATCTTTTTTTTATAACAATTAGAGCTTCAATCATGATCATTAAAAACGACATTAAAAATCAGTAAATATATCTTTTAAGATTGGCAATTGCGTGGACAAGATTTGGTGTGATGTGATCCATATGAATATCGCTCATATTCTCTTTGGACGACCGTAGCTTTTTGATCGGGACATGCACCATGACAAAGGAAAGAAAACATTTTCCTTTCTATGGAAAGGACGGCAGATTATGCTCCGTCCAATACAATCGACTACTTCATCTTCGTCTACATCTCCTTCAACTGAACCAAAGAAAGAACAAAAAGAAGAAATAGCAGTCATAATTGCACCACAAGAGATACCAGCCATGCAAACAAACATCAATGATGCAATAGATGAGGAAGGTCGAGACAAAGCTGATCTCACGAAAAATTCAGATGAATTAGAAGTTGAGGTGGCCAGGTTTTTCTCGATGGACAACATTGATCAAGACAGTGTAAATCAATAGCCACAAAAGATAGAGTAAGAACAAAGACAAGCGCACATTGAAGACTTTGATCAGGAGGCATCAAACGAAGAACCAACTGTTGCAGTCCCCAACATTGTTTTCATCTTCGGGGATCAATGATGAATAGTCAAAGATTGTGACCTGTTGGTACCGAGGTAAGGATTGACGTGTCTAATGGTCCAATCACACATCCGAGCTAAAAACAAATATCGGAAGAAGCGACACTTCCAATCTACTTTTAAATGGAGAAAAAGATTGAATCAAACTTGCAAGTTGTGTCAATAGAATGAAGATCACAGGAAGAATCAAAACTTTGTGCGATTAATTTGACCTAGGACGACATTTTTTGACTTCCGGTCAAATTCTCTTCGGCAAGGATGAAAATAGCGGTAGCGGAGGGCGTAGCGGCCTCCGCCAAAAAGCTACGTAGTGGCATAGCGGTGCGATTTGGAAAAATCATCAAAAAAATATGAAAAAATTTTAGAAAATCTAGAATATTGGAAAATGAGAGAAAATGTATTTTTTTTGCAAAAGTAACTAAGGTAAGGGGGGCGTAGCGGTCCCCTCACTATATAAGGTCCTGTATCGCTGTATAAATAGAAAATAATAGTCATGATCATTTTTTTCACATGTGTTCATGTTGCTTAGTAATGCTAACTTAGAAACTAATGAAAGGCTTATAAAAGAAAAAACTATGTCATAAAGTCAAGACTTAAGAGTACCTAGAGAAAAAAATACATCTACCAAAGGGGGTGTCTAATAGGATATACTTAGAGAAGAATCATTGAGAAGAACTCTTTGTATCGACTGTAATTCGGCATGATCATGTGCTTTTTGGTGGTCTTTTAAACATAAAGGAGTAGAAGAGTCGTGTAGAAATGTTATTTAGAGAGAAGAAGAAAAAAAAATAATTCTTATTATGCATTTTAAAAAAATTTGGAAACTAGGAATTTTTCTCACCCCGTAGCAGCCCCGTAGCGGTTGTAGCGGCCTGTAGCGCCCGTAGCGGCCTTGTAGCGGACGTAGCGGCCGCTAAGGTTGCGACGGCCGATAAATCGGCTGTAGCGTAGCGGTAGCGGCCGCTACGTAATTATTTTCATCCATGCTCTCCGGTATTATCAAGTTGTTAACTCACTGGAGTCGAGTTTTTTCCAAGCCAAGGAAAATTGAAGCAAGCCAGACCATAGGTCGGCCAACCCATTCAACCCAGCCCATAGGCCCAATGGGAGATCCATTTAATTAGGAATCTTATTTAGAACTATTTAAAATTAATAGTTTTACTTAATTTGGATTTTTAAGCAAGTTCAGTGATTTAGTTTCCTTTATTGTCTAGGAAAGGCTAGTGTCCAAGTAATAGAAGGGAACGGTACTACTCTATATAAGGGTTGACAGGCTTCATTGTAATTCATGCTTATTTCAATTGATTAAAGATTCTTGAGTCTTCTCTTTCAGTTATGGTGTTTACCAATATTGTGAGCGTGCCTTAGTGGCTGAGTCCATCTTTTGGACTCGATCAATCCCTTGGGAGATCGATCCATGTTTGATCGAGGATTCAAGGTTACGCCAATGTTCATACTTACAAATCATACACCAAAACTAAAAAGGACAAGTTTTGCATCAATGAAGCGTGAGAGAACAACCATACATTCAAAGTAAAGTCTAACGCAGTCATCTACAGGCCCTTTACAGGGCACAACTTCAACATTCACATCAACAGTCAAATACATAAGCATGATTTTAAAGCAATCAAATAATAAAGCTTTAGAAATAGAAGTTCAAAATATTACCCATCTTCCGAAAGTACAAGAAATTTGTGATTAGGCGCCAGATCTCATACTGTCGTACAACTAGTCGTGGGTTCAAATATAAATTGTAGGGAGAGATTATCTGCAAAACACATTGAAGAAACCATGAACACAATAGTCTCTGGGATTCATATCATTAGTAGTCTACACAAACTAATATAGAAAAAATCAAGGTATAAAAGAGAGCCATTATAATTAAAAAGAGGAAAAAGAAACACAAAGGTACACATTACAATTATGGAAAATACATGAAAGTGAAACAAAACGGCCCTCAATAACTTGCTAAAACTAGAAGGAAAAAAAAAGACCCAGTAGCCTTTGAATCTTTTATGAAAACTAAAACATTATACAATGTTAATATTATAAAAGAAAGGAAACGGAAAGGGGGTGGGGGAAAGAGGGGGAGACAAAGCAAATATACACAAGAAAAAAGTAAAAAAGAAAAGACTACAATACCATAATTCCTCGCCACTATAAAATCTGCTAGAGAACGAATCAAAGAAATATAAAATAAGGCATACAACAAAGAATTACTTTAAAAGAATGAGCTTAAGCATTCACGATTCCTTCTTGTTGAAGACATTCACAACTCCTCTTTGCTTGCTTAAGGAGTTCCTCTTAACAAAATAGGGGAGAACACCCCTGGTTATTTTTATAGTGATTAAACACTATGGATGTGTAGATTGCCTCATGTTGCAAGTTATATTTCAAAGATAGAATACAAGGCAAAACTAGGCATTTCAAATTAGCAAAAAGTAACCTTAATACACTATTAAAAAAAAAAGTAACCTTAATATATAACCCTATCCTTATAACTATGGTCCCATCACAGAGGATAAAAAATACCTCAAGCTTACTTGACACCTGATAGGAGAAACCTTTTATCTCCATTATCTCTTAATAAAAGTAAGGCATTTCCAAGGAACACAATTTTTCTCTCGCATTTAGGGAGGAAAGAAAATAAGAATGGCCTCAACTATAAAACCAAATTGTTATAATTATGGTCCCATTTGAATCCTGGGAGCACTATAGCACGGAACACAAATTGCACACAAGTCAAAGTTAAACCATTTAAAATAGGAAAATTAAATGGTCATAAGACACAGTAACCAACTTATCACTCAAAACATAAGAATGGTCAACTATTCAAATTAGAAAAGGAGATAGGTCAAAGCAAAATTGAAGCAGAATTTCCTTGCTCAATCTTTTTTATTTGGAAGGAGAGAAGGAAACATGGGTAGGATTTACTCGGCTGAGTCAGAATTCGACTAGGAGTGAGTAGAGTCCTAGGACTCGGCCTCAATTTAATAGGAATTTAATAGGACTAGGGCGAGTCCCATATGACTCGCTCGAGTCGGCCAAGTCCGCACAGTGACGGACTTGCCCAACTATAAAAAACCTAAAATGCTCATTTTCTCTCATTTCACCTGCTAGAGAGAGTTCATTCTACGGTTTTTCACGGTGCTGAGTTCATTTCTTGCCCTATTTAAGATCAAATCTTTATATTTTGAGAGATTTAGCCAACTCAAGATCAAATCCACTATTTAACCAAAAGAGGGGTTTTTATTCTTAGAGTTTGAGGAATCCTTTGTTTGTTCTGCATGGTATGCTTGTTTTTTTTTTTTTTTTTTTTTTTTTTATATATATATATATAAATGTTGTGGTTTGCTTGTTTATAATACATGATATGATGTATATATTGCTTAAAAATGATTTTTCCACCATTGATTTGTTGAAACAAAAAAATCAATTTTCTTTTATTTTAAGGTCTCTTTTTTAATATGGAAAACTGGTTTTTTTTCATTTTTTTTAAAGTTTATGTTTTTTGAGTGTCTGCCACATAGATCTATCATTTTAAGCATAGATGTGATTTTTCCACCCTTGATTAGTCTTTGATTTTAAGGTTTTTTTTTCTTTTTTTAGTTTAAAAGTTTTCAGTGTGTACCACATAGATCTATGGTTTAAGCCTAGATCTCTATATGTGCACCCAAAAATAGTAACTTTTAATTTAAAATTATAATTTAAAATATGTAAAAATATTTTTTTTATTTTTCTCTAGAAGATATTAAAATATCAAAGTATCTATCACTTAGATGTACGGTTTTAAGCCTAGATCTATGCACGTGCACTCACAAATAGTTATTTTAAAATGTGCAAAAAATGTTACTTTTTGCTTTGAATTTTTTCCAATTTACAAATACATGGAAGTGATGTAGAGTGTAGATATAAGTTTTTTCAACTAGATTTATACAATTTTCATGTAAAATAAAAAAATTTCACTTGATTATAAGCATGTAAATTATTAATTTCTTTTAATTTAATATTTATTTATTTTTAAAGTATTATTAGAGTTTAGTGTCAGGAAATTGAGAGATTTGATTCATTTAACTTACTTATTAGTATGTTAACACATGAAGGGCGCTATGAGTTCCTAGTTATGCCTTTCGGTTTTACCAATGCGCCTTTGACCTTCAAATGCTTGATGAATAATATTTTTTGCAATTTTCTAAAGAACTTTATTCTAGTTTTCTTTGATGATATTCTCATCTACAACACCGACCAGGACTCTCATTTTCAACATGTGAAAACAACTCTCGGACACCTACAGCACCACAAGTTATTTGCAAAACGCTCCAAGTGCACCTTTGAAAGCCCTAGCATCAAATATCAATATCATCTACAGAACTAGCTGGGACTCTCATTTGCAACGTGTGAGAACAAATATCGAACTCGTACAGCACCACAAGTCATTTCCAAAACACTCCAAGTGCACCTTTGAAACCACCAGCATCTAATATTTAGCCCATATTATTGACCATGATGGGAAAGGGCCAACCCACAAAAAATTATGTGCATGTTGAATTGGCCGGAACCGCTAATCTAAAGGGGCTTTAAGAATTCGTGGGATTAACCGGCATTATCTAAAGTTCATACACTATGTTGAGCTAAGCGATCTATTGACTACATTACTTAAAAGGACTCCTTCCACCAAATTGATGAAGGTTGTAAAGCCTTCAATACATTGAACTTTGAAGGAGGCCACAATAAAGACTCCGATCTAAGCACGACCAGAATTTCCATAGCCGTTGTGATAAAATGCAATGCATCTGGCACTAAAATCAGAAGTGTTCTTATGCAGCAAGGCTGACTGATTACATATATCAGCAAAGCATTGACAAGAAAGAGCTTGGGATACTCTACATATGAAAAAATTCTTGGTCGGTACTTCATTGTCAAAACAGACCACATAAGCCTTAAGCACTTACTCAATCAGTGCATCGTCACCACAACACAGCAAAAACGCTTTTTTTTTTTTTTTTTAATGGTAACACAGCAAAAAACGGTTGACGAAGTTGAAGGTATAAAATCAGCAAACCATATATGAGTAGGGGGTAGAGAATACCACAGTGACTAATTATTGCATTAATTTCAGAACCATACCAGTAGTGTCATTTCACAGGCCATCTGGGACAATATATCAAACATAAAAGATGGCCTACCAAGACAATGAAGAATTGATGAGCTTAATCACATGACCCACTAGAGGCAAGGAGCACGTGCCGCATTATTCTTTTTGCGACAGGTTATTGAGATACAAAGATCATGCAGCCCACGTCCTCTTCTCTTCCTTTATTACAAGAATCTCATGACAACCCAATAACCAGACACTCAAGCATAGAAAGACATAAGCGCATTTCCCACACCCTAAGAAGCACGGACACGGACACGGGACACGGACACGACACGACACGGACACGCCGACACGACATTTCTCAAAAAAATAGGACACGGACACGTCGGGGACACGTTAATAATTAATAATAATAATAATATATCTAATCATATACTAAAAGATACTATTTCCACAGCCAAGTAATATTTCCCCCTCCTTCATTAATTTTCTCAAACTTGGTTACATATTTCCACATAAGCTTATTTATATCTTCTTCATTGGAGGGGTGTGAACTCATATTCCTAAATTCCAAATTGTCATGCAAAGGTGAAGAAGCAGAGCTGATAAATAAATAAAAAAAATTGATATAAAGAATAGATTTGATATATAAACAGCAAAAATAGATTTGCTAGATTCATGTAAACAGCAAAAACCCATCGCCCGGCCTCTTCAGGGCAGCAGAAGGATGGTCCCTTTGCTTTTAAGTTATGACCTTTTACAAAAAGCCCCCCTTGCTCTTCTTTTTTTACTCTAATTTTATTTTTCTTTCCAATTAAAAGAGGCAAACGTGTCCGACACGTGTCCGGAACGTGTCCCCAGTGTGTCCGAAATATAAAACATTAAAAAATAAACAGGACACTCTTTTTGGCGTGTCTGACACGTGTCGGAGCGTGTCCGGAGAGTGTTGGTGTCCGACACGTGTCGGACACCGACACTCTGGCCCCGGAGAGGTGTCCGTGCTTCCTAGCCCACACCTTCTACTGGAAAGGCATGAAGGTGGATATTAAGAAATACGTAAAGAAGTGTGATGTGTGCCAGAGAAACAAGATGGAAAACTCAAAAGCCCCAGGTCCATTGCAGCCTCCCCTAGTTACAGTGCAACTATGGATGACTTATCCATGGACTTTATAGATGCGTTGCCAAAGTCGCAATATCCACCTTTCCAAATACACACACTATGTTCCTTTGGCCCATCCTTCCACAGCAGCAAGTGTAGTTGATGTTTTCATCAAAAACACATTCAAATTGCATGAAATCCCACTATATAATGAGTCATTGAGACCCAGCTTCCTTGTTGCATTATGGAGAGAATTATGATGATTACATGGTACTCAGTTATGCAGAGCACAACCTAACACCCTCAGACCGATGATCAAGCGGAGGTCATTAACCGTATGCTTGAAAGTGCCAATGATGTTGTAGGAGTACCAAACCCATTGGGTTAAATGGCTAGCTTGGCAGAATGGTGGTACAAAATTACTAACAATTAAAGAAGACGAAATTGCCCAGATCACACCTCTGAAGATTCTGTACTGTCGGATGGCAATGCAGAAATCCTGTGGTCACAGAGGTCTTAATTTAGTAAGTGAACAGGTATCGCGCTAGAAGATACAACATGGGAACCTTGGCATGTCATCTAGCTCAAGGCCAAGTGGTTATCCCCAAGTCGGAGAATGATGTGCGCGCACACTGATTCCTTAAATCTCTCAACCTTCCTTAAATCAACTAATTGTCCATTTGTCCTTATCCTTATGAATACACATCATCTTCTCAGCTCGCAGATTTTGCTACTAAAAATAACTTAGCAGCATATTTTCTTAGCTGGATAATCTCCCTGATGCTAGCAGCAAAAAACTAATAAATTGTAAGGTTCATATGAAATGAAACCAGTAGGTTGGATTACAATGATCCTACAGGAGTATAGAAGGTCATGGCTGCCTCAAATAGCCTTCTCTTTTCATTTCCGCAATTTTCCTTCACCGTAAGTGTTATGGACCAAACCAATACACCAACAGCATTAGGACCGATGGAACGTGTAAAATAAAGTCTTTTCCTTAGTTAGGTTCGTAACAGACCACCACGCTTCCACAGCCGATGTCCTCGGCGGCTCTCGGCTCTCACTCCGGCGCCATGTAGCCCCTTTCCCCTGTTGGGACGATTCACACTCCGCTCCAGGTAGCCCTCTCCACATCGGCTCTCACTTTTGCAGTAGGTAACCATTTTTCAAATTTTTTTAGACGGCTCTCACTCTGCTATAGGTAGCTCTTTCCGTGACTCAAACCTGAGATGTGGAGGTCGGGTCTCCTACTAAATGTTATGGACCTAACTAATACGCCAAAAGCCCCACAAACAATGGAATGCATTGAATCTAAGTCTTTTAACTATTTAGGATTGTAACAGTAAGCATCACGAAGTTTGTGAAATTCCCAGGACCATATCAATCCGTTTCTCCAGGATATTTAAATCAATCGCGATTTGTCTTAAACACAAACGAACCCTAATTTCTTTTATCGGTCTAAATCAATCAATTATTTCTAACCTGTAGAAAAATCAAAACCACATTCCTGGTGACCACAAGGGAAAGAAAAAATCCACATACTCTCAAATAAATAAAAGAGTCAAGATTAAAACACGAAGAAACCAAGAACCCTAGATCTGAGGTTTGATTCAACATCCACAAATATACAGTTGCAGGAAAAAGGAGGGAAAACTGAAAGGACGGATGTATACCTCGAGGGAGCATCCGACGGTGGTGACTATGGCCGCAGTGAGATAAGATCGCGTGATTATGGGCATCTGTTTGTACCACTCCTCCACAGCTTGGGCCATTGCCTCTTCTCTTTACAATATAATGCAGATCAGCTGCAAAAGAAGCCGAAACCCTAATCCTGAATTTTGAGCAAGAAAATGAGAAGAGTAGAAATCCTGAAAACGGTGAATAGAACAAAGAAGATGACAAAATGTGGAATAGAAGGAGAGAGATGTCGCGACGTTCACATCGATGCAGAGAGAGAGAGAGAGAGAGATCAGGGACGGAAAGGTGAAACTAGTGCGGATTGCCCACGGTGACTCGAGAAAAACTCGGGTCTCCTTGGGCCCCACTAAAGTTTCCAAGGAGTAGGGTCCACCGGAGACGGGAATCCTCTCCTCCTTTATAAAAGGGACTAGCACTGTCTCCCTGTGTGAAATAAATAATTATATATTAAAAAATTTACATCTTTTTAAAAAATAAATTAGATAAAATAGAAATAGAAAAATTAGAGCAAAAAAAGTATCGTTATGTAGAAATGACTGAAATTTAATGATTTGATGAAAAAATGAATGGATAGTTATATATGTAGTAACATGACCGTTGATTAAAATTATAACCGACGGTTAAAATTGAAGTCAAAACCTTCTAATTTAATATATTATAATTAGACTGATATAAATACACAACAGCATGGATGTATGTCTGAGAGATCAAACTGTCTTTCCTTGGGGAGTGTGTTCTACTATCAAATTCATCAGAGTGACATGATGTTACTAACTCAATGATCTCAGTCATTTTCTTCTACTGCACTAATGGAACCAAACCGTAAACGATAAAGCATACATTTTTTTTACACCATACATCGTGGCATGTGTGCTGTATGTGGCAAAACCTAATCATTAGTTTTTCTTTCTCTACTACAATGGATGGACTAGTGGCGTCACAACCCCAGCCTGGAAGGATGGGGATTATACGTGAGATTAGGGTCAATTAAAATTTTTTAATGATAATCCACAACACGTGGCCCCAATCATGTTCCATATGGATCGAAGACCGCTGTAAGGTGTGAACATTTCCTCAAATACATAAATGTATACCGAAAGGTTCTTCAATAAACAAGTGGTAACTCACAATATATAGTTAAGAGCAAATACTGAAATATATATTAACAAGAGTTGAAGTTTAACAGTTTAGACAAAAGTATTATTTACAACAAGGCCACATCAAAACTAAGCCAAAAAAAAAAAAGAACAAAAAGATGAATCTAGCCAGGATAATCATGAAGGCTCTCGGTTCGTGGACAGTACGGCAGGCGGTCCACATATGCTAATCACCACATGATAGTGTCATTGCCCTCCATACTCTCATTGAGTTGTGGTAGAGATATAAACATCACGGGATAAGAGCTTGATCTTTTAAAATCTATACTAAGGTTAAAGCATTAGAGTCCCCACCATCTTGTGATATATAGCGGTGTCCATTTCACATTTAAATCCGAACTGCAAACAACCTGAAAGTCAAAGCCCTAACACAGTAGTGCCCCAACTACGTCGAACGGTATAGCTGACTGGTGCTTGACACAAAGAGTCATAATCATACATCAGTGAAGGGCTAGGCTTTTCTTGCATAAACAAGACTCTTCTAACTTAACCCAGAATCCTATCAAACGGATTTCGAGGCGAAAGACTAGACTAGGATACCTAAGACCTCTTTTAGAGTAAACAGTGATCCCAGATTTTTCTCGAGGGAGTCTTTGAACCGAGAGTTGCATAAAACACAGTGTGGAGTCAACAATTTCCTAGAACCGCTCAGATTTTGGTTTCATACAAATGCCGCATGAAGCACAGGTTTCCGCCTTTAAAAACACTAAATCCCCTGTACTATTTTCCTAAACCAAGAATTTCCCGAAAAATGTTTTAAATCGAAAAGTATCACGAAATATCCTAAAATGCGTATCTCAACTCAGAGTCCTATCAAATAGATTTCGAGGCGAAAGACTAGACCAGGACACCCTAAAATTTCCTAGAATTACGCGGCAGACGTTTTTTGTTAGAATTACCAGGACACTCTTGATTGCACGGAATATGGCTTTTTGTTAGAAACGGGCAAGAGTCCCGCAAGATTAGTTCTTAAGTCTGACTATGCCTGTAATACGTTCTATGGTAAAAGGACAACCCAGAATTTTCTAGTGGGCGTCTTTAAATCGAAAGTTGCACGAAGCACAATGTAGAGCCAGTATCTTCCCAGCGCGGCATAGAACGTTGTTTCATACAATAGTAGGCTACGAACCGTCCGAACCACGAATTTTAATGTTAAACAACCCTAATTTCCCTGTTATGAGTTCCTAACCCCATAATCTCCTTGAACCCATTTTAAAGAAAAACGTAGCTCAAGATATCTCAAAAGTAGCCTACAAGTCGCCCGAAGACTGGTTTTAGCCTTTAAAAGCACTGAATCCCCTAAAGTGTTTTCCCAACCCTAAAATCGCCCGAAACACATTTTAAACCGAAAAGTATCTCGAAATATCCTAAAATGCATATCTCAACCCAGAATCTCATCAACCGGATTTCGAGGCGAAAGACTAGACCTAGATACCCTAAAATGCCCTAGAATTACGCGGCATGAGTTTTAAACTAAAAATAGGCTATTGATTGCACGGAAGATGCCTTTCCGTCAGAAACGGACAAGAGTCTCACGGGACTAGGTTTTAAGCCCTAATATGCCTACAACACGTTCTATAGTAAAAGGACAGCCCATAAGTTTCTAAAGGGCATCTTTAAACCGAGAGTTACACGAAGCACAATGTAGAGCCAGCATCTTCCCAGCGAGACATAAAACGTTGTTTCATACAAAAGTAGGCTACGGACCGCCTGAACCACGAATTTTAGTGTTAAGCAACCCTAATTTCCCTGTTATGAGTTCCTGACCCCAGAATCTCCTTATTAGTTTGTATGGTCTTAATCCATCAGATGATCTAATAAATTGATTAATTTCTTTATTCATTAATAAAATCATGCTTTCCTTTTATGAGATGAATGGTGTTTTATTACTTTATGCACTAACCAATACATATGACATGATGGTTCATGAGATGAACAGAGTTCCATTAGTATATTAGATGTGATATATGTGTATGGATGAGATCCACATACGAGAGACATGTGTCACAAATCTTATATTTAAATGTTATCTTCACAACCAGTGATGAGACTGAGCATCTCATCTGATAAGGTTGTAGTACTTTGATCACTATGAGATAGTGTAATTTGTCTCGATAATATGAATGTAAGATTTTGAATCACGGAGCTGGTACATTGGATGTATTGAAGGACCATGAGAAGCACCTTATGGGACACTGTCTTTATTTTAAGGTATGCTCTTATAATTCCTGTCGCGACCCCGGACCGGGCCCCTTGGACAAGGCGGCCTAACCCGGGATCGGGACTGTTTGTTGATATAATAATATGATGTATGACTGTGCATGAATTAAATCCAACTCCAAAACAAAACGTATACGAGTCCATCAAGAAGGATGCCACTCGTACACGCGATTTCCCACAGGTGTCCGCGGTGAGGATATCACATCAACATGAATATTTCTTTTATGTGCGGAAGCGTGTAGCAAATTTATATTTCATACATTCATGTCCAAGATACAAGATTAAAGCATGTTTCATACTAGTATCAAAATGAGCAATGATCATTAAAGCTATAACCCCAAAAATAAAGTTAAGGTTTACAACAAGGTAGTTTAATTACATTGATCCCAAAAATAGAGGCCAACAAAGGCCAATATGAATAAAGTATCAAGTTTCCCAAAAGAATGGTTAGACACAACCCAAAACGTGTTACGCAACTCCAGCACCCGAATGTCTAGATGACATCATCGGCATGCCACTCAACTAACTGCTGCGGTTCGCCGACCGCAACCTCGAGCTCCTCCTCGGGGAGACCAACAACGGGACCTGAGTACCAAAAACAAGGGTCAAACACGACGGTTTGGCAAACGGGTGAAAAGACATAACAATATAGAAAATACCTTGAAAATCATTTAAACCTGCCCAAAGCATTAATCTCATAAAACAAGAGAAACATTTGATCAAATACATATGCAATATAAAAACAAGTAAGATATCCAAGGAAACGGGAAACAGACAAGATGGCAACCACACATAGCTAAGTCCTCTATCACCGAAGTGACATGAGTATATCGGGATGTTGTCTCAGTCACCGAAGTGAGGAGATGCAACATAAGTAACATATACATAATATAATACAATACGGGACGAGACCACGGTAGCGAACCGGGTATCGGGACAAGACCACGGTAATAACCGGGTAGCGGGATCCAAAACTGCAGCTGGCGGGACGGGAAAGGGTCTCCAAGTCGGTCGATCAAACCGGCAAGGAAAGCCAAGCTTAGTGGTGCCGACTCATAGGTCAAATCATGTAAAACAAGTCACGTACAAATCATATGTATGCACTTTAATAAACGGGCGAGACGGGGTGCTTAAAAGCACTAATTTCATTTTCAAACGGGAAGTGCATGTCGGGGCTAGCAAAAGCTTTAGTTTCAAATTCAATGTTTTCGGGAATGATAAATCACATTTCTTGAAATTCGGGACAAGTATCGGGATTCGATATAAATCAAGTGAATAAGGACCCCGTATGTCTATTGTGATGATCACTTGGTACTCCTTGAGTTTAGAGACATTCCGGGCTCTTTACGCACCTTAGGGATTCAAACCCTAATCGAGTTTTAAATAAACGAAGCCTAAATGAGAAGGGAACCTAAGCACGACGTTAATTTAGTAGTACCTTACAACCTGCTCATTCATCGAAGGGAAAACGGATTCGCGATATCCAAACAAACCAATTTCGCGTTTAGATAAAAGAAAGGATATCCCGT